>OZ004600.1:26275569-26720443 GCA_963924605.1 Malthinus seriepunctatus | reverse complement strand
ACGAAGTCGCAAAAATCTAAATTTGAGAGCATTTTCTTGTCCATATTAAAATCCCATAAAAGTTAGTTCTGCCATTTTTAGCTTTCATAGAGCGCTTTTGACTAATGTAATTAGTGTCGACGATAGAGAGTCATTAATCACTTCTAATAATTTATTTACATCCCTTAAATTTTTATAAATAAACCCTGTACAGCCCGAAATAAAATTTGCAGATTGGTAATTTGTGCTTATTTAGCTATAATTTTTATTAGGGAGTAGATAATCAAATTTTGATTGATATGCGTCTGCATACAACGTCTCGACTAGCCCTATATTATATATCAACACTCTATCCCATCTAATTAAAAAGTTTAGTGTAAAAATCAGCTTATTTTGAAATAATAAATGTCCAAATTTGTTAAAATTTGCTAAGAATCGGTGTATAAACCAGTTGATGTATTAGGAGAGCAGAAGTGTTATAGGATATCAGTAAAAATAAAAATTTTAAATTAAATTTGCAAAGAGCTTCATGCAAATGCTTTTATCGAAAGCTTATCAAAGCTTATCTTGTTATGTAAAGATAAGGCCGTGCATTTAATGGTCTTTTAATTTAATATTTTTATTTTTAGTAATATCTTATAACACTTCTGCTCTCCTAATACATCAATTGGTTTATACATTCATTCTTAGCAAATTTTAACAAATTTGGACACATTTGGACATTTTTTATCTCATAATAAGCTGATTTTTACACAAATATTTTATTTTGTCCGTCTATCTCTTCTAGATCAAAAGTTTAGTGTAAAAGTCAACTTATTTTGACACAAAAAATGTCCAAATGTGTCGAAATATGTTAAAATTTGCTAAGAATTGGTGTATAAACCAGTTGATGTATTAGGACAGCAGAAGTGTTATAGGATATCAGTAAAAATAAAAATTTTAAATTAAATTTGCAAAGAACTTTATGCAAATGCTTTTATCGAAAGCTTATCAAAGCTTATCTTGTTAAGTAAAGATAAGGCCGTGCATTTAATGGTCTTTTAATTTAATATTTTTATTTTTAGTAATATCTTATAACACTTCTGCTCTCCTAATACATCAATTGGTTTATATATTCATTCTTAGCAAATTTTAACAAATTTGGACACATTTGGACATTTTTTTTCTCATAATAAGCTGATTTTTACACAAATATTTTATTTTGTCCGTCTATCTCTTCTAGATCAAAAGTTTAGTGTAAAAGTCAACTTACTTTGACACAAAAAATGTCCAAATGTGTCGAAATATGTTAAAATTTGCTAAGAATCGGTGTATAAACCAGTTGATGTATTAGGAGAGCAGAAGTGTTATAGGATATCAGTAAAAATAAAAATTTTAAATTAAATTTGCAAAGAACTTTATGCAAATGCTTTTATCGAAAGCTTATCAAAGCTTATCTTGTTATGTAAAGATAAGGCCGTGCATTTAATGATCTTTTAATTTAATATTTTTATTTTTAGTAATATCTTATAACACTTCTGCTCTCCTAATACATCAATTGGTTTATATATTCATTCTTAGCAAATTTTAACAAATTTGGACACATTTGGACATTTTTTATCTCATAATAAGCTGATTTTTACACAAATATTTTATTTTGTCCGTCTATCTCTTCTAGATCAAAAGTTTAGTGTAAAAGTCAACTTATTTTGACACAAAAAATGTCCAAATGCGTAGAAATTTGTTAAAATTTGCTAAGAATCGGTGTATAAACCAGTTGATGTATTAGGAGAGCAGAAGTGTTATAGGATATCAGTAAAAATACAAATTTTAAATTAAATTTGCAAAGAGCTTCATGCAAATGCTTTTATCGAAAGCTTATCAAAGCTTATCTTGTTATGTAAAGATAAGGCCGTGCATTTAATGGTCTTTTAATTTAATATTTTTATTTTTAGTAATATCTTATAACACTTCTGCTCTCCTAATACATCAATTGGTTTATACATTCATTCTTAGCAAATTTTAACAAATTTGAACACATTTGGACATTTTTTATCTCATAATAAGCTGATTTTTACACAAATATTTTATTTTGTCCGTCTATCTCTTCTAGATCAAAAGTTTAGTGTAAAAGTCAACTTATTTTGACACAAAAAATGTCCAAATGTGTCGAAATATGTTAAAATTTGCTAAGAATCGGTGTATAAACCAGTTGATGTATTAGGACAGCAGAAGTGTTATAGGATATCAGTAAAAATAAAAATTTTAAATTAAATTTGCAAAGAACTTTATGCAAATGCTTTTATCGAAAGCTTATCAAAGCTTATTTTGTTACGTAAAGATAAGGCCGTGCATTTAATGGTCTTTTAATTTAATATTTTTATTTTTAGTAATATCTTATAACACTTCTGCTCTCCTAATACATCAATTGGTTTATACATTCATTCTTAGCAAATTTTAACAAATTTGGACACATTTGGACATTTTTTATCTCATAATAAGCTGATTTTTACTCAAATATTTTATTTTGTCCCTCTATCTCTTCTAGATCAAAAGTTTAGTGTAAAAGTCAACTTATTTTGACACCAAAAATGTCCAAATGCGTCGAAATTTGTTAAAATTTGCTAAGAATCGGTGTATAAACCAGTTGATGTATTAGATTTATTTTAATATTATTATGACATCTTTTTATAGAGCCCTTTTGAATAATTTCTAGCGTACAGTCGATAGAGAAAGATTATTTACCTATATTGATTAATTTGCATGCCTTAAATGTTGATAAATACACCCTACACAGCACGAAATAAGATTTACATATTTGACAATTTTTGTTTATTCAGGTACCTATAATGGGGTTTAATTTTAAATCAACTTATTGAGGTGGATGAGCAGAAAAAAATACAGATAATTTCAATACATTTATTAAGTAATAGCAGTATGTAATTAACACAAAAGTTTTTATTTACAAGTTAATTATTTATCCAAGTACAATCAAATTTAAAAATATATTATACAGTTTGCAATAAGTAATCTTATGAATTTTAGTTTTCTTTTGGACAAAGTAATTTATTATTACTTAAAATAATTATTAATTAGTAAGTTGCATTTTATACACTTATTTATCAAGTTTTTGATTAAAAACTTGGTAGGAACACTTATAATAATATTACGAACAACTTCCAATCAAAAAAAATTTTTTAAAGCAAAGTTGATTTTCAACAAGAGTAACCCTTAAATTTCTAAAAATTGAAGATCCGAGTTGCTGATAAAAAAATCAACTTATGGCGAAACTCGGCCTTTTATTAACTTTTGGCGGTGATTATAGCCCCTCTTTATTAAATTTAACCAATAGTATTCGAGCATTAATTTAATTAGAATCAGTACAAATGCGCATGTAACTTTAAAATGTGTATATTGGGTTGCCTATAGGAAAGGTGCAAAACTTAATTATATTAGTAAATTTTGAAAAAAAAATCTGCGCCGTATTGAAAGACAAGATTCTTGTTTAATAATTATTTATTGTAGAAAGCCCACGTAGGTTAAGTACAATAAGTGATTTCGTGATCTACTTAAATAAATATTAGTTTTATTTTGTTTGCAACGACTTGTAAGTACCGAATCTAATAAATTAATTTGTATTAATTAATAATTATAAGTATTATGAAAAGATTTTAAAGTAATTAAAACTAAATTTAACATACTATTTGTTAAAGTTATGAAAAGTACTTTCATTAGACTAGTTACAATTGTTTTACAATAATTATTATATTCAAAGTATTTCATCAGGAGACGGACAAACTTGTACAGGAAGTTTCTGAAAGAAAAACGCAACATTCGTCCTCTTGAAATCATAGCCAAAAAGAAAAATTTATATGTTTTTATGCAGTTGATATATTATGAAAATCACATTGTGGTAAAAATTTCAATAAAAACACCCCATACAGCTAAGCTTTTAAGGAGGTAACCTTCAACCCATGAAACATGTTTTTTGCTAAAATAGTTTAAATTCGTTTGCTGATTTCAAGAGAGACAAATATTATATTTTAGTAGGAGTTTTTTAGTTTCCTCAGAGAACAAGCACCTTGTTTGTATCAAGCACTTATTTATCCATTATTACTACAATCAAAAGTAAGGGGCATAATTTACAATACTTGACAACTTCTTAATTAATAAACACAATTGGAGAGAGGAATTAACAAGCAATAAACTATTAATAATACAGTGCGTTTCAAAACTCTTTAAGTGGTGCCACTGTGCCAATTTCTCTACTAATTAGTATGTATAGAGAATTCAAAAATCCAAACAAGGATTTCTTTTGTAATGTTGCTAGAAGGTAGCGTTCTAGAATAATTGGCGTTTATAAATTTTTAGTTACCTAATAGTAATTTTATAGTACCTAATTGGTTCGTTTAACATAACTCTTCACTAAACCAATTATTACAAAAGTTTTCATTTAGTATACAGTAGAGAACAAGTAACATTTTGAATTTTATGCAGACAAATCTATCGATACAACGAATTAAAATTATATTATTTGAAAACTAGTTTTAAGAAAACTGCAGATTTTAACTGGTGTTCCACTTATTTCAATTATTTTCACTATCCACTGGGATCCATATTTTCCACAAGTTCAAAAATCTCTGTACGGCCGAACAACATGATTTCTAAAAACAATAAATAAAATATTAGAATAATATTTTTAATGGATTGCTGCCTGGCCTAAGCAATGAATTACACATTAGATACGCTTGGCGAGGGGTAAATCTAATTTGGTGACTGACCTGCGGCTGCTGACCAAGGCCAAACGAAGGCCTTCCACTGTGACAATTATTTTGAAAATTGTATCTAGGTGTGGCCACAGGTTTGCCGTAAAAATCATCCCTCTACCATCACCCCTTCAAGTACTTCCCTCTTGTGAATTTTTAAAAGTCTACTGAACAAGGCCTTCCTTAATTTAAGGATATTTAATAATAGATAATTAAAAATAAATGAACAAAATGCCCAATTAATCTAAAATGTTCATTATGAAGAATGATTTAAATGGAACCATGTGCTCGATTTGTCTACAAATAAATTTTTGCGGTTAAAGGAACACAATGTAAATTTTGTCAAAAAAGAAAAAGTTTACTGAAGGATCGTTAAATAACCTACCATAAAAATAGATTTATGTAGAGAAAAAAGTAGTACCTACCGAAAGCTTTTTATCGAAAGCTTATCAAAGCTTATCTTGTTATGTAAAGATAAGGCCGTGCATTTAATGGTCTTTTAATTTAATATTTTTATTTTTAGTAATATCTTATAACACTTCTGCTCTCCTAATACATCAATTGGTTTATACATTCATTCTTAGCAAATTTTAACAAATTTGAACACATTTGGACATTTTTTATCTCATAATAAGCTGATTTTTACACAAATATTTTATTTTGTCCGTCTATCTCTTCTAGATCAAAAGTTTAGTGTAAAAGTCAACTTATTTTGACACAAAAAATGTCCAAATGTGTCGAAATATGTTAAAATTTGCTAAGAATCGGTGTATAAACCAGTTGATGTATTAGGACAGCAGAAGTGTTATAGGATATCAGTAAAAATAAAAATTTTAAATTAAATTTGCAAAGAACTTTATGCAAATGCTTTTATCGAAAGCTTATCAAAGCTTATTTTGTTACGTAAAGATAAGGCCGTGCATTTAATGGTCTTTTAATTTAATATTTTTATTTTTAGTAATATCTTATAACACTTCTGCTCTCCTAATACATCAATTGGTTTATACATTCATTCTTAGCAAATTTTAACAAATTTGGACACATTTGGACATTTTTTATCTCATAATAAGCTGATTTTTACTCAAATATTTTATTTTGTCCCTCTATCTCTTCTAGATCAAAAGTTTAGTGTAAAAGTCAACTTATTTTGACACCAAAAATGTCCAAATGCGTCGAAATTTGTTAAAATTTGCTAAGAATCGGTGTATAAACCAGTTGATGTATTAGATTTATTTTAATATTATTATGACATCTTTTTATAGAGCCCTTTTGAATAATTTCTAGCGTACAGTCGATAGAGAAAGATTATTTACCTATATTGATTAATTTGCATGCCTTAAATGTTGATAAATACACCCTACACAGCACGAAATAAGATTTACATATTTGACAATTTTTGTTTATTCAGGTACCTATAATGGGGTTTAATTTTAAATCAACTTATTGAGGTGGATGAGCAGAAAAAAATACAGATAATTTCAATACATTTATTAAGTAATAGCAGTATGTAATTAACACAAAAGTTTTTATTTACAAGTTAATTATTTATCCAAGTACAATCAAATTTAAAAATATATTATACAGTTTGCAATAAGTAATCTTATGAATTTTAGTTTTCTTTTGGACAAAGTAATTTATTATTACTTAAAATAATTATTAATTAGTAAGTTGCATTTTATACACTTATTTATCAAGTTTTTGATTAAAAACTTGGTAGGAACACTTATAATAATATTACGAACAACTTCCAATCAAAAAAAATTTTTTAAAGCAAAGTTGATTTTCAACAAGAGTAACCCTTAAATTTCTAAAAATTGAAGATCCGAGTTGCTGATAAAAAAATCAACTTATGGCGAAACTCGGCCTTTTATTAACTTTTGGCGGTGATTATAGCCCCTCTTTATTAAATTTAACCAATAGTATTCGAGCATTAATTTAATTAGAATCAGTACAAATGCGCATGTAACTTTAAAATGTGTATATTGGGTTGCCTATAGGAAAGGTGCAAAACTTAATTATATTAGTAAATTTTGAAAAAAAAATCTGCGCCGTATTGAAAGACAAGATTCTTGTTTAATAATTATTTATTGTAGAAAGCCCACGTAGGTTAAGTACAATAAGTGATTTCGTGATCTACTTAAATAAATATTAGTTTTATTTTGTTTGCAACGACTTGTAAGTACCGAATCTAATAAATTAATTTGTATTAATTAATAATTATAAGTATTATGAAAAGATTTTAAAGTAATTAAAACTAAATTTAACATACTATTTGTTAAAGTTATGAAAAGTACTTTCATTAGACTAGTTACAATTGTTTTACAATAATTATTATATTCAAAGTATTTCATCAGGAGACGGACAAACTTGTACAGGAAGTTTCTGAAAGAAAAACGCAACATTCGTCCTCTTGAAATCATAGCCAAAAAGAAAAATTTATATGTTTTTATGCAGTTGATATATTATGAAAATCACATTGTGGTAAAAATTTCAATAAAAACACCCCATACAGCTAAGCTTTTAAGGAGGTAACCTTCAACCCATGAAACATGTTTTTTGCTAAAATAGTTTAAATTCGTTTGCTGATTTCAAGAGAGACAAATATTATATTTTAGTAGGAGTTTTTTAGTTTCCTCAGAGAACAAGCACCTTGTTTGTATCAAGCACTTATTTATCCATTATTACTACAATCAAAAGTAAGGGGCATAATTTACAATACTTGACAACTTCTTAATTAATAAACACAATTGGAGAGAGGAATTAACAAGCAATAAACTATTAATAATACAGTGCGTTTCAAAACTCTTTAAGTGGTGCCACTGTGCCAATTTCTCTACTAATTAGTATGTATAGAGAATTCAAAAATCCAAACAAGGATTTCTTTTGTAATGTTGCTAGAAGGTAGCGTTCTAGAATAATTGGCGTTTATAAATTTTTAGTTACCTAATAGTAATTTTATAGTACCTAATTGGTTCGTTTAACATAACTCTTCACTAAACCAATTATTACAAAAGTTTTCATTTAGTATACAGTAGAGAACAAGTAACATTTTGAATTTTATGCAGACAAATCTATCGATACAACGAATTAAAATTATATTATTTGAAAACTAGTTTTAAGAAAACTGCAGATTTTAACTGGTGTTCCACTTATTTCAATTATTTTCACTATCCACTGGGATCCATATTTTCCACAAGTTCAAAAATCTCTGTACGGCCGAACAACATGATTTCTAAAAACAATAAATAAAATATTAGAATAATATTTTTAATGGATTGCTGCCTGGCCTAAGCAATGAATTACACATTAGATACGCTTGGCGAGGGGTAAATCTAATTTGGTGACTGACCTGCGGCTGCTGACCAAGGCCAAACGAAGGCCTTCCACTGTGACAATTATTTTGAAAATTGTATCTAGGTGTGGCCACAGGTTTGCCGTAAAAATCATCCCTCTACCATCACCCCTTCAAGTACTTCCCTCTTGTGAATTTTTAAAAGTCTACTGAACAAGGCCTTCCTTAATTTAAGGATATTTAATAATAGATAATTAAAAATAAATGAACAAAATGCCCAATTAATCTAAAATGTTCATTATGAAGAATGATTTAAATGGAACCATGTGCTCGATTTGTCTACAAATAAATTTTTGCGGTTAAAGGAACACAATGTAAATTTTGTCAAAAAAGAAAAAGTTTACTGAAGGATCGTTAAATAACCTACCATAAAAATAGATTTATGTAGAGAAAAAAGTAGTACCTACCGAGAAGAGAGTTACGTCGAAGAGAGGAAAACAGCAGTAGGTGTTTATTACAATTTAAGTACTATCTTCAGATTACGACTTTTTAGCAAAAATTTAATTTAAAAATGAAAGTTAAAGCTGAATGCCTTATTAACAGTTAGATAAATATCTCGGATAAATTCTTCAGTCTTAATGTAAATAGCTTTAAATAGTTTTGCTTGAGTGTTGGAACGTCGCTCAGCCAGTGCTCTCACAGTTTCTAAGTTATTTTAATGACAAACAAAAACTTCAGTAAGTCAGCAAAAATGCCCAATAAATTACAATTCATGGTACTCACCCAAATTAAATCCAATAATTAGAACAGTAATTAAAATATCTAATGGTAGTAAAATTGCTTCTCTAGGTTGTCTTTTTAATATGCTAAGACACAATTAAGTTGATGGATTTCAAATTTCCTTCTTCTTTGCAGATTGATCACAGTTGACATCACAGTGCATATCAAAATTGATCCAGAACTAAAATCAAAAATAGTGAAAATACAATCATGCAATTACAAATTTTCCATTCATGATAAAAATTTAAGTTATTTACACAATTCCAAGCTGAAGGCTGTAATACTTAAAACAATATCTTAGCTTAAACGTTGAACTGTATACAGGAAAAACATAAAAACGATCAATTCAGTAAAAGAAATAAATGCCAATAACTGGAAATCTATATAGAATTTACCTGAATGAATTATGTTAAGTCCAGCTTAAACCACTTAAATTTCATTTCCAACACAGATTTCGGTTTTTGTACTAATGTATGTAACCATCAAATGAAATGAGACCTAGTGAGCTAGTCCAGCGAGGTAAATTCTACAAAATACCATTAAAGTATTTGACCTACTTTTTTTAACAATACAATAAATAATTTAATTTTATATAGTTGATAAATGGGTTGTTTAGAATTCAGCCATTCTGAAGTACTCAAAGGGGCAAAAATGACAGTAAAAAGACGAAGAAAATAATCCTTTCGAAGTAATTTACTTTTGCTTACCACCGTACTGCAGCTGTTAATGAGATCCAGAGCACACAAGTTGAAAATGTAGAGTCGTCTTTGACTGATAAATGTGATTTACCTCCATTATTGCACAAATTTTTATTAAATACATCAAATCTTTCCCACACCGTCATTCCGTTGTCGGTGTTGATTATTTGAACTTGACTATTGCTGATGGTTTATTCAATTGGATTCAGTTAGTTGTTACACTGTTAGAAGAACTAATTCCAAAACCTGAAAACAAGAAACTGAAACAAGAATTATATATGTTATACACTTGCTAATCATTGCTATCAATCGAAGGGTTAATTTATTTTTTAGGTTAGGGTTACTCACCAAGCACCTGTAACTTCTTATTACAATAGCAATTCGCTATTTATAATTATACTGCTTACGAGGTTCATGTAGTACAAAAACAGTTAATTTTATTAAAACTCTAAGTACTCTACATTCGTACAATTTTTTCATGTTTACGTTTGTGACAGTTTATGTCACCATTGTTACTCAAACTGTCAAAGTAGGTCACTGCAGAAAATGTATAAGCAGCTACTTTTGGCATATTAAGTTCATCTCTTTCTCCATAGATGGCGCCAGGTGTCTCAAAAATTAGCGTTAGGCCACCAACAAAACTCTAAATCTTTTTGTGTGTATGAAAAAATCTATCTTTTCGGCGTAATTATTAAAGAAATAATGAAAATTCCAACTTAGCAAGACTAAAATAGTATATTATAATACATGTGTATAAGAAAGACTTTATCGCATTAGCGACGAAAATTAGAAGCACGAGCTTGCGAGTGCTTATAACGGCGCGTATGCGATAAAGTCTACTTATACACGAGTATTATACGCTATTTTTTATTATAATTGCAACTAAAACCTCTATAAAAGAGAAAAAATCTGTATTTAAAATTTGAAAATTAAGCGTGCCGATTTTGGATATATTTGTTGCCACAGAGATGCTTTGTGTTTACATTGCAGAACAACAGTCGCACAACAGTTAATATTATTGTTGTTACCTAGACGACTTTATAGAGCACTTGTGCTATAAAGACGATTTTATGAACGCTTTTTAGTGTGAAATTGGCAGATTATAATGCAAGTATAATAAAAACATAATTTCTTATAAATTTTAGTTTTAGCTGTTTTTTTTTATATAATTTATAAAATTGGAGGAATTGTAGCTAAATTATTACATATAAATATTTTTTATTTGACGTTTCGCCAATATTTTTTGGCTTCTTCAGAATTCAGAATTGGAAATATGAAAAATGTATCTATAAACAAATTAATTAGAAAAATGAATATATTAATTATTAACTATTTTTGACTCACAAATAAAAAGATTCAATATAACATTTATGATATCAATGATAAACATCAAAATGACAAATTAAAATTTTTATTTCTTGTCAAGAAAAAATTTTTTTTATATAAAATGACTTGATTTATTTTCACTTTATTAAATTAAAATACATACAATTTAAATTATCAATATCAGTTCGATAATTTATTGAATTTTTATTTTTTTTAATTTCGAGCATTTCTAAATACATCCTTTTTTTTAAATTTATTTCTTTTTGTAGAATTTTTGGATTGTTAAAATTAAATGAATGAAAATTGTCTACAGCATGGTCACTTAAAGCAGTATTTGGATGATTTGGGTTAATAATTTTGCGTTTTATTAAAAAATCGTTTAAATCAACATAAATATTCTATTCTTGTTTTCAAAGTCTTCCAATTACTTATCTTCAATATTATGTTCAGCTACTTTCTTTTGGCATTATTCCTACTTCTATTCCATCTAGGTGTTCTCGGCCGTTAGTTTTTCTTTGTATAGAAATTGCTCTGGCAGTCGTTCGTACGTAGAAGCACCAAATCAATTAATTTTTTAATTACTAAATTAAAAAATTAAAATAAAAATAAACAAACATTTGCAGATGAATACATACAATATAGAAAGTTCCGACTGGAGACTCCATAAGCATACCCAGGAACAATATTTGAAATACTCTTCTATAAAAAAAAGTTACAAAAATTAACATAATATTTTACAATTTAATTAATATTAACCTATGTTGGAAGCATCACGAACAAGAACTAAATTGCAGAAGTTGACTTGACAGTACACAGTCCTGACAGACTAGTTTGTGAATCATGTGAGGTTGAGATGGTTGTTATCCTTCCTGTTCCTGCTGGAAGCCGTTTATAAAGCCACATACATCCACGAATTATGGTAATGTTAGTTGTTCTACAGAATCATCGGAATGTGCATGGAATAAACAGAAAATTGTAAAGATTTATACAAAAATTTGCTAATTTCATTCATCAGCTGTGCTTACTTAGATAGAAATATAGAATTAACATAGCTCCAAGATCTGATAAGCATCTTTATTCCACAGCTTTGAGTAGTTCAAGGCAAAACGCTTGTTGAAATAACAACTTACAAAGAAGAAATTCCTCATAGTTACAGCATCGAAAAATGATAAAAATACCTTCTGTTTTGTTTTGTTTTGTTGCTTTAATGAAACATCAAACATTAAGCCTTCATCAAGGCCCGTCCACACACACACACAGGCTTGCCTTCTGGTTTGCAAACCGGAGCATCTGGACATCGTTCAGGCGGACTACACATGCAAAACCGGAGCTTCTGGACAGCGTTCAGGGCTTCTGCACAGGTCAAACAGGAAGGCAAGGCCTGTGTGTGTGGACGGGCCTTAAGGCTTTAAGTTAAGTGATAAGCATATATTTATTAACGTCTTACTTTTACAGCGGTCGAGCGTAAACTGACTTTCATCACACCTACCATCACTTTCCAAGTTTTTCTGCTCATGTCCTAATTAACTGTTGCATTTTCTTCAGTTATTTTTTTAAGTTGTTGTTTTCCACTATCTAGTCTTCTAGTCGATACAATATACAAAGTCTTTCGAATTTTACTTAGTGAAAGGGATGAGATTGGGTTTAATTACTTAACAGTAATAATATTTATCCATCATATATTAGAATTAGAATATACATCAGAGAAGAATAGTAATGCTTTTACAAACTACAGAGTTATTAAAAATATCTTTTTACATATTCACATACTTTTTAGTTTCACTTCATACCTTATACTACTAATACTTTCAGTAAATATTATTTAATAAAATAACACTTTCGGTTAAGACATACTTGTAAAAGTATCTTTTTTTGGCACACGTTTCAAATAATACAATAATTAATTAAAACTAATATTAGGATTGTAATATTTGAATATTAATAAATTGAGCAAAGGTTTTCCACAACTAAATAGAGTGCAAATAACAAAAGTGTCTAATAAATAATTGAATTTACTTTGGCATTTCTTAAAATCACACCACGTTTTTCAAATTGAGCTACTATTATTTACAGATATAATATCATATATTATTATAATGGACAGAAGCTTAAAATTTCTCCAAGTATCACACGTTTAAAAACGTTAATAATAATCATTTTTAACTTAAAAGTTGCCATTCGACTTAAAATTATTCAACTAAAGACTAAAAATTTTAAAACTTATTTTGTGATATTTTTGAGAGACTCATTATTAAAAAGGCAACCAACTAAAAACTTTAAATTTTCTTAAAATATATACGATATTGCTTTTTTGTATCCACTACTTCTAGCCACAATTATTTTTCACTCTTTGGTTCGTTCTAGAGCTAATAGTTTTTTTGGCACTCGATTAACCCCATATCAAAATACAAAAGAGAAAAACACTCGATAAAATTTAAGTTGCATAACACGTAACTCAAATCAATCTAAATAGTTATGCCATAATGGTTTGCAGTTTTGGTCAGTTCGCTCCAGCTTTTCCTGAGTTGTCTAATGAAAAAAATTGGCACAAATTTTAATACTGAATCAGCGACCACTCTTAATAATTCACTACAAGTTATACTCTAATTACAAATTTAAATTAATAAGTTACAAAGATGACTTTTGGAAGATGAAAATGAGCTAGTCTTAAGGTACTCAACAGTTTAATTTCGTTGTGTTGTTACCTTTACGTAGGTGATAAATGTAGGTACTAATTTATGTATAATGGAAGACAAATGACATGTAAATTGTACAATTCGTTTCGTTTTTATATCAAGTGCTTTAATCTTTTGTACCTAATTGATTTTTGAAAACGTATAAAAAACAATAACAAAGAAACCGTATCTACGATAGGCAAACTATACCAAGTTCAATTGGGACAAGAATTCATCATAACAGTTGATCTTCTACTATATCCTCTTCTCGTAACAGCGGCACCTTGTGCTTCACATTCTTTACGAACTCTATCTATAATATCGGCTACGAGCTTCTCTTCTTTAACTCTTTGTTCTTCCCAATCTGCCGATTTAATTTCTTTTTTTCTTGTAACTTTAGGAGATTCGACAGTTTCGACAATTTCTTCCTTAATACTAATGTTTAATTCTTCTTGCTGTTCTATATTTTCCGAATGCCTTGTAGATACGTGTCCCATGTAACCTTTGCGACTTTTGAAGAAAACATTACAATGAGTGCATTTGAATAACGGAGCAGGATTCACCATACTGTTTACATGTAATTTATATTTATGTCTATACCAATGTGTTCTACTTGCTAATACTTCACCACAAAGTTTACACACCACACTACCATCGTGTCGAGTTAAATATTCCAATAATTCGCTCTTCTTTTTTTCATAATTTTCGCTATTTTCTGCAGTAATTAATAAACCGTTGTCGTTATCGCTTAAAAAATGAACTCCAGTATCAGTTTCTAAATTGCCATCTTCTTCGTTTTCTTGAAGACATTCTTCTAAAGAACATCTTGCAGATTCCGTCGATATTATCACACTTTCTTGGTGCTTAGGTGACGTAATTAATTCTACGGTTAAAGTTGGAGGAAGATTTGTGTGATTTTGATTATTTTCATGATAATACTGTTCTTCTGCAAAAGAAAAGGAACAATGTTAGTATGTTAAATATTATTTTTAGAAGCGATAGGAAGCAGTGCAATAATAATTCCTCTAGCAACAGATTTTAATTAGTACATTAGTTGATCATTTTCAAATTTCAGTTCAAAACGCTTCTAATGGTAAAGCAAATAGAAGTTTTTAAAAGTTTAATGAATGCATTGTAGAAACCTAATCACATCACGAGTGCTAAGGAAGAATTACAATGTGACACGATACTATTACATGCAAATTATAATGAAGAAGCGATAATTATGTCTATCCTCCAGTCATTTTTGAACTCATTGATGCTTATGTCACTCTGTAGAAGATCACGTATGTTCTAGAAAAGCTACTGTGACTGTGAGAGGCTGGAGTAGCGCACAAAATAAAAAGCTCATCTCAAGAAAATGGATGGAGCAGTGGCGTAAATAACAGGCCCACTGAGATGGAGTTATTTATAAATGAAGAAATGAAAGAGATTTAAAGAGCATACAAGCAAAAAGTGTTTCAAAAATTAGACAAAACACATGGATATGAAGGGATCTACAAAGCTCAGTTGGGATTGGGAGAAGCTTACGAGCTAGATCTAGAAGATCATGAAGAAGCAATAGAAATGAAGTAAAAAAAAAGCTAATGTCTAAGAATAATGGGAAAACGGAAAGAAATGGTTGAAAGGTAGAATACAGCTGTATCTATACAGGGCTGGATTAACCATGAAGCGCGTGCTTCAGGGCAAGAGCGGTTTTACGGAGGGGGGAGGTAATTACCCCTTCCAGGAGTCTAAGTTTTCTAAATTATCTTGAAGGAATAACATTTTTAAAGGAATACGTGTTAAAACTGAAAAAAGGTACCGTTCATTTATGACCTATTGTACGTATATTCTTGTTGTTTTGGTCAGCGGATGTCTTTATTTTGTATTCACCACTTCTACATAAATATTGAGAAATAGCTCTGGTTTAATCTGTAGAAAAAGTACATCTGATAGTACAATAAAAATTTTCCAAAAATTACTTTTGAAATTCTTCTTTTGTGACCAGAATGTTTTATTTTTGTTTAGTTTTAATTTAACCCATGCTAGAGATTACAATTAGGTAGAACGTATAACTATAACATTACCTACCCCCAACGCGTACCCCCCTCGGTAACTATTTTTATATCCCCCCCCCCCCAATATCGATGTTACAAATAGTAAATAGTCACACTTTTTATAGTTGATTACCCCCCAGACTTTTTGTTTAGAACCGCCCTTGCTTCAGGGCCTGGAAAAAAGTAAAATAGTAAATGAAATTAAATGCTCTACAACTTCATTTCTGAAGACTTTTACTATAAAACGATGGGCTAAGGTGCTAGGGTCAAAAGTTTGACGAAAAACGTGAGGCGTATTTTTTTCCCATACGTTAACGATTTTTGTAGGCGGGTGTGTCAACAACTGTAAGGAATAGAAAAAGATGAATTAAAGCAATCTTGTAGGAAATTTAATAAGCTTTCATTTTGCTAAGAATAATTTTTTCTATAGGATATACCGTTTTCGAGATATAAGCAAAAACCCCAAAAACGGGACCTTTTCACCCCCTCCCACCCTTCTTTAACCATGTAGCTAGAACCAGGGTCATTTAGTATTTTTACCACTTAACTAATCAAAACACATTCATAAAATAAAATTTACTCTCTTCCATGTGCTCTATAAATCTCTTTGTTGAGGAGACTATCAATAAACATGTTTTGTGTGAACTGCAGTGCATTTTTGTAGGGGCCTGAAAATAATTAGCGCCTCAGACCCCAACGTTCTTTGCTCTGGTCCTGTATTTATAGCAATTCCATTAAACAGAATGGCCCTCACACATGACCCTGTGTTCCACATATGACTAAAATTAAGTTGATCACAGTAATTGGTTTATAAAAAAAGCCTGGCTTGATAATACTTTTTGATTAACTCACGAAAAGTTTACAACTGAGAGCCAACACTAGATGAAGTTGATTTGTCTAGTATACTGCCGCCGTAAGCACAAAGGGCGTCTGCAAATCTTGGATTTTAAAGTGATCTTAACAAAGAGGCAACTTGTAACTTTTGTCCAAATTTGGAAATGCTCAAGAAAGACGTATGTGTACTTTTGTATGCAAATTGTATTAGTTAAACGCCATCACCTCAAAACTACTAAATTATCAGATACGCCCTTTTCGATCAGACGGCAGTATACTCGTACAAAGGTACAGTACAACAAGTAAGTCTACTTTATTAACAAATCACACAAATGCTGAACGAAATGAGCGTTAACTTTATTTCTGTTAAGAAATTTGATGTGCATTAGAGGTAGATTTTATTAATAAACGACAAATACATAAACAATTTCATTATTAATAAGATATAGAACTTTAAAACGAAAGAAAATACATTATCTATACAGTTATGCACCGTTAATACAAACAAATATTACAATATTAAAAATAAACAAATGTTAAGAAGTTAAATATTAACATTAGATATAATCACCTCAAGATTCTCATGCTACCATCACTGATATGTTGTACCAAGACAAGCTTTCGAATAAACTCTTTTAATAGTAATTGATAATATATTCAAATTCAACTTCAATCACTTAAAACGAATGAAGTTTACTTTCAATAACAAACTAGTCGATACAACACATCAATAAATTTAAGAATAATGAAGACATTTTTAAATAAATTTAAAGCATTTTTCAGTAAATTTCGATTTAAAATCATATTAAAAAAATAACAAGTTTAAAGTAATCGATACTAACTTAAACAAAAAAAAATAATAAAACACAAAACAAGGTACGAGAAGCCACAAATTTGTAAAAAAAATATGCCAATTGAAATCATTATTTATATGAAATGTTAACAACGATAAATATTTTTAAACGTAAGTTGTTTGTAAGCTTAAACGTAAACAAATAAATTTTTAAAATTTTTACAACAAAAGAAAGCAAATTTAAAATTTGCAGATGTATATAGATAATATAAAATATAAAGAAGTTTTGAATCTAATTTCTAAAAATAATAACTTTTTGTTAGTAGATAAATTTCTATATTAATTGCACTTACGATATTCCTTAATTAAGGTTCCAACTTGTTTAGTTTAATAATTCAGTCGAACCTAACATGGAAGAACTGTGACAACTGGCCTTGGCCTTAATAAAATGATTAAAACAAAAAAGATAACTAAACAAATTATTACACAGCAATTGTTAAAACTTATGCAATTTGAACTTTAATAGATATTATATATCTTTTAAAAAGCGAGCTTATATTCTAACGGGGGCAATATTTTTCCTTTTTTAAATTTGGGACGAAATTGAATTTTTAATTTGTAACCAAAACGTTTTTAATTAACAAAATAATATTTCAACAGTTAATAGCTCATAAATCACAACGAAAATTGATCAAAACAATCACAAAAATTAATATTACATTTTTAAATGTACGAAAAAGAAACCGTTTAATTTTTTAAACATAATTTTTCAGTTTCCCGACACCTAATTAAATAAAGATGTTATTTTAAAAAATTCAACTATGTTACAATTGTGCGTTTTGACGGCCGATATCCATAATATATCTCTACATACGATAAAAATAGTTATATAACAATATTATTGTCTACTTTGTGCAGTCGATTAAATTTTTAAATGTTATCTTTTACGATTAATTAATATTAAGTATTTATAAATATTAAAATATATGTAATTATTAGACATTTGTTATAAACAAACTTAAAGTTTTTTTTTAAATATGTATTTTATACTAAACTATTTAATATATTTGCAAAAACCCCTAAATTCTATCCAAACCAAATCTAAAATAAAACTTTTAATTAAACAAAAACTAATATGATTTGTAAAATCAACGAATGATTTGTTTTGAATGCACTGCTTAGCAGTTAATCGCGCCAATATTCGACTAATAATTACAAACCTTTAAAAGGTTATTTTTAACCAAACGGTTAATCACAAGTAATTTTGTTAATGAAGTATTATTATACTTGCTAACAATTAGTACCATAAAACTGTAACATAAATCTTCTTACTGTCCGAGTTTTGATTCATAACTACGCAAATTGCAATTTATAAGCCACAACAACGTATCCGGCTTCTTACGTACGATACATTTGTGGAAATTAGCACCATTAAATTCTTATTCTTGCTTAACTTGCACATCGGGAGTATATACATTAGTTTCTAACATATTTTCGGGTGGAATAAAAAAGTTCATCGGAAAGACACAATCTTTAGGCATGAAACAGTCGTGAACCGTCTTCATGTGATTTTTCATCTTGTCCGGCCTCGAGAATTCCTTCTGACAAACAGGACACGGAAATACTTTTCTCTGATGACCTTCGTGATACAAAAATGCATGTCTTTGAAAACTATATTTGTTTTTAAACGTCTTTTGTACATCTACTTTAGCACATTCTGTGCACTGATATACTCCTTCGTTTATAGACGCGTACCGGAATAAATTTAACCCTCTGACGGACATTTCGGTTAATTGTTCGGCAGGATCTTGACTTTGAGACGTTGCCCTACGACGCGCACGACGTTTTACAGGTTGACGAGTTGGGGGTGCGTTCATAGTATTGAAGGTACTCGTAGTTATGTTTGATGTCGTCGGATTGTTGTTGTTGATATTGTCGGTCGCGTTTACTTGGCTACTATTTGGTGATAAATGTTGTAAACCGGGCTCGATTTTTGGTATAATTGTTGGAGATTCTCTTAGAGGTGTATACTTTTTAGATGGATCTGTGGAAAATAAATAGTTAGTTTGATAATTTCAAATTTGAACTAGTTATTAATATTTTAAATAAAAGGTACATAATAAGGTGCATTAAATAAATAAAAATAAGTAAAATAAAGTAAAATTTATTTATAAAAAATACTAAATGATAATAAAACACTAATAAACTCAGGTAGGGTAACTAAGATATAAAACATCAAAAATAAATATGTAACGTAAACTACCACAAAAAGCAATAATTATGTAATTTTTACCTGTCGTCCTTTCAAAAAAGCAGCATGTAAAAATCTGTAAATTGCAAAAAGGCAAGAATTCCTAACAAATTAACTAAAGTAATTATTTATTGCCACAAATTGATATAATTTAATATATAAACATCATACATTTATTTAAAACGCAGTATTTTTTAAAATTATATAAAAATAGAACAGTTTTTATATAAATCACTTCCTCAAAAGGCACCTTTGTTAATATTATTGTTTTCATTTGAGCATTTGGCATGATTATTTCTAAATCTCAAATTCAGAAACTGTACTTTATGGTACTTTATAAAATATTTTCCTATAATACCTTGCAGTATTGGAAATTAATAAATATTTTTAATTTTTAATACAGCGAGTTTTTTTTACAACAGGTCGTAGTTACACAAATAATTTAAAATTATAATGACTAATATCGAATAGTCTTTTGTTTTGGCATATACTTTTCATTTGCTTAAGTCTCAATTACATTAGGTGAGTTTAAAAGCTACCCGCTGACCATATAACTCCTCGAGCGAGCAGCGAGTATAGTAGCCCCTTCTGCAACAAGATAGCGAGTGGCGAGTCAACTAGTCATTATTATTACATTAAGCGAGTAGCTTGTAAACTCGCTCAGTTTAATTGAGGCTTTATTGGCGGTGTAGGCCGAATTCTACATTACACATTTATCCCCAGGTGTTAATCTTAATCCCAGAATAAAGAGGTTTTAACAATAGCGTGAACCGGTTTATACTGAGACTAAAATTAAATCTTGAGGATGTGTAATGTTATGTAGTATTCAGCCTTAATCTATTTTATTAATTTGAATTTTTTGGTTACTCTTGAGATGTTTTTGTAAAAATGTTCTTTTTACTACTAGAAGCAAGAAGTAGCTTCACACCCAGAGCTCAGGAAGTTGTTAATCTAGAGGTGTAATTTTTAACATGGCCTGCAGTAAAAAAAATTCCCTGTACAGGATAATTTTTTAAAGTGATACTAACATTGGGGTCTCGGAAACCGTAAGAGTTACAAGATTGGTTAAATTAGCAAAAAGTTGCATAATTGGATGACCTTTAAGAATCCGTTTAGAAAATATCAAAAATCAAAATTGTTTCCGAGATAACGCAGAAAAACTAAAAATTTGGAAGTTCGTTTTTCGACTGTAGTTTCAAAATGGCTTACTTTAGAAAAAATAAATTTTAGGAAAAATTTTCAGGAGGTCCAAAAAGCTATCAAACGATACCAAACTCGACTTTTTATCACATCGACGTTAGGCGTCGCGACGTTCAACTTTCATTTTCTTATGAGACCTATCACTTTTTTTGCCAAAATTACTTAGTAGGCTTGTCTAAATTGAAATACCAAGCGAGAACTTTCTATCTTGTACTTTTCTTGATTTACATAACTTTTCAGGTTGTTATGTTACGTTACGTTAATATCTTACTTTGTGTTATTTTTTATGATGAAAATAACGACTAAAACTTGGTTTTTAAAGTTTTAGAAAAGTAAGTTGATCAGGAAATAAAAATAAATCAAATTATTACTTATTCAAGTTTAGTTTTCAGTGATTTTATGATTAGTACTTTTCTAAAACATAAAAAACTATGTTTTAATCGTTATTTTTCATCATAAAAAATAACATACAGTAGGATATTAACATAATGTAAAGTAACATAGTACAAGATCGAAAGTTTTCGTTTGGTATCCAAATTTAGACTGAGTAACTTTTGCAAAAAAATGGTAAGTCCCCCATAAAAACATAAAAAGTTGAACGTCGCGACGCCTAGCGTCGATGTGATAAAAAGTCAAGTTTGGTATCGTTTGATAGCTTTTTTTGCCAATATTACTCAGTAGGCTTGTCTAAATTCGGATA
Organism: Malthinus seriepunctatus; assembly: GCA_963924605.1. Classification (NCBI taxonomy): domain Eukaryota; kingdom Metazoa; phylum Arthropoda; class Insecta; order Coleoptera; family Cantharidae; genus Malthinus; species Malthinus seriepunctatus. Next base: position 26,699,131 of record OZ004600.1, on the reverse strand, counting down.
CCAAACGAAAACTTTCTATCTTGTACTTTTCTTGATTTACATGTTATGATTAGAGATGCAACGGATAGTAAATTGGCCGGATACCGGATATTCGGCGCTCACCTTGGCCGGATATCCGGCCGCCGGATAACCGGCCAATAATTTTATAGCTCGTGTAACATGTATTCGAGGCCCTCCGATAAATACGTGTAGTCGAGGCCCTCCGATAAATATCTAGGCGGGGTTAATGCGGAGGCGGTATAGGTCGGGAGAATTACAGATGCTAGTAAAGGTTACATTTTCTTTCAGTGAATAATTGACATTGCTTGTGAAAGTTTGTTTTGTTTTCGTAGTTAGTACGTTAAAAAATTTGTAATTAGTTTAAGATATTAACATTTTAAAATCGTACTGTTTAACAACGACTTTTTAAATTTTTTTTCACATCCGGTTTAAGCCGGATAGTGGGTCACTATCCGGTATCCGGCCGGATAGTAAAAAAGTGACCGGATAGGCCGGATACCGGATAGTAACCGGATATCCGTTGCATCTCTAGTTATGATACGTTACGTTAATATCTTACTTTGTGTTATGTTTTATGAGAAAATAACGACTAAAACTTTTTAGAAAAGTAAGTTGATCAGGAAATAAAAATATATCAGAGCGTTGATGCTCTTAATTAATTAATTAAACTTAGTATGCAATTTTATTTCCTGATTAACTTACTTTTCTAAACTTTAAGTTTTAAACGTTATTTTTCATTATAAAAAATAACATAAAATAAGATATTATTAACATAAGATAGTAGTTTGGTATCTAAATTTAGACAAGCCTACTAAGTAATTTTTGCAAACAAAAATGTCAAGTTGAACGTCGCGACGCCTAGCGTCGATGTGATAAAAAATCGAGTTTGGTATCACTTGATAGCTTTTTTGACCTCCTGAAATTTTTTCTTAAGAATTTTTTTCCTAAAGTAAGCGATTTTTAAACTACAGTCGAAAAACGAAATTACAAATTTTCAGCTTTTCTGTGTCATCTCAGCAACCGTTTTGAATTTTGAAATTTTTAAAACGGATTCTTAAAGGTCATTAAAATACGCAACTTTCTGCTAATTTAACCAATCTCGTAACTCTTACAGTTTCCAAGATCCCAGTGTTACTAACACTTATAAAATTACCCTGTATACACGTACACAAGCTTACTTAAAATATTAATAATGAAAGTTACAAGAATGGCGAGATCTTTGAAAGCTAATGATTTGCTATTGAAATCTACCTATTTAATACTATAAATCGTCTATGTGTTTCTTTTTTAAAAAAGCTTGAGATCTTGAAATATGAAGATATTCGACAAGTAAGAGAAGCACCAAATAATCATCTAAAAGAATCCCACTTTTTAACATTTACTAGAATAATAATAGTAAATTAATTTATGCTCTCGCGACATTTTCAACACTTAATTATTTTTGTACATATTAAGAAATAAATATAATTTTAAAATTAAGTTACTTAATAAGGTAATTTTGTTAATTATTATAAACATTTTAAAGCGATAAACTTAATTATAAGTAATATTTAAATATATCTATCTTAATTAATAACATATTTGGTTGGCATCATCGAAACTACGCAAGTTTCAATTAATAAATTGATATTATTTTATATAAATTATGTAAGTATTTTGAAGCACCCTGTAGAGAAAAAATTGTAAAAAGAAACTCTATTTTCGTACACAAACTTACTGGCCTTGCACACAATTATTAAATTCGAACCTAATTCCTACAATTAAATTCGTTCAAGACTTAACGAAGTCACAAAAATTGATTTTAAGTTCTTAACAAACTTCTAACAATTGTATAAATTTCAAAAATTCGTTATAATATAAAATTGAGTATTCGATACTTTCTCAGTCATAATCTCATTTATTAATCATCTAGGTGAAAGAATCAAATTTTTGTTAAGAGTTTCTTTTTATTAACGTCACTTAAGGCACCGCGTTAATTGGCTTATGTATTATTTTTAAATGTGCGAGCATATTGTCCTTACGCGTAAACGCTTTACAACACACAGGACACGCAAACATCTTAACGTCGACTTTATGAGATGTCATGTAATGTCTACAAAAGTTACTTATGTGCGTATAAACTCTATCACAAACGGTACATCGATACAAGTTATCTTTTTCTCTTATACAAAAGTCTCGTGCCGACTTATCCGGATCATAAATTTTTTTACTATAATTTTCATACTTTGAATTTCTCGACTCGAAATTTTGTTCGTCTACTACAATTTCGTAATTCGTATCTTCGTCGAAATCATAGTAATCTTCGTGTTTTTTAACGGAATTACCGTTAGTGTTTCTATCGATCATTGAATCTAAAAACGCTCGTGAATCGAGTTTAATATTTAAGCTATTTAAACGTTCGTATGACGAATCGAATTCCTGTACGTCCATATCGTGGTCGTCTTCGTCCGATAAAGTGGTATCGTGTTGTTGAATACTATACTTGTCGTGTAATAAATTATCGAAATTGATGCAACGAACTTTTGTAGATTTTTCTTTATTATCTGCAAATTAAAAATAAAATTTGATTCAGTTATGACTTTCGAATTTATTAGTCATTAAAATGCAAGTACTGTAAAAATATTTTTGCTCGGTAGTTGTTCATTAAAAATTTATTACGTTTTGTTTGTGTATACCAACAAACCATGAAGAGTAAATTTGGTTTGTATTATTTTTAAACAAAACTTAATTAAGTTGACAATAATTAACAGCCTTTGTTAGTTTTAATTGTAAGAATGGCAAGGTAGCTCAACAATAATATTCTTTTTTGGGTGAGTTAATAATAAAATTAAGCTGCTGACAAACTAAAATGATTTTTTTTAAACTCAACCGGTCAAAGAACCTAAGGTTCGACCATTAGGTACTTAACACATCTCTATTTAAGAGGGTGCTTTCTAACGAATGGGTGGTAAAGTTGATATTTAAACATTCCGCTTGTATCCGTTAGCGACTTTAATATCCGGTTGATTTCACTAATAGTCATAATTACTGATAGGGAAGGTTCAAAGAAGGCAATGACATATTTGTATATAGGAAATAAGAGGCTAATTAGTGATAAAAATCCAATTGAACTTGGAGTATTTTAAAAAACAAAGGATGTTATTTTTTACCATCAACTTTCTTTTGAATTTTCTCGTTAATTAGACTCTTTTTTCCTATATACAAATATGTCATTGCCTTCTCTGAACCTTGCCCTATCAGGAATTATGACTATTAGTGATATTAACCGGATATTAAAATTGCTAACGGTTACGAGCGGAATGTCTAAATATCAACTTTCCCGACATTCCGCTCGTAGCCGTTAGCGACTTCAATATCAGGTTGTTATCACTAATAGTCATAATTCCTGATAGGGCAAGGTTCAAAGAAGGCAATGACATATTTGTATATAGGAAATAAGAGTCTAATTAGTAAGAAAAGTTCAATTGAACTTGGTGTATTTTAAAAAACAGAGAATGTTGTTTTTTACAAAGTTCAATTTTCTTTTGAATTTTCTCACTAATTAGGCTCTTATTTCCTATATACAAATATATCATTGCCTTCTCTGAACCTTACCCTATCAGGAATTATGACTACTAGTGATATTAACCGGACATTAAAGTCGCTAACGGTTACGAGCGGAATGTCTAAATATCAACTTTCCCGACATTCGGCCCGTAGCCGTTAGCGCCTTCAATATCAGGTTGTTATCACTAATAGTCATAATTCCTGATAGGGCAAGGTTCAAAGAAGGCAATGACATATTTGTATATAGGAAAAGAGTCTAATTAGTAAGAAAAGTCCAATTGAACTTGGTGTATTTTAAAAAACAGAGGATGTTGTTTTTTACCGAGTTCAACTTTCTTTTGAATTTTCTCACTAATTAGGCTCTTATTTCCTATATACAAATATATCATTGCCTTCTCTGAACCTTACCCTATCAGGAATTATGACTATTAGTAATATCAACCTGATATTAATGTCGCTAACGGTTACGAGCGGAATGTCTAAATAGCAACTTTCCCGCCCATTCGTTAGAAACCGTCCTCTTAAGCAGTGGCGTAAATAACGGGCCCACGGAAGGGCTGTAGTTTATACCATAAAGCTAGCCTTTCATCACAACTTCTACAATCCAGCTTTTTTTTTCAAACCAATAGAAGATAAACTTGGCTCGTGTTTAAGCGTCTGACGCTAGAAATGCAAGTTTTCTATTGACTTAGAAAAATAAGCTAGCTTCTAGAAGCTCTGGTGTAAGGGTAGCTTAAAGAGGCATTTTAAAAATGTCTGTTTTTGTAATTATATATTAGAGAATTGAAAAAAGACATAGGTAAATACTTTTCTTCCCTTGTAAAGTTACACAGATGTTTCGACAATAAGCAACTAAAAATCGGTCGGTTGTAAAAGTTTTCGAAATAGTCACAAATGAACCCTAAATTCAATTGCGTAAATAAAGGGCCCGCGTTGTGAAAGGGTCCAAGAAACATCGTTTATTATGAAATTTCGTTATAAATCGAATTTTGGTTAATCAAAATGATTATTAATGGGAATGGGCTCCACTCTGGATTTTGCGGGAGAAACCCCAAACTCATAGTTAAACCAGTGCTGTAAGACTTAAAAAATTAAATCAATTTCGTCTATTTTCAGAATCACTGTCTAATGGTAAGTTACTGAGGAGTATGTCGCTTTTAATTATTAAACTCGGCAACTTGCAGTCATAAATAAACCCGTCAAGTACGCTCATTTGAAGCAACGGCTCTCAGCAGGTAAAAGTTAATAAAACTGTTTAATTAAAAATTTTCAACACCTGAAAGTTAATACTAAATTATTTTGGTTTATTTTTTAGTGAAAAAAATAAAAACGGGTTATTTTTTTACCATTGTTAAGAGTATGATTTACTCTGTAATAATTACACTCATCTCGAGCAAACAATTGTTTTTGTGAGAACAATTATATTTTACAGTCTATTACATTTTAATTACCTTCACTTTAAGTTATTATTAAAACATCTATTACTAGTTACTACCACCAGCCAAAAACTACAAAATAAATGTTAGACTAAACATTAAATCAAAAAAAAAGGGAAAAGCTATAGGGAATAAGCCGCGTTAAATCGCATAATTAATAATTTTTAACCTGTTAAACCCAAGGTAATGATTAAAAAACAGTGGCTCATTCCTTAACAACTCTTCCCTTATCAAAATAAATATTACAACTCACCTCGATTAAAATATGAACGTTGCACTTTTAACTTCACTATACCCGTACATAAACCGCCACTATAGCTTTTCCCTTCACTATTTTACATATTTTAATATATTTTTTTCAATAAAAAAAAGTTTCTCAACTTCCTGTTTAATAAAATTAAAATCAAGGTAAATATACGTAGGAAGAAAATTATTCCAAAAAATGATACTAACAAAATTTAATTTAACAAAAATGTGATACCAACAACAAATTTAGAAAAATTGAATTTATAGAAACAATGCAAGTATGCGAATTAACAATTATTTATTAATCAATCATTTATATAATGTAATCAAACATAGTGGGCACTACAAGGTTATAGAAAAATTAATTGTGGCCCACCTTTAATAACGAATAACTCAATTTAATAAATTACTAATGACAAGTTGTGGAAAAAGACGATAACTTCAAAATCTCCCTAACATAATTACAATTTAAAAAAAGACTATTTGAGCGTAACTTACCGGAGGAAGCCAAATCATTATCATTGGATATAGAATTATTTAACTGATTTTCTTTAGAAGTCGAAGCGGTCGGTTCTAATCCAATTTTATCACCGTCCATTTCCCTATCGTCGATTTTTCCACTACTCGAGTCTGAATTATTCCCAGTAAATCCATCCATACCCATTTTAACTTCTAACATTTCTGGACTACCCTGTATTAAAGCGTCTGGTCGATCGTAATCGTCCACTCCGTTCGAACTCCCTGATAATTTCCTAGGTCTTCCACGTTTACGTTTCGGTTGTAATAATGCACTACCCAACATATTTAAAGTACTACCAAATCTTTTCGAAGGCTGTAACCTATGTAGATGAGGTAATGGATTATTTAAGCTACCATGATGTTGTTGTTGCATTAAGGAAGAAGCAATTGTATCACATTTTTCTTCATTTACTTCCGTCAGTCCTTTTATTCTCAAACTTTCGGCAACTCTCAAAAAAGCAGTCAGACGATCTTGATCCACGCTAACTTCGCCTCGATACATAAAATCTAACAAACTTTTCATGTCATTGTAAGGTACGTCTTTAAGAATAACTATGGGATGTTTATCCGGATGATTTACGAATAATGCTTGAAAATACGGACTACACGCTGATAAAACCATTTTATGAGCTCTTAACAATTGTCCTTCGACTGCAAGTGTGACGTCTACAAAACTTTCGTCGTGTAACAACTGGTCAAATACTGACAACAAATTTGATTGATGATTGTTCCATCTTAAACAGAAACGTTGGGAAGACATGGTTGGAGGTGCAACCAATTCTGGTTCAAATTCTTCTATCGTATATGGATTTTTGTAATTAATACTTGACATAGGTGGTAACGGCGCAATTTTGAGTTAGGCTGCGGTTTCTCTTTTCCTAAAAACAAGAAAAAAAATTAGTATTTTCTAACAACTGTTCTCGTTTGCGTAAATTTAACTCCTTTTGATCCACTATTTTAATTACTCGAAATATTAATAATTATTGATAAGCTAAATTGTAAAGGGTCACGATATCATACTACAATAATGTTCATGATTATTACTGATAATTCTAATTAAAAGGTTAACGAGATGTGTGGTATTTTGACATTAATAAATCTTCGATTTTCCGCAATTTCGTTCGCTTTTTAAGGTATAACAAACTCGATTTCCATTTTTAAATTTGCGTAACACTTCCTTCTTTGATGATAGCAAAATTAAAATATTATCTTAATTAATTTTTTTGGTTACACACGATTACGCATTTAATCCTACAAGTCTGTTGTAAGCGAAGCAATAGCAAATTACTTGTAATGCTCGTTTAGAGTAAACACATTTTTCGCTTTCTTCTATAATAAGCGTTTAAAAGTGGAAAAAAATTAATGAACAGATCAGGGTATTTAGAATTTTACCTTGAACAAATTATGGTTAGTTGAAAATCTGCATAATTTGCGAAAGCCCCACGAAGTTTCGTGTGGGCACGTATCATCTATTTTTAGTGGATGAAACTTAAAAAGTCTCACATACACTGCCTCATGGTCGTAGCCAGGAGTACGTCACACGCCAGTGCAATTAGTGCCGATAAGAAAACATTGATTTAGAGAGTCAAATTTTTGCAAAATTCGGACAAAAAACTTCCATCCTCAGAAGTAATATCTTCTGTGGCCAACGGATTTATACAAACCCAGAAGACAGAAAACCCTGATTTTAGCTTTTCATTCTCCCTTGAAATTTTTTGAACCGGCCCTGATAACACTGCCTGGCTACGGCCCTGCATTACCTTGTTTGAAAGCACCCTCTTTGCAATAAATAAATCAATTAGATAACAGTAATCAACAATAAGTGGTAAGACTTCAGAAAGCCCTTTCGAGTGTGTCCCTATTCTCCACAATAGCTTCTACAGACAACTGTAACTTAGATGTCGCATTTGGGCCTTTGGAATTATGAAGTATCAGTATAGTAATCAGAAGATCATGCAAGGCTATTGCGCAAATTTTGAGCTGACCGTCAGTTTTGAAAAAGAAATTGACGTCAGTGTGGGGAGGAACTGCCGTTTAAGACAAATCAAGAAGGTTTTCTAAAATCTTTATTTATATTGTCGTGATTGAATGCAGGGCCGTAGCCAGGGGTACGCTAGGACAGGCCAAGCCTGCCCTGACAAATTTTGAACCTATCCTAGCCACAGTTTGCAAAGGATTTTGCAATAATAAGAAAACGATAAGCTCCTATTTCTGCAGTTTCCAGTGCCAAAGAAGAAAACTATAATTAAAAAAGTTTATTAAGAGAAAATCATTTTTTCCAAACTTTGGGCATAAAACTTTTATCCTCAGAAGAAATTACAGTGGTCACCAGATTTATAAAAACCCAGAAAGCGAAAACCCTGATTTTACTGTCTTCAATATCATTTTCAGCGACTTGCGAGTCTACTTTCTCTGTCGACAAGGATTAACCGTTCACAGCGACAAATTGGTCCTTCTTACAAACAGTTTTATGTATAAGTACGAACAAAATCAACGAAAGTATTGCGAAAGAAAAGGTCGTGAAAAATTTCAAACTTTAGGTGCCTTGAAATTTTTTGAGCCGGCTTTGATGACATAGGTACTCTAGCTACGGTCCTGATTGAAAGAAATTTATTTATCTGAAAGGCCATGTAAAAAATATACACAAACACTTGGAACTTTAAATATGGTGTTCCAAGGGCTCTTTATGGTCAGTAAAATTTGGTAAAATACGGTGTTGCAATAGGCCCCGTGCAAGTTAGCATCAGCGCCACTACCGGTAACTTCTGTAAGTAACGTGGTTGGAAATAGCACTTGACACATGCATGCAAATTTGTAATTTTATAAACGAGTGCGAATTTTGTGCAGGTAATAAGTAAATGACATATTAAATCCGTCATTCATGGATTAGGGAACTCAAACGAAGAGCAAATTTACAGAAATGTGCGGTGATAGTTATATTAATTGGTCAATTGTGAATTGCCTCTAGTCTGCCAAAAATGCGGATAAAAGCATTTCTTTGTACAGTTTTCCCTCAAAACTTCATAAAAAAGAACACTGAGCCTGGCCTTGCCTTATAGAGCCACAGTGTGCAACAAAATATGTTATTTTTAAAATAAAAATTTATTTTCATAATTTGACAATTAAAATTTTTAGGTTAGGTTTGACGTTTCATTTTATACAATTTTCTTTTGATTTAAAATAATGTTATAAATAATATTAACATATTAAAAAAGCACATTAGTAAATATAAAGCATAGAAAACCACAAAATTTCAAGTAAAATCACTTGGCGCAATTGCAAAGTCCTTAAAACCCTATACTACTACTAATGGCGCGAAAATACTCTTAAAAGCAAATCTCAAGATATGGAGTTACAAACTATTTTTTTCTAACGAAATATATGCTATACTAATCAGAAAGAGTTGTTTTAGGGTTTTCGTTGCTATTTTGGACTCGAGGAGTCTAAAAACGTCCAAAAATTAAATAACAAAATAACTTATTTTTTCGATCATATGACTTTGTCAAAGCATAAGGAAATGTAAAATTATGTAAAATGTACAGATATGATTATTCCTCAATTTCTTCCATATGAATTATTTAAAAAAATCAAACATTTCCTTGTGTTTATCAATATTTAAAAAAAAATTATTTGAACTGCCCAACCACGTAACTTACAAATTTGACCACTACGAGTCGCTAATTCCCATCGTCCGCACTCCGCCTATATCTAACCCTCAATATCCTTTTTGAAGGAGACCTTAGTTGGGGATATTACCAGCCAAAGCCAACTATACTTTTTAAGTCAAAAAAACAAAAAAATTATTAAAATGTCACAAAATATGACACTCTTTACGTGAATATCAAAACCAGAAACCACCAGTTCATAGAGCAAAAGTTGCAGATAATTATAATCAATTATTTATCATTATTTGTATATTTCCTACAGTTTCTCTTTCTGATGTTACAAAGGTAAGTTTAGGAGATCTTTCAACAAGCAGCCTTTTCTCGTAGAAGAATGCACGACTTTGGAGCTTTTTATACGATTTAAAAAATTTTAACTAATTATATTCGTTTGACTTTTCATCATTGATAATTTTTAAAGTTTTTAAATCAGTTTATTAGAGCCGTCACCTTGAAGCATATTGTGTTATGCTTTTAAATAATTAATTCTAAAGCAGACAAGTCGTAATAATAAATAATAAAACTATGGCCTAGCGTTTTTGCTATTATTTTAAACTCATGTAATTATTTTCAAAGTATAATAATAATTCGTACAATACCAGTTGCTCTGTCATTGCGAAATAATATCTGAAGGGTATTAAAATACACTTAGGAGAAATTCAAAATAAATAATTTTATTTTTAAAATAAATGGGGAAACTACCATGTATGCAGGTAACGAAATACGATTACGTTGACAAAAATATTTAAATAATCACGTACTATTATTTATAATATAATTAAAAACAAATCAGCGTTGTCGAAAAGCGATTAAGCACAATAGCACAATAATGTAAGGGTCACAAATTTCATACAAACACGGAAAACTTCAATCGTAAATCTACCCTTGAATGAACTTTTGAAACGCTTCCATTATCTATTTTACAAAAATTTCAAAAACGAATTTATACCTATCCCAAAAGGGGTACAAATAAATAGCAAAAATGAAAGGGAGTGCTTTTAACACCAATAATTGGAAGGTATTTGCGGTAGGTAGGTTTACCAGCTTTTCTATTTTTATGAGCGGACAATCCCTTTTTTCTCAAGTCTTTTGTACTTTCACAAACCACTAAAACGCCTTTTATTCCGTCTTTAGATGAATTATTTAAATATTTTTTTCTGGTACTATAGCAGTTTCAATTTGAAGCAAAAGCGAAATAGAGGGTGTATAATTTATTACAGACTAATTGTAATAGAAGGGCATCATAATAATCTCTATCACGTCCGTCACAGGTGAAATGCATGGTTGAGACTAAGGGGGGCTCGTTCGGTCGCCTAAAGGGCCAAGAGCTTCCTTCCATGGTTCACGTAACAACTAAGCGTACAATTATAATTAAAATTAAAAAAATATAGTTTTTTCAAGTTCAGAAATAAAACATGTTGTAATTAACAACTCTTTCAGCTTCCTACAAAATTATCGTCTCTGGAGAAAACATAGTAGCCTGCTATTAACATCCAGATAGGAATTGATGACTTTGTAAGACAAAACGTGATAACGATTAGATGACTGACGAAGAAAGTCCAACTTGAGAGGGAATTCGGCAAGACTTCGCAAGGGTAGCCATCATTGAGCAATTATATTTCTAGAAAGGGCTAAAAGCGAAGCTAAAAGATGCTTGTTTCCTCTATATTCCAGTTCACACCTAACTGGCATATTTTTTTACAGCATAAAATAAAATTTTGAACAAAGACTTTTACCATTAAGAACAATTACTATGTAACTACTTTTTTTTAAATGTTTACCTTGTAATGCACTGTGTTAAGTGGTAATTTTTTTAATAATTATAACGTAATTATTATCCAGCCGTAATTAATCTATTTTAATTTAAATAGTGACTCAAGTATAAAGAATAAACCCCTAATTAAGAAAAAAGAATTAATTTAATCGCGTTTTAAATCGAAAATTGTTTTCTCTATAGCCCTTGTGGACTCCACGTTCAAAATATCAAATTTCGAGATACTTTTCTGTTCAAACTACAGTGAGGAGGGTTATTTGGACCTTCAACATCGATTTTTAGACAAATACTTTGCAATCACTTCTTATTCTGAATCAAATATCTACAAGCATTATACCTAATGTTGTAAAAGTCAAACTGTATTGGGTCATTAAAAAACGAAGGAAACGATGGAGAGGACTTGGCTCTGCGCCTATTGATCCCAAGCCCATTGTAAAGGCCCATCCAAAGGTCAGAAACACCCCTTTACCCCACAATATTCTTTAGTTCCTTCCAAGGATGGGATGGATTCCGAAATAAAGGAACAGAAAGAGTTGCTATAAAGAGGTAGCACAGTGGGCTCAACTTATTGGCCTAAGTGCACATGAATTTCAGCATACTCTAACAATCCAATTTCTTACCGAGGAGAAGGGGGCTACTTGCCAAATTTAAAAGGATACAAATTCGAGAATAAAGTTATTTTTGGCCCTTGGATGATCATCAGTGCACTTCGCAGCATCAACTACCGAAAAATGGAAACAGTTGTAGACAGGCGCGTAACTACGTGTCCAGGGTGGGCCCAGGCCCTTCTAAAATTTTGCTAGCCCATAAAATGACGATAATAAGCAAAAATTCAGATCTTTACAGTGTAATCTGAATTCCACACAAAATATTTCATCATTAAAATGTTTTATGGGCTAGGTACATATTATGTAGGTATTTGGTCCATCAAAAAAAAATTGTGGCCACCAAGTGCCCACCTGATTTTTAGGAAGCTAGTTACATGGTTGTAACTAGCTTGTAATAGGTTGTAGGTCCAACAAATATTTGAACCATCGGCATCGTGAACATACTTTTATTGCTTAACGCACTTAGAGAAGTTGCATCAAGGGTTGATTTCCTTAAAAGCGAATCATTATTCTGGAACAAATGCAAGAAAATGTTATTATTGAGGCCCTGGCAAGTAGGGCAGCTGGTCCTTGAAAACAGTCGGATATCAAAGACTTTAAGAAGAAAATAAATTTTTCGTCAATTACAAACTTTATATAGTATTGAGAAATCTAAACAGTCTTTGATGGTGGACCAACAGATATTTGGGCCAGCGTGTACATTATGTTTGCCCTGAAGGATCTGAACACTCGAACATTAAGGAGTTGCAACAAGGGTTGATTTGATTAAAAGCAAATCCTTATTCTGGAAAAAAATGAACGAAAATTTTATTATTGGGGCCGGAAAACAAGTGCAACTGTCCTTGAAGACAGTCACATTTCAAAGCAGCAAGGAGAAAATAAATTAAAATAAAGAAAATAAATCCATACACTTCATAGTATTCAGAAATCTAAACAGTCCTTGGTGGTGGGTCAACAGAAATTTGGGCCACGCTGTACATTATTTTTGTACTGATAGATCTGAAGCACTTGAACATTGATAAGTTACAACAAGGGTTGATTTCCTTAAAAGCAAATCATTATTCTGGAAGAAATGCAAGCAAATTTTATTATTTGAGCTCTGGCAACAAGAGCAACTGGTGCTTGAAGACAGTCAGATCTCAAAGACTTCAAGAAGAAAATAAATTTTTCGTTCATTACATACTTTATAAGATTGAGAAACTAAACAGTCCTTGGTAGTGGGCCAACAGAAATTTGGACCACTATGTACATTATTTTAGTCCTGAAGGATCTGAAGCACTTGAACATTGAGAAGTAGCAACAAGGGTTGATATCCTTGAAATGCAAGAAAATTTTATTACTGAGGCCCTCGTAACAAGAGCAACTGGTCCTTGAAGACAGTCAGGTCTCAAAGACTTCAAGAAGAAAATTTAATTTTTCGTTCATTTCATACTTTATAGTATTGAGAAATCCAAACAGTCCTTGGTGGTGAGCTGGTAAGCCAACAGATATTTGGGCCACCGTGTACATTATTTTTGTCCTGAAGGATCTGAAGCATTTGAACATTGGGAAGTTGCAAAAGGATTGATTTCCTTAAAGGCAAATCATTATTCTGGAAGAAATACACGCATATTTTATTATTGGGGCCTGGCAACAAGAGCAACTGGTGCTTGATGACAGTCAGATCTCAAATCCTTCAAAGAGAAATTATACTTTATAGTATTGAGAGTATTGAGAAATCTAAACAGTCCTTCATGGTAGGCCAACAGATATTTTGGGTCACCGTGTACATTATTTTTTTCCTGGAGGTCCTTCCTGAAGCACTTGAACATTAAGAACTAGGAGTACAACATTTAATTTCATTATAAGCAAACCAGTAAACATTCTAGAACAAAAGGAAGAAAATTATTGGGCCCATGACAAGTCCTTAAAGATCTGAGGAAAAGCTGAAAGTCAATTTGTTATTGAAAAATATAAACAGTACTTGGTGGAAGAGGATTGGAAAATAGGCCACCATGTAAGTATCTTATTTTTATCCCCAAGCATTTGAAGAAGTTGGAGTGCAACTTTGGAGAACGTTGGAGAAGCAGTCGTAGCCAGGGGTAGGCCGGGGCAAGCTGAGCCGCTCTGGAAAATTTTAGCCAGGGCTTTCTAAGGATTTCGCAATAATAATGAAACTATAAGTTACTAATTGGTGCCGAAGAAAAAAACATTGATTTTGAGTAAGTAATTTTTTTGGAAACTTTGGGCAAAAACTTCCATTCTCAGAAGAGATTACAGTGATCAACCGATATATATACAATCCCAGAAGAGCGACAACCCTGATTTTAGCTTTCAGCCTCTCTTGAAAATTTTTGAGACTGTCCTGATCTCCTGATAACACGCTGTCTAGCACAAACTGAAGAAAATGATTGGGTCCCTGACGAGTTCTTGATGACAGTCGTGTCTTGAAGACACCAAAGCAATAATTCATTCACAGAACAAACAGATATTTTTATTCAAACTTGTCCAAAAACGGAAAACTGGAAGTACTCTGGGAGCAATTACGTAAATAAATAGCTGGCGGTGGGTATTAAACTCCATGTCGATTTATTTTTATATGGTGCGACTCTTTATTAATTAATTTTAAATTAAGGCAGTTGCATAAATTTTGAGATAAAAAAACAAATTAAAAAAAGAAGAGGATTTAATTGGCTAAATAAAATAAATTATCCAATTAATCTGAACTTTTTCGATAGTTGATTAGGATTACTTATCGTGTAATTGAAATTCGATTCTGTGCATCTTGAAAACATTTAAAATAAAAACAAAAAAAAATCATAAACAAAACAATGGGTTATCTCTAATTTCAAAATAAATTTAAAATTATTCCAAATATTTTAATTAATGAATAATTAATTAGATACACGATTTACCCCCACTCAATAATTTAAAGGTTAAGGAAACAATAATAAAATTTGTTGGTACCTTCTGAGAAAAACGTAATGAATTTATGAAATTGAATCCCACAGGTGTCATAGGAAGCACTCGAGTATTATCGTTACATCACAGTTAGTCGGTCTTTTACACAGATACAGGAAATATAAAATGTAAACACAACATCAACAAAAACAAAATAAACTTTAAAATTTAACAAATTTATAATTAAGTTAAATTACTTAAGTCATCCCCCTCTTTTGAAATGAGCACAGCCCTCCGCCATTTTTAGATTCAAGTTATCGCGGCACGGCACCCCGCCTACCGTGATATCAGCACGATGTCGCAGTTTACGCAACCCTTTTCCCCGTTAACCAAACTAAACCTAGTTGAAAAGTACCGTTTCGCGCTATTTTTGTCGTCAGATATAAAAATTAAACATAAAAGAAAGTTTAATTATAATCCTGCGGGCGCACAATGGGGGTTTCGTTATTGATTTATAGAAATATATTGATTTTAAAGCTGGGGTAAACGAAGTCGTCGACCCTATTTGAGATTAATTTACGTTTTTTTAATAGTTATATTGTTGGAATGTTAAATAGTATTATTGTACCTAACCTAATATTTAAATTTTGGAATTAATTACCTTATTGAAATGATACCACACGACTAAAAGGGTTGAATCCTTCACAGGATAGTTTTACACCACTGCACTTTCAAGGCGCCATGTCAGCAATCTGCCGTCTCTGTCATACTTCGGACACCATCGGGGTTGTTCGGGGTGTTTCAACATAGGCGCCACACTAAACTTTTTCAAAATGACCAAAATTAATTTTTTTTAAATTCAATCAAAATTAAATCATTTTAACAAACAAAAATACTTTTAACTTTTAGGTAAATAAATTTTAATTCGTGATAAAACAACCCTTGCGATAATTCAACCATTAACTACTCAAAATGCGTGTTTAATGAATTTTTAATGTGAAGGAAACAATCGAATTTAAATTTAAATAGAAAGAAAGTTTGAAAATTCTTGAAATTTTTAAAACGTTAATTACAAAAACTGCCCTCACGACCCCGATTTAATGATGAGAAATTTTTTATTTCGTTTCGCTACATCATTAAATTAAATTAGAATAGGATTTTGTTTAACAGCATGAAAATTATTGTCATCAAAAAAGGAAGTTTACATTATGAAACTCCCCACTTTTCAGGCAATTCTCAAGATTTCTATGGGAAACTACCGTTTAATTGTTTTTAACGACAAAATAGAATTTTTATAATTTTTTTGCTAGTTTTTTCTGGAATGACCCTTTACCACCACTCGGTTGTTGAATGGAATAAAAATTTTGGAATTTTCCATTTGGTCCCCCACATAATCCCTTTAAATAAAACTGAAAAATTTAAGTTTCTAATAATTTTATTTACCCTTCTAGTGGCCCCTTATCACTTTGGGTTTAAAAAAATTAAAAAATAGTACAAGTGGGGTTGTGAAGATTAATTTATAATTTTTTGAACATAATGATTTTGACATAAATTTAGCAAAATTTGTACTTGAAATTTTTTAACAAGTTTTTGACACAAAATTTAAGGTTGGTTAATTTATTTAAACAAGCTATTTAAAGAAACCTTGGGGAGTTGTTTCGTTAACACGAATAAATTTATGATTATTTAAAAGACCTTTTTAGTGCCTCCCTATATGCAACGCTAATGTTATGTGCAAATATTTAAACCGCCAAGACACGATAGTTTGAAACCCGTCTGCGTTTTTCCCTTTGACGCGATTTTAGCCGCAGTAAATTATGAAAGTCCCGTTATAAATATCGCTCTTTATTAGTTTATAGCGTATTTTTCTGTTCCATTTAAAACGATGTGTGGTGGTCCTTATTCGCCAAATGCGTAATAAGCTTTCGATTATTATCAATTATTAATTTAAGGATTTTAAATAAATGTTTTTAAACATTTAAATTAAGATATAAACGGGAAGTTTTTTTTACATGTGTTAAAATGTTGCTATACGTAAACATAGAACTTATGTCATGCGCTATAAAAGAGGGTGTGCGCAAATCGCTAATAAAGTTAAATACTTACGCAATAAGTTGTCCTTGTAAATCCACGATTAAATTGAACACGTTTTAAATCACATTTGTTGTTCCTGGAACACCCACTAATCACCACCACCAAATATTAAATACGCCCTCCAACCATGGCACCACAAATTTAAGGGTGGTCGAAGAGTGGAAAAAAAGATAAAAATAAGTGGTGCGCACCCTTCGAGTTACTAAATCCAACTCGAGCCCCGCGCAACTCGGGCTCAGAATACCACCACCACGGCGGTGATGACCTTGAGCGTTGTGGATGCCTAGAGGACCGACAATTTACTAGGCTTGGCACCCGTTTAAAACTAGACGTGGTTTGTATGGTTAACTGGATTAGGCTCTCACATTGAGGGCTCAAACAGTCGGCCAGTTGAAACGAGCTGGGTGTGTTTCCGGGTTTCTTCGACAACATTTTAGAGGACAGTTGGATCGAACGGGGATCCGACACGTGCAAGTTAACGTGGGGTGGTTGACCCCCTGAAAAAGAGGACGACTTTTTGACTCCTCGTAACACTTTTAAAGAATGCAGCCCGTATACTTTTTTTTTTAAATAAACGATATAAGGGTAGATGAGCAAGTGGAATAACAAATATAGCTCCACTTTTTATCATGTAAAATTCTCTTGTTATTTAAATCCTCTTGTGGCAAATTTTTATATTTTTAGAAAGCTCCGAGCAACAGGTGTAACAATAACGATTTAAAGTGCCTTACACATCTGACAGAACACTAATTGCAATTAGATAAGCACCCCGAGCCCAAGTAATTTAGAAAGTCATTCGAAAGTTACCTTTAACGAGAGAAAAAATATGCTAATATTTAAAGGGATCCTTGACACGCACTTATCTTATTACTTAAATCGTTTAAATGTGTGGTACCTCGTTAAACAGCTCCACCAAACCTAAATACGAATATTAATAGGGGTAATTATGTAAATTCCACAAAAACCAAGTACAGAAGAAAAGCAATTACTATTTCATACCCTCCCCATCCCATCGCACCCATCATACCCATTTGTTAAAGGTCGCTACCCCATCAACATCAATCAAGTGTATTTATGCCTCATAATTGTTAAGCATGTGCTCTTTTGTTAGAAAGGTTTTCGAAATAAAAATAATTGAACAAGTGTGTCCATTGTCCGAGCTTTAAGTTGTACGTGTGCAACAGGTAGCATTTGTGTGATTCAGAATGTTTTGACTCTGACTTTTTACCGTCACGCTCGTATTTCTATGCTTTTTCAAAGAGGAAATTATGAGTGGTTGTTGGTAAGAAAGAAGCCACCGACCTGCCTTCCTTTGCTTCTTCACATCAGATACTTACTATTTCAAGATAATTTTACTTTGATTCTCACATTATAGCGATACTACCGTAAGGTACTCGAGTTTCTTTTAATGAATACTAAAGTATGAATGAAAATTACAATTTAAAATAATTTTTTTTTAAATAATTTTAGAATGTTTATTTAGAAAAATTTGATACAAAAGTGTTTTTGCTCCCGATTATTAAAATAGAAATTTGTGTTGAAAGTGAGTTGCTAAATTTTATTTTCAATTCAAAAATAGAAAAGTCTTATACCTCAACATGAAGTTACTTTATTTTTCATATTTTAATTTCTTCCTTCGCAAATACCTTCCAAACCAAAATGTTTTTTTTTAATTATGGCAAAATTTATAAACGTTTGGTTTGAGCATCGATGTGAATCCAAGCAAAAAATATTTTTAATAAATTGACGAACAATGAGCAGTCAAATGGATATTATGTTGTGTGGGATATTTTTAGCGAAAAAAGTATTGAATGTTAGAAATATTCCATTTGAATAAACTATAATAGTTGCTCATGAATGGAGAGCGGAAAAAGCTTCACCACATTATAACAATCGCACTGATAAAGTAATTTTGCACATAAGCGTATTCAAATTTTATTTAACGTTTTAAAAAGTATTTCATCGAGCATCGTTAGGTATTAGGTACCCACTCAATGTTCGCAGTTGTGGTCTAGCAGAAGCTGCCTCATATATTCCGAAACTCCTTCTGGAACAGTGAGAGTTTAATCTCTTGTAGTAATTAAAAGTAATAAATTGAATACTTATTTTTAAACGTTTACTTAATAAATTATTTACGAATATTAAAACTAGTGGTTGCTGAAGAAGTTTTACTTTAGAAAAAAAGAATCAATATTTGAGTTTTTCAACATTGAATAGAGTCCATGCCTAAGGTATGCCCGCAATTCCTGTCTTGCAAACAAGAAAAGTCTTCTAAAACTCGAATATTTTTGCAGTGTGAAATATTTATGAACAATCTAGGGTTGTTAATGAGGTTTTTCAAAAATATTGCCCTGAATTATTTGTGACTTCAGTTAATTTGAGTTTTATAAAAATACTCCATTGGACTTGGACTTTACCTAGAGCAAGAAGTCACCAGACCACCCTTAATGCAGCAAGCGCCTAAAGTATGGAATAATCGAATTATTTTCTTTCCCGGTAGGAATATCAAAAAACGGTTGGGTACGTTAAATGGATTTATTTTGAAACAAACATTGTCCCATAATTTTCATTTTTCTACCCTTCACCTTGTTCGAGCAGTGACGTCATCGAAGATTTTTTTAAATTGCAATCCCATATTATTTTTGCAGATTTGAATAGATTATAAACTTCTGATTTCAGAAATATGTACAAGTATGCCCTTTAGACTGCCAGTTTCGAAGATATTAATTTTTAACTGTGTAGAGAGAGTGCACCATAGTCCATAATAGTGGTGTTTTTAAATGAATTATTCACAAAGCAAAAAAAAAAATTGTTGGAAAAACGATGCCTGGCTTTGTTTATTTATTATCGATGCTAAAATTCACAAAAAACATGTAATCATTTTGCATCATGATGAGAAGTCACTGACGATAAACGTTAGTCTGTTATGGTGACGGTAACAAGGTTCTTAGGCTCGCTCAAGATTTCAAGAACCAACTTGGGTCTTTTCCGAAGCCTAGACTCGTTGATGTTGTATTCCCATAGTCATCGGATGGTAGAGTTGTAGTGGTCAAGAGTTGTGTCGTAGAACTTGGAGGCTGCTTCTCGGATGAACTCCTGGATGCTGATCATCTGTAGGTCCCGTTGAAGGTCCCTGTTGCGGATGAACCATGGTGTGTGGACGATGGTTCTCAGGATCTTGTTCTGTACGGTCTGCATCTTCTTGATGTTGGACGGTGCGGCGTAGCCCCAGGCTGGTGCGGCGTATGCCATGATCGGTCGGATGACGGTCTTGTACAGAAGCAGCTTGTTACTGAGGTCCAGCGTTGTACCTGAAAAAAGCGGATATAGTGACGAATATGCAGCTCGTGCTCGGACGATAGCTCCCTCGATGTGTGGTTTCCAGGTCAGTCCCTTGTCGATGGTTAGTCCTAGGTATCGGGCTTCTTCTTTCCAAGGAATGGCTTCGCCGAAGATCTCGATGTTTGGCGGACGACGGAGACTTGGTCGCTTGGAGAAGTAAATTGACGAACTCTTCTGGGCGTTGACGGAGATTCGCCGTTTCTTAAACCAGAGCTCCAGGCTGTCGGCTGCTTTTTGAAGTCGGTATCGTACCAGTCAGTTTTTCGTTTATTACAAATGTTCGTCACGAGTTGATGATCAGCAATTATTCTGCCGGTGATAAATAAAAAGAAACTGAATTATTGGCTTATTGAGATCATCATCAAACATCACTAGTAATAAATATCCATCTGCCTCGTATTTAACAGAATACAGTAGCACCACGATAATCAGAATTCTTCTTAATCCGGATTAGGGCCGTAGGCAAAGGTACACTAGGGCAGACTCAGCCTGTCTTGGAATATTTTAAGCTGTTCAAGCCAGAGCTTTCTAAAGAATTTGCAATAGTAATAAAACGATAAGTTCCTAATTGGTGCCTAAGAAGGAAACATTGATTTTAAGAAAGTTAAATTTTCGCCAACTTTGGTCAAAAAACTTCCATCCTCAGAAGAGATTACAGCTGTCGACAGATCTATACAAACTCAGAAGAGAGAAAACCTTGATTTTAGCTTTCAGCAGCTCTTGAAAATTTTTGAACCATCAGCCCTGATCGAACAATTACTTTCAATTACTACGTATGCATCATGCAGTATTGAATACGGATTTGAGTAATTTAAGAATACGGAGTGATAGATTTGAATACGCTTTTGTTAAATATGAGTTTGAAGATGAAAATTGGCACGAAACAAAGCGAGTTTGTTAACTAACAGATGAACTCGCAAGGAGTGGGAGTATTCCATCGCTACTAAGCGTATACATGGCGATTTTCAGTTCAAAATTTCGATACGATCCCGTGTTTTGTGGTATTGGATCGAGGTATTGAATACGTCTGTTCAAAGTGTATACACGTGGTAATTATGTATGTTATAGTCCGAATTTTTGCAAGCTTTGATCAACCGAATCAACATGTCTGTGCTTTCCCAGTGTCTTATTTACAAATAAATGAGCAGTCACAGCAGAATTTAGCCGATTAAAATCAGTAGAAAAGTAAAAACCTGTGTGTGTTCAATCATGCATCCAAAACATAAACCCAAAACGTTAAACATTAGTGAAAAAGCTAAAATAGTTTAAAATAAAGTGTTACTACCTGCTTATGTAAGAAGTTTTTTGAATTGAAATAAAGCCATGTCATGAATCAGTAATCCGGATTGCCTAGGTTTTAATTAATCGAGGTCCTACTGTATTTAAAATTACTCTAATAACCCTTATATATTTGAGCAACGTGGAAACCTAAAAAATTTATCGTGAAAATTTAAAGCAAATTTTCTGAAACCTCTGATCAGCCATTGATAAATGAGTCTGACAGGCGAGTTTCATTGCGGTTTGTGCATGAAGCTCTATTTAATTGGCTCATGAAGAGGATTTTGAAAACGGTAAAAGATAGCTGGTTAATACATTGAGAAAAAATGTGTCTTATTGCCTGGTCTAACCCCTGCCCGGTGAAAAATTAAAATAGCTAAGGGGTTGTGAAGTTATTACCAAAAAACTAAAGTTTTTATCGAAAAATATCAGGATTAAAATTTAAAATAGCTAAAGAGGTTGTGAAGTTATCACCAAAAAAACTAAAATTTTTATCTAAGTAAAAATATCAGGGTGAGAAATGAAAACCCTATTTTTACTATAATGTCAAAGCCGATTTCTTTGTATGTCATTAAATACATCAAATGTACACTTTATGTAAAATCACAGATCAAAATACCATTGTTATTGCGTTGAAATAAATATCGTGCTAGTGCTGAAGAGAACACGTCTTCTCCACAACCTCTTTAGCTTTTTTAATTTTTACTTGGCAGTAATTAGACTAGATAGAATAAGACACATTTTCTCTCAATTACGTTTCCGAAATCCTCTTTGTGAGCCAGTTAAATAAGACAGGGTGTATAAAGTACAAACGCAAAGAGAATCACCTGCCATAATTATGGATAAATAACTGAAAATGGTTTTAGAGCAAAAATTTACTTGAAATTTTCAAGTAAATTTGAGGTTTTCATGTTGTTTGCTCTTCTCTCCTAATTAGTAACTATCTATGGTAGACTATTTTTTACAAATCGCCAGCTGAAAGATATTATTGATAAAAACTGAACACTATACAGGAAAGGACTACAAGGAAGAAAAAATTCGTAAAAAAAATAAGATGTACAATTTGCCAAAATAAGCCCTTTTGTTGGTTCCGAACGAGCTGTGCATTACAAAAAGCTTAATACTCTTTTAGAGACCAAATTCAATGAAATGATAGCAAATAATAAATTTGAAAAGACGTAGGCACAACTTGACAAAAATCCAAGGTGCAAGATTTTAGAACGTAAGAGACATTATTAGGACTTTATAACGTCAGACATCCACAGTTCAAATAGGAAGCAAAAAGTGCATTGTAAAATGTTTTACCTTCTTTCAGCAGACTTTTCTATTCAATCTGAACCTAATCTTCCCCTTTTCTTTCCAGTCTTCTCGATCTCATGTAATTGTTGCTCACTGGCGCTACAACATCTGATTAGGGCAGGACTTAGCTCTCCTTTAACTTATTGTTGCGTTTCAGTTTCAGTTTATCGGTTTCAGTTTCACTTTGTGTGAATAATCCATCATAATTCACATTAACGTGTGCAATTTAAAGACGATGCTCTATATTTCTAATTGGAGAAGTAAGCCCTACTTTGTAACTATTTGCAAGTTTCTTCAAACTTAATTAAATTTTGATCCTTCATATTCTAAGCAAAGCACTAAAATTTTGAAGTAGTGAATTTGATTCTATTCTCATTTGCTACGCATGGGGTATAAACGTAATATCCATAATTACAAACTTGTACAACATTATGGATGATCTGTTCGTGCGTTATTTTAGCCTGGTTATTTAAAATTAAAGACTTATATGCTCATTACATGTTAAATTACTATAAAATTCGCAATAATCACCTCAAGTAGGCATACAAAAAAAATTACAAAATATATAATGGGTGTAACTTTTGGACATAGCATGCTGGTTAATCGATATAATTATTACTTAAAGAAGCATTAACTTTAATCGTTTATAGCTTTATTATGAGCGTTTAAATGTAGATATATTTTCTCAAAAACACCTACATGCTTTTTGTTATCTTAGTGTATTATGGCTATACACGTGTAACTATGAAAAGCTAGTGTACCAACTTTAAAATCTCGATATAGTTAGACCCACCATGCATAAAGCGGAGCAGGGGCGATGACCGACAATATCATTATAAATGGGGGGTTATTACACACTTACATAACGTTACAATGTTGCGTTCTCGCTTCTTCCCTTGGAACTAGCAAACCTATGAAGGAAATGTGGACAACGAAGGATGCATTTTAACACACATCAACTTGAGCAACCAACTGTGACAGCGGGTTGATATTGTATGAGAATATTTTTATTCAGATTTTTTATCTTCTAACTATTTTAATGTACGCATATAAAAGATATTATCTTAAATAGGGTGTGCATGAAAACCACATACTATATGATACTAATGTGTATGAGGAAATTAAAGTTGACAAAGACTAATGAGGAAGTGAATGAGGCAAAAAATTTACTTTTTGTTCATTTAGTGTCTTACGATTCGTAGCTACATTTCTATTTCTATCGCAATGTTTAACAACAAACTAAATGTTATCCCACTAAAATATTTACGGAGCAACAAGTGGTTCTGAAATTACTCCAACCGCACAATAAGGAATTGAAATTAGCGTCGATTTAACATACTGCTTCAACAAAATCCTACAAGTGGTCAGAATGATTACTATTTGTATTGCAAAGAATGAAAAAATTTAAAGCCTTTATTTAATTTGTACGAGTAGAGCTAGTAGAGGTCAACCAACATAAACTCATAATTAATAGAAGCGTTTTACATAATTACGTAAAAACTTGTAACTAGTTCAATGAGATAAAGAATACCTACTTTGTACTTGCATTGGTGGAGTGGTTGAGTTGTCGAGTGTTAGAATAAGAAAATTAAAATCTTGCAAAGCCATCAATTGGTATAAATTATGCTCTTTTATTAATTGCACTGGACGTACTTCATCAGAGTCAGAGTTTATAAGTATCTTTGATACCATCTAGTTAAGAAGATTATTAAGTATGATGTTCTTAAGGCGCTAATCTACTAATGTATGATAGCAAGCAGTACCAAAAGTAATTTTAAATGAAAAGAATATCCTAAATCCATCCAAAAAGGAAAATCTATCCTATTGCACTCTCAAAAAGTGAACTTCTGATGAAATTGAAATTATACTGTTGCCAAATATAAGTAAACTCGGACTTGTTTGGGGCTCTAATATTGATTGAGTATACCTATAGTCAGAAAAGGAGGAGAATACTGACTTATAACAAGTTTAAAAATATCTGTTGTGTCAACACAAGACTTTCCGATTGAGTTGATTATTTTAAGACCAAAACAGTTAGAAAACAAAAGAATACTGAACATTTTTATAATCACTGATTAAAAATAAATAAAAGTCAAAATTTTTTGACAAATGTCAAATTTTTTGACAACTGTCAAATTTTTTGACAATTGTCAGAAACGTCAGCTGCCAAATATTATTAGATATTTGATTGCGTAAAAACTCTTTCAAAAACAAAATAATTTTAAAAAATTTTATATCATTGAATAAAAAAAAAAGTTCTCTATCGGATGATTTAAAAAAAATTATATAGTTCCATTTAAAAAACACAAAATTTCCTTAATTGCACGCCCCCTAGCGGACCGATTTTGAACAAACTCCTTTCTGCACTCCGTCGTTATCTGATAAGACCCTATACCAAATTTCAAGTCAATCGGTTCGGCCGTTTCAGAGATTTCGTGGGGAACTACATCCACACATACATACATACACACACACAGACTTTTTTCTAAAAATGGTCTAGATCGACTCGGGGGACCTCAAAATACATATATCCGGTGTTATCTCAAAAATTTTTTTTTACCCCATTACAATACTTTCCTTTAATACCTTAAGGTATCGGAAAGTAATTGTCACGAAAATGTATTTTTATGTTATCTACCTAGCCATGAAACCAAGAAGCGTCGATGTCAAACCAATTATTATCAAATAGATGGGACATTTATAACAGGTGCCTGTACCTCCATCCAGGCGCGGACTGACAAAAGTCGCTGAGCGCTACAGTTATGGCAAAACCGAGCTCTCTCTCGAAATTAATAATTAAAAAATTCCGGCATTTCCAGATTCATACAGGGTGAAGCGTCTTCGATTCTCGAGATGACTGCTTGACCGGTGGTGGCCACTGCTAAAAAGCTACAAAAGTATAGTATGTACAAGTACATCAAGAGAATCGATATGTAAGGGTGATGACTGATGAGGTGATGACTATCAACAATTTTGGAATCCACTCATGCCCAGTTTATGGTACAGAATCTTCAGAATTAGTTCTGATGTGCTTTAGCAATGATATACATCCTGAAACGACGATCTTCGAATCTTCAAGAATCACCTTACGACAACATCGGTAACCTCTAGGAAGCCCTTTAGTTTTTTTGCATTAATTTTTAATGGATCCACCATCCTTCGGGATTGTTTGGAGCAATATTTTTTTATAAAATAAACGCCTTACACACTGCCATAATTCTTGGGTCTCGGGTGAACCTTTTCAAAAATGTCGGATTCAAAATTTTACATTGCGGGACCCTAGAAATATCGGGGCCCCCGAAAAAGTATAGTCAGTCCTCGCCTGCCTACATCTACATGTTATATACATCCTACATTACGCGAAGTTGTGTTTAATTTTTAATTTGTATGATTTATTTATTGAAGTTTGTTGATAAACTGGGTAAAATTAAAGTTGAACTTCACAAAGCAATAAAGTTTCTGGCAAAAGAAGGCAATTGTCCAGAAATAGTTTATAGAAAAATGGTCACTGTGTGACTTGGGTGTTTCACCGGGACAAGTCAAAAACACAATTTTCTGAAAAGAACAGAAACAACATTGATGCTAAAAGTTTTCTGGGTTGCTAAAAAGAGTCTTGCTTATCAAATTTACAACATACATAAATTAAAGTACATAAAATTCTTCGTTGAATGGTGTTTCATTTCTGAAACTACGTAAAGTGGTATAGATACTGTTAAAGTTCAAAAGATGTTTTTTTTCGTGTAGAAATAATAATGTCTTTCACATTTTTTTGACATTTTGAAATGTGTTAGAGAATAGAACTTTCCTCCGACTTTCCTTTTCCAGGCTTCATCAAAAACAATGGATCGCTATCAGGAGCTAACGCAGTAAGGATCACTAGAAGCTCAATGTCTTCTCCCACTACAATCACACAATGCAGCTTGCTCGACAGGGATGTTTTCATCACCTGATTTCTGAATCAACATTGAGATGAGGTCCAAAACTGGTACTTTGTTCGTAGGCTGGTAAGTAAAATGGATGCTGCGTTTGATAAAAATCGTTGAAATTGATACTATACCATATCCAAAATAGAAGTATTTTTTATGTAATACATTTGTGTCCGTGAAGTTAGCAGTGGGACTTTTGAATTTAAAAAAAAGCTCTCGTGAATCGTTAGTAAATCGTTAGTAAGTGATAGTAAGTCCATTTCCGACGTTAGTAAGTCAAAAATAACGGAAATATTCATATTTTAAAAAACCACTGCTAACTTCGCGGCAGCAGTGGGACTATTTTTTTAAATTTTAAAACTTGTGTAAACATTTAGGTAATCGTTAGTAAGTGATAGTAAGTCGATTCCCGACTTTAGTAAGTCAAAAATAGCCGAGTTAAAAACCAAAAACAAGTGTGAAGTTAGCAGTGGGAGTATGTCCCATCGAGCTGAAATTTTGCAATCCTTTAGAGGATCGTTAGTAAGTGATAGTAAGTCAATTCCCGACGTTAGTAAGTCAAAAATAGCCGAGTTACAAACCAAAAACTAAACGTGAAGTTAGCAGTGGGAGTATGTCCGATCGAGCTGAAATTTTGCAATCGTTTAGAGAATCGTTAGTAAGCGATAGTAAGTCAATTCCCGACGTTAGTAAGTCAAAAATAGCCGAGTTACAAACCAAAAACTAAACATGAAGTTAGCAGTGGGAGTACATCCAATCGAGCTGAAATTTTGCAATCGTTTAGAGAATCGTTAGTAAGTGATAGTAAGTCAATTCCCGACGTTAGTAAGTCAAAAATAGCCGAGTTACAAACCAAAAACTAAACGTGAAGTTAGCAGTGGGAGTATGTCCGATCGAGCTGAAATTTTGCAATCGTTTAGAGAATCGTTAGTAAGTGATAGTAAGTCGATTCCCGACGTTAGTAAGTCAAAAATAGCCGAGTTACAAACCAAAAACTAAACGTGAAGTTAGCAGTGGGAGTATGTCCGATCGAGCTGAAATTTTGCAATCGTTTAGAGAATCGTTAGTAAGTGATAGTAAGTCAATTCCCGACGTTAGTAAGTCAAAAATAGTCGAGTTACAAACCAAAAACTAAACGTGAAGTTAGCAGTGGAAGTATGTCCGATCGAGCTGAAATTTTGCAATCGTTTAGAGAATCGTGAGTAAATGATAGTAAGTCATTTCCCGACGTTAGTAAGTCAAAAATAGCCTAGTTAAAAACCAAAAACTAAACGTGAAGTTAGCAATGGGAGTATGTCCGATCGAGCTGAAATTTTGGAATCCTTTAGAGAATCGTTAGTAAGTGATAGTAAGTCATTTCCCGACGTTAGTAAGTCAAAAATAGCCTAGTTAAAAACCAAAAACTAAACGTGAAGTTAGCAGTGGGAGTATGTCCGATAGAGCTGAAATTTTGGAATCCTTTAGAGAATCGTTAGTAAGTGATAGTAAGTCATTTCCCGACGTTATTAAGTCAAAAATAGCCCCGTAAAAACCAAAAACTAAACGTGAAGTTAGCAGTGGGAGTATGTCCGATCGAGCTGAAATTTTGGAATCCTTTAGAGAATCGTTAGTAAGTGATAGTAAGTCAAAAATAGTCGAGTTACAAACCAAAAACGAGAAATTCACATTAGTACTATGATATTTTGCCATCTTTTAGACTTATAGAGAATCGTTAATAAGTTATACTAAGTACATTTCTGAAGGTAGTAGAGGGTGTTCTACACGGTGATAGTAAAACACGTTAGCTGTTGTCATGAAAACTACTGTTACGCTCATGAGACTGTCGTTATGTAAAGAGTTTGATAGTTACTTTTACACTGCTTGACTTAAACGATAACTATCATGACTCATGACTTCACCATAGTAAATATTACGTTTAACTATTTTTTGTGTAAACCACGCTTTACTTAGAAATAGCGGAGTTACAAACCAAAAACTAAATGTGAAATTAGCACTGGCAGTATGTCCAATGGAGTTGAAATTTTTTTAGCAGTTCTTTAAAGAATAGCAAGTATAGTAAATGAAGGCAGGCCCCTATTTTAATTAGGCAATGGTTATAGTTTTAAATAGTCAAAATTTAGTAATATCTCCAATAGCATGTTACTAGGTCAAAATTGAAACTAAGTTTTGTGTACAGGATAAGTCGGAAAGAACCCACGAAACGCTGGGAGTGTATTGTGCATATAAATTAATATAAGGCCAGAAAACCCAAAAGCTTTGTAACTAAGTTTTTATTTGCATTCGAATTACAGCGTCCTAAAAAACTATCTTACATCTATCGCGCAACCATGCTGGTAGTATACAGGGTATACTTGTGCTTGGACAAGTTAATTTGATTAAAGTCATTGTAATATACATGGTGTTTAATTGATCGGTATTTTTATTGTTATCCAATGAGGTTTTTGTGCTATGGTTAAGGTTATAAGGGTTATAAAGTTATAAACAATGGGCTAAAGCGAACATTAATCAATATTGCAATAATATAATAATTAACCGTAATTTTTATTTATTTTAACAACACAAGCTACAAAAATAGCATTTTGAACTACAAAATTTCCAGCTGCTTTGAAATGACATCGTTTTGTAGTAGGTAGTGCAGTAGGCAGCAGGTAGTAAATCACAGTTAAGGGTTGACTAAATATACAGTATGTCCCCGAATAACATCTGACCAAAACGTGGACCAAACGTCTACAATTTGCTGGAACCAAAATAAGAGATTTAAAAAGTTAAAGGTTAGAAAGAAAGTTAGAGGTTCTCAAAGTTGGGGTTAAAATTTAAAAAAGTCGCGTAATTAGTTGTGCGATTTTCATGCATATTTTATATTATAAAATATGCATTCAGTATAAAAATTATTAAAATAGTTAGAGTACTTTTGGAGATAAAATGATTTTTTGTTAAATTTTAACCCCAACTTATTGCAATATAAGAGAAGCAAGAGAAGCAAATGTCCTATTTTGGTCCCAGGAAACCGCTGTTAACGTTTATCGGTGTTATTCGTAGACACCCTGTATAATTATATGACAAAAGGAAAGTTTCAATAAAAGAATAGGATATAAATCAATTTAAGAGAAGTAAAGTGTTAAAAACGTATTTAAATAAATGATTCATTTCATTACAGCGTGGTTAAAAATTGTGCAACGACTATCATTAACCAAGTGAAATTGGGTAGAGCGCGGTTTACCCGGGTAAAGTCCGAAGCATGTATTATTTCAATCACATTTCGGATTTTATCCATTGTAGTCCGGTCGAGATACCAAAACCCGTGCGTTTTTGAAGGGAACCTTTTTTATGAATGATATTTATTTTTGACATGGTAAAAATGCAATTTAGCGTGGGTACCACTTTTAAGTTTTTGGCATTTGACCGCTATTTCGAAAAATGGCAGCGCAAAACGGGCAAAAGTTATGAAAACGAAGTTAAGAACGAAGATACAATAAAATAAATCTTAAACAGTTCTATTCGTGCATGCGTGATGTGTCAAGATGCCTTAGAGTCTCAAGCAGAAATGGCAAGACTATGGCTCTCTTACATCATTGACATTGAAATCCTGTTTCAGCGCTACCACTGTCTAAGGTCTGTTTTACATGAACTAACTATTTAGTAACTGTTAGTTATTAAGTTGGTTACTAAATGAACTCAAGGAGCAAAAACACGGGAATCTAAGCTTTAACGTCAACGTCAAAATTTATCCGCCCATTTTGACGTTGACGTTAAAGCTTAGATTCCCGTGTTTTTGCTCCTTGAGTTCATTTAGTAACCAACTTAGTAACTAACAGTTACTAAATAGTTAGTTCATGTCAAACTGCCCTAAGGAGTAGAGTAAGTTTTGAAGAATACTTAGAAAGTTGTCGCAGAATGCTTCTTGAGTTAGCAGCATAGGGAAACATAAATTATCTGCGGTACCTCTCTCTTTACTACTGGCGAGTGTTCAACTTGACAGAGAACGAGAAGATACATAATACATATAAGGCTTCTGTATATCCATTCTCTTTTACCAGCGGTCATTTTTCAAAATAGAGGCCTAATGCAAAAAATTTAAAAGTGGTACCCAGGCTAAATTGCATTTTTACCATGCCAACAATGAATATCAATCATAAAAAAGCCTCCCCCCGAAATTCACGGGTTTTGGTATCTCGACCATTGGTCGTGGGTCAAACTAACTTTAGCCGGGTAGTCTTAAATCCTAGTCTATCCTCCCTGCTAGCTTTACCCGCAACATATTGTATAATACTTCTATTAATATTGTCCTATTTATTTGAAATGTTTGTTAATTATTTTGAAAATAAACGTGGGTAATCTCAAGGAAAGATGAGTACACCACGTGATTACCGTTAAGTTGCGCAATGGTTTTGTAATGCCGTTGCTTAAAAACAAACCCCTTAGACAGTATCGTGTGCCGTCGTATAGTTATTAGAGTAATTGCCAGATCTTAGAGTGGTCCCAACTTAACCTGAGCACACCACGTGACGAAACCTGCGCGAGGCATTTAAATTTTTATTTGAAGTATTAATAATAATTAATTACTGATTTAATACTTTAGAAATGAGATTGCAATCGTTTAGAGAATCGTTAGTAAGTGATAGTAAGTCAATTCCCGACGTTAGTAAGTCAAAAATAGCCGAGTTACAAACCAAAAACTAAACGTGAAGTTAGCAGTGGGAGTATGTCCCATCGAGCTGAAATTTTGCAATCCTTTAGAGGATCGTTAGTAAGTGATAGTAAGTCAATTCCCGACGTTAGTAAGTCAAAAATAGCCGAGTTACAAACCAAAAACTAAACGTGAAGTTAGCAGTGGGAGTATGTCCGATCGAGCTGAAATTTTGCAATCGTTTAGAGAATCGTTAGTAAGCGATAGTAAGTCAATTCCCGACGTTAGTAAGTCAAAAATAGCCGAGTTACAAACCAAAAACTAAACATGAAGTTAGCAGTGGGAGTACATCCAATCGAGCTGAAATTTTGCAATCGTTTAGAGAATCGTTAGTAAGTGATAGTAAGTCAATTCCCGACGTTAGTAAGTCAAAAATAGCCGAGTTACAAACCAAAAACTAAACGTGAAGTTAGCAGTGGGAGTATGTCCGATCGAGCTGAAATTTTGCAATCGTTTAGAGAATCGTTAGTAAGTGATAGTAAGTCGATTCCCGACGTTAGTAAGTCAAAAATAGCCGAGTTACAAACCAAAAACTAAACGTGAAGTTAGCAGTGGGAGTATGTCCGATCGAGCTGAAATTTTGCAATCGTTTAGAGAATCGTTAGTAAGTGATAGTAAGTCAATTCCCGACGTTAGTAAGTCAAAAATAGTCGAGTTACAAACCAAAAACTAAACGTGAAGTTAGCAGTGGAAGTATGTCCGATCGAGCTGAAATTTTGCAATCGTTTAGAGAATCGTGAGTAAATGATAGTAAGTCATTTCCCGACGTTAGTAAGTCAAAAATAGCCTAGTTAAAAACCAAAAACTAAACGTGAAGTTAGCAATGGGAGTATGTCCGATCGAGCTGAAATTTTGGAATCCTTTAGAGAATCGTTAGTAAGTGATAGTAAGTCATTTCCCGACGTTAGTAAGTCAAAAATAGCCTAGTTAAAAACCAAAAACTAAACGTGAAGTTAGCAGTGGGAGTATGTCCGATAGAGCTGAAATTTTGGAATCCTTTAGAGAATCGTTAGTAAGTGATAGTAAGTCATTTCCCGACGTTATTAAGTCAAAAATAGCCCCGTAAAAACCAAAAACTAAACGTGAAGTTAGCAGTGGGAGTATGTCCGATCGAGCTGAAATTTTGGAATCCTTTAGAGAATCGTTAGTAAGTGATAGTAAGTCAAAAATAGTCGAGTTACAAACCAAAAACGAGAAATTCACATTAGTACTATGATATTTTGCCATCTTTTAGACTTATAGAGAATCGTTAATAAGTTATACTAAGTACATTTCTGAAGGTAGTAGAGGGTGTTCTACACGGTGATAGTAAAACACGTTAGCTGTTGTCATGAAAACTACTGTTACGCTCATGAGACTGTCGTTATGTAAAGAGTTTGATAGTTACTTTTACACTGCTTGACTTAAACGATAACTATCATGACTCATGACTTCACCATAGTAAATATTACGTTTAACTATTTTTTGTGTAAACCACGCTTTACTTAGAAATAGCGGAGTTACAAACCAAAAACTAAATGTGAAATTAGCACTGGCAGTATGTCCAATGGAGTTGAAATTTTTTTAGCAGTTCTTTAAAGAATAGCAAGTATAGTAAATGAAGGCAGGCCCCTATTTTAATTAGGCAATGGTTATAGTTTTAAATAGTCAAAATTTAGTAATATCTCCAATAGCATGTTACTAGGTCAAAATTGAAACTAAGTTTTGTGTACAGGATAAGTCGGAAAGAACCCACGAAACGCTGGGAGTGTATTGTGCATATAAATTAATATAAGGCCAGAAAACCCAAAAGCTTTGTAACTAAGTTTTTATTTGCATTCGAATTACAGCGTCCTAAAAAACTATCTTACATCTATCGCGCAACCATGCTGGTAGTATACAGGGTATACTTGTGCTTGGACAAGTTAATTTGATTAAAGTCATTGTAATATACATGGTGTTTAATTGATCGGTATTTTTATTGTTATCCAATGAGGTTTTTGTGCTATGGTTAAGGTTATAAGGGTTATAAAGTTATAAACAATGGGCTAAAGCGAACATTAATCAATATTGCAATAATATAATAATTAACCGTAATTTTTATTTATTTTAACAACACAAGCTACAAAAATAGCATTTTGAACTACAAAATTTCCAGCTGCTTTGAAATGACATCGTTTTGTAGTAGGTAGTGCAGTAGGCAGCAGGTAGTAAATCACAGTTAAGGGTTGACTAAATATACAGTATGTCCCCGAATAACATCTGACCAAAACGTGGACCAAACGTCTACAATTTGCTGGAACCAAAATAAGAGATTTAAAAAGTTAAAGGTTAGAAAGAAAGTTAGAGGTTCTCAAAGTTGGGGTTAAAATTTAAAAAAGTCGCGTAATTAGTTGTGCGATTTTCATGCATATTTTATATTATAAAATATGCATTCAGTATAAAAATTATTAAAATAGTTAGAGTACTTTTGGAGATAAAATGATTTTTTGTTAAATTTTAACCCCAACTTATTGCAATATAAGAGAAGCAAGAGAAGCAAATGTCCTATTTTGGTCCCAGGAAACCGCTGTTAACGTTTATCGGTGTTATTCGTAGACACCCTGTATAATTATATGACAAAAGGAAAGTTTCAATAAAAGAATAGGATATAAATCAATTTAAGAGAAGTAAAGTGTTAAAAACGTATTTAAATAAATGATTCATTTCATTACAGCGTGGTTAAAAATTGTGCAACGACTATCATTAACCAAGTGAAATTGGGTAGAGCGCGGTTTACCCGGGTAAAGTCCGAAGCATGTATTATTTCAATCACATTTCGGATTTTATCCATTGTAGTCCGGTCGAGATACCAAAACCCGTGCGTTTTTGAAGGGAACCTTTTTTATGAATGATATTTATTTTTGACATGGTAAAAATGCAATTTAGCGTGGGTACCACTTTTAAGTTTTTGGCATTTGACCGCTATTTCGAAAAATGGCAGCGCAAAACGGGCAAAAGTTATGAAAACGAAGTTAAGAACGAAGATACAATAAAATAAATCTTAAACAGTTCTATTCGTGCATGCGTGATGTGTCAAGATGCCTTAGAGTCTCAAGCAGAAATGGCAAGACTATGGCTCTCTTACATCATTGACATTGAAATCCTGTTTCAGCGCTACCACTGTCTAAGGTCTGTTTTACATGAACTAACTATTTAGTAACTGTTAGTTATTAAGTTGGTTACTAAATGAACTCAAGGAGCAAAAACACGGGAATCTAAGCTTTAACGTCAACGTCAAAATTTATCCGCCCATTTTGACGTTGACGTTAAAGCTTAGATTCCCGTGTTTTTGCTCCTTGAGTTCATTTAGTAACCAACTTAGTAACTAACAGTTACTAAATAGTTAGTTCATGTCAAACTGCCCTAAGGAGTAGAGTAAGTTTTGAAGAATACTTAGAAAGTTGTCGCAGAATGCTTCTTGAGTTAGCAGCATAGGGAAACATAAATTATCTGCGGTACCTCTCTCTTTACTACTGGCGAGTGTTCAACTTGACAGAGAACGAGAAGATACATAATACATATAAGGCTTCTGTATATCCATTCTCTTTTACCAGCGGTCATTTTTCAAAATAGAGGCCTAATGCAAAAAATTTAAAAGTGGTACCCAGGCTAAATTGCATTTTTACCATGCCAACAATGAATATCAATCATAAAAAAGCCTCCCCCCGAAATTCACGGGTTTTGGTATCTCGACCATTGGTCGTGGGTCAAACTAACTTTAGCCGGGTAGTCTTAAATCCTAGTCTATCCTCCCTGCTAGCTTTACCCGCAACATATTGTATAATACTTCTATTAATATTGTCCTATTTATTTGAAATGTTTGTTAATTATTTTGAAAATAAACGTGGGTAATCTCAAGGAAAGATGAGTACACCACGTGATTACCGTTAAGTTGCGCAATGGTTTTGTAATGCCGTTGCTTAAAAACAAACCCCTTAGACAGTATCGTGTGCCGTCGTATAGTTATTAGAGTAATTGCCAGATCTTAGAGTGGTCCCAACTTAACCTGAGCACACCACGTGACGAAACCTGCGCGAGGCATTTAAATTTTTATTTGAAGTATTAATAATAATTAATTACTGATTTAATACTTTAGAAATGAGATTGCAATCGTTTAGAGAATCGTTAGTAAGTGATAGTAAGTCAATTCCCGACGTTAGTAAGTCAAAAATAGCCGAGTTACAAACCAAAAACTAAACGTGAAGTTAGCAGTGGGAGTATGTCCCATCGAGCTGAAATTTTGCAATCCTTTAGAGGATCGTTAGTAAGTGATAGTAAGTCAATTCCCGACGTTAGTAAGTCAAAAATAGCCGAGTTACAAACCAAAAACTAAACGTGAAGTTAGCAGTGGGAGTATGTCCGATCGAGCTGAAATTTTGCAATCGTTTAGAGAATCGTTAGTAAGCGATAGTAAGTCAATTCCCGACGTTAGTAAGTCAAAAATAGCCGAGTTACAAACCAAAAACTAAACATGAAGTTAGCAGTGGGAGTACATCCAATCGAGCTGAAATTTTGCAATCGTTTAGAGAATCGTTAGTAAGTGATAGTAAGTCAATTCCCGACGTTAGTAAGTCAAAAATAGCCGAGTTACAAACCAAAAACTAAACGTGAAGTTAGCAGTGGGAGTATGTCCGATCGAGCTGAAATTTTGCAATCGTTTAGAGAATCGTTAGTAAGTGATAGTAAGTCGATTCCCGACGTTAGTAAGTCAAAAATAGCCGAGTTACAAACCAAAAACTAAACGTGAAGTTAGCAGTGGGAGTATGTCCGATCGAGCTGAAATTTTGCAATCGTTTAGAGAATCGTTAGTAAGTGATAGTAAGTCAATTCCCGACGTTAGTAAGTCAAAAATAGTCGAGTTACAAACCAAAAACTAAACGTGAAGTTAGCAGTGGAAGTATGTCCGATCGAGCTGAAATTTTGCAATCGTTTAGAGAATCGTGAGTAAATGATAGTAAGTCATTTCCCGACGTTAGTAAGTCAAAAATAGCCTAGTTAAAAACCAAAAACTAAACGTGAAGTTAGCAATGGGAGTATGTCCGATCGAGCTGAAATTTTGGAATCCTTTAGAGAATCGTTAGTAAGTGATAGTAAGTCATTTCCCGACGTTAGTAAGTCAAAAATAGCCTAGTTAAAAACCAAAAACTAAACGTGAAGTTAGCAGTGGGAGTATGTCCGATAGAGCTGAAATTTTGGAATCCTTTAGAGAATCGTTAGTAAGTGATAGTAAGTCATTTCCCGACGTTATTAAGTCAAAAATAGCCCCGTAAAAACCAAAAACTAAACGTGAAGTTAGCAGTGGGAGTATGTCCGATCGAGCTGAAATTTTGGAATCCTTTAGAGAATCGTTAGTAAGTGATAGTAAGTCAAAAATAGTCGAGTTACAAACCAAAAACGAGAAATTCACATTAGTACTATGATATTTTGCCATCTTTTAGACTTATAGAGAATCGTTAATAAGTTATACTAAGTACATTTCTGAAGGTAGTAGAGGGTGTTCTACACGGTGATAGTAAAACACGTTAGCTGTTGTCATGAAAACTACTGTTACGCTCATGAGACTGTCGTTATGTAAAGAGTTTGATAGTTACTTTTACACTGCTTGACTTAAACGATAACTATCATGACTCATGACTTCACCATAGTAAATATTACGTTTAACTATTTTTTGTGTAAACCACGCTTTACTTAGAAATAGCGGAGTTACAAACCAAAAACTAAATGTGAAATTAGCACTGGCAGTATGTCCAATGGAGTTGAAATTTTTTTAGCAGTTCTTTAAAGAATAGCAAGTATAGTAAATGAAGGCAGGCCCCTATTTTAATTAGGCAATGGTTATAGTTTTAAATAGTCAAAATTTAGTAATATCTCCAATAGCATGTTACTAGGTCAAAATTGAAACTAAGTTTTGTGTACAGGATAAGTCGGAAAGAACCCACGAAACGCTGGGAGTGTATTGTGCATATAAATTAATATAAGGCCAGAAAACCCAAAAGCTTTGTAACTAAGTTTTTATTTGCATTCGAATTACAGCGTCCTAAAAAACTATCTTACATCTATCGCGCAACCATGCTGGTAGTATACAGGGTATACTTGTGCTTGGACAAGTTAATTTGATTAAAGTCATTGTAATATACATGGTGTTTAATTGATCGGTATTTTTATTGTTATCCAATGAGGTTTTTGTGCTATGGTTAAGGTTATAAGGGTTATAAAGTTATAAACAATGGGCTAAAGCGAACATTAATCAATATTGCAATAATATAATAATTAACCGTAATTTTTATTTATTTTAACAACACAAGCTACAAAAATAGCATTTTGAACTACAAAATTTCCAGCTGCTTTGAAATGACATCGTTTTGTAGTAGGTAGTGCAGTAGGCAGCAGGTAGTAAATCACAGTTAAGGGTTGACTAAATATACAGTATGTCCCCGAATAACATCTGACCAAAACGTGGACCAAACGTCTACAATTTGCTGGAACCAAAATAAGAGATTTAAAAAGTTAAAGGTTAGAAAGAAAGTTAGAGGTTCTCAAAGTTGGGGTTAAAATTTAAAAAAGTCGCGTAATTAGTTGTGCGATTTTCATGCATATTTTATATTATAAAATATGCATTCAGTATAAAAATTATTAAAATAGTTAGAGTACTTTTGGAGATAAAATGATTTTTTGTTAAATTTTAACCCCAACTTATTGCAATATAAGAGAAGCAAGAGAAGCAAATGTCCTATTTTGGTCCCAGGAAACCGCTGTTAACGTTTATCGGTGTTATTCGTAGACACCCTGTATAATTATATGACAAAAGGAAAGTTTCAATAAAAGAATAGGATATAAATCAATTTAAGAGAAGTAAAGTGTTAAAAACGTATTTAAATAAATGATTCATTTCATTACAGCGTGGTTAAAAATTGTGCAACGACTATCATTAACCAAGTGAAATTGGGTAGAGCGCGGTTTACCCGGGTAAAGTCCGAAGCATGTATTATTTCAATCACATTTCGGATTTTATCCATTGTAGTCCGGTCGAGATACCAAAACCCGTGCGTTTTTGAAGGGAACCTTTTTTATGAATGATATTTATTTTTGACATGGTAAAAATGCAATTTAGCGTGGGTACCACTTTTAAGTTTTTGGCATTTGACCGCTATTTCGAAAAATGGCAGCGCAAAACGGGCAAAAGTTATGAAAACGAAGTTAAGAACGAAGATACAATAAAATAAATCTTAAACAGTTCTATTCGTGCATGCGTGATGTGTCAAGATGCCTTAGAGTCTCAAGCAGAAATGGCAAGACTATGGCTCTCTTACATCATTGACATTGAAATCCTGTTTCAGCGCTACCACTGTCTAAGGTCTGTTTTACATGAACTAACTATTTAGTAACTGTTAGTTATTAAGTTGGTTACTAAATGAACTCAAGGAGCAAAAACACGGGAATCTAAGCTTTAACGTCAACGTCAAAATTTATCCGCCCATTTTGACGTTGACGTTAAAGCTTAGATTCCCGTGTTTTTGCTCCTTGAGTTCATTTAGTAACCAACTTAGTAACTAACAGTTACTAAATAGTTAGTTCATGTCAAACTGCCCTAAGGAGTAGAGTAAGTTTTGAAGAATACTTAGAAAGTTGTCGCAGAATGCTTCTTGAGTTAGCAGCATAGGGAAACATAAATTATCTGCGGTACCTCTCTCTTTACTACTGGCGAGTGTTCAACTTGACAGAGAACGAGAAGATACATAATACATATAAGGCTTCTGTATATCCATTCTCTTTTACCAGCGGTCATTTTTCAAAATAGAGGCCTAATGCAAAAAATTTAAAAGTGGTACCCAGGCTAAATTGCATTTTTACCATGCCAACAATGAATATCAATCATAAAAAAGCCTCCCCCCGAAATTCACGGGTTTTGGTATCTCGACCATTGGTCGTGGGTCAAACTAACTTTAGCCGGGTAGTCTTAAATCCTAGTCTATCCTCCCTGCTAGCTTTACCCGCAACATATTGTATAATACTTCTATTAATATTGTCCTATTTATTTGAAATGTTTGTTAATTATTTTGAAAATAAACGTGGGTAATCTCAAGGAAAGATGAGTACACCACGTGATTACCGTTAAGTTGCGCAATGGTTTTGTAATGCCGTTGCTTAAAAACAAACCCCTTAGACAGTATCGTGTGCCGTCGTATAGTTATTAGAGTAATTGCCAGATCTTAGAGTGGTCCCAACTTAACCTGAGCACACCACGTGACGAAACCTGCGCGAGGCATTTAAATTTTTATTTGAAGTATTAATAATAATTAATTACTGATTTAATACTTTAGAAATGAGATTGCAATCGTTTAGAGAATCGTTAGTAAGTGATAGTAAGTCAATTCCCGACGTTAGTAAGTCAAAAATAGCCGAGTTACAAACCAAAAACTAAACGTGAAGTTAGCAGTGGGAGTATGTCCCATCGAGCTGAAATTTTGCAATCCTTTAGAGGATCGTTAGTAAGTGATAGTAAGTCAATTCCCGACGTTAGTAAGTCAAAAATAGCCGAGTTACAAACCAAAAACTAAACGTGAAGTTAGCAGTGGGAGTATGTCCGATCGAGCTGAAATTTTGCAATCGTTTAGAGAATCGTTAGTAAGCGATAGTAAGTCAATTCCCGACGTTAGTAAGTCAAAAATAGCCGAGTTACAAACCAAAAACTAAACATGAAGTTAGCAGTGGGAGTACATCCAATCGAGCTGAAATTTTGCAATCGTTTAGAGAATCGTTAGTAAGTGATAGTAAGTCAATTCCCGACGTTAGTAAGTCAAAAATAGCCGAGTTACAAACCAAAAACTAAACGTGAAGTTAGCAGTGGGAGTATGTCCGATCGAGCTGAAATTTTGCAATCGTTTAGAGAATCGTTAGTAAGTGATAGTAAGTCGATTCCCGACGTTAGTAAGTCAAAAATAGCCGAGTTACAAACCAAAAACTAAACGTGAAGTTAGCAGTGGGAGTATGTCCGATCGAGCTGAAATTTTGCAATCGTTTAGAGAATCGTTAGTAAGTGATAGTAAGTCAATTCCCGACGTTAGTAAGTCAAAAATAGTCGAGTTACAAACCAAAAACTAAACGTGAAGTTAGCAGTGGAAGTATGTCCGATCGAGCTGAAATTTTGCAATCGTTTAGAGAATCGTGAGTAAATGATAGTAAGTCATTTCCCGACGTTAGTAAGTCAAAAATAGCCTAGTTAAAAACCAAAAACTAAACGTGAAGTTAGCAATGGGAGTATGTCCGATCGAGCTGAAATTTTGGAATCCTTTAGAGAATCGTTAGTAAGTGATAGTAAGTCATTTCCCGACGTTAGTAAGTCAAAAATAGCCTAGTTAAAAACCAAAAACTAAACGTGAAGTTAGCAGTGGGAGTATGTCCGATAGAGCTGAAATTTTGGAATCCTTTAGAGAATCGTTAGTAAGTGATAGTAAGTCATTTCCCGACGTTATTAAGTCAAAAATAGCCCCGTAAAAACCAAAAACTAAACGTGAAGTTAGCAGTGGGAGTATGTCCGATCGAGCTGAAATTTTGGAATCCTTTAGAGAATCGTTAGTAAGTGATAGTAAGTCAAAAATAGTCGAGTTACAAACCAAAAACGAGAAATTCACATTAGTACTATGATATTTTGCCATCTTTTAGACTTATAGAGAATCGTTAATAAGTTATACTAAGTACATTTCTGAAGGTAGTAGAGGGTGTTCTACACGGTGATAGTAAAACACGTTAGCTGTTGTCATGAAAACTACTGTTACGCTCATGAGACTGTCGTTATGTAAAGAGTTTGATAGTTACTTTTACACTGCTTGACTTAAACGATAACTATCATGACTCATGACTTCACCATAGTAAATATTACGTTTAACTATTTTTTGTGTAAACCACGCTTTACTTAGAAATAGCGGAGTTACAAACCAAAAACTAAATGTGAAATTAGCACTGGCAGTATGTCCAATGGAGTTGAAATTTTTTTAGCAGTTCTTTAAAGAATAGCAAGTATAGTAAATGAAGGCAGGCCCCTATTTTAATTAGGCAATGGTTATAGTTTTAAATAGTCAAAATTTAGTAATATCTCCAATAGCATGTTACTAGGTCAAAATTGAAACTAAGTTTTGTGTACAGGATAAGTCGGAAAGAACCCACGAAACGCTGGGAGTGTATTGTGCATATAAATTAATATAAGGCCAGAAAACCCAAAAGCTTTGTAACTAAGTTTTTATTTGCATTCGAATTACAGCGTCCTAAAAAACTATCTTACATCTATCGCGCAACCATGCTGGTAGTATACAGGGTATACTTGTGCTTGGACAAGTTAATTTGATTAAAGTCATTGTAATATACATGGTGTTTAATTGATCGGTATTTTTATTGTTATCCAATGAGGTTTTTGTGCTATGGTTAAGGTTATAAGGGTTATAAAGTTATAAACAATGGGCTAAAGCGAACATTAATCAATATTGCAATAATATAATAATTAACCGTAATTTTTATTTATTTTAACAACACAAGCTACAAAAATAGCATTTTGAACTACAAAATTTCCAGCTGCTTTGAAATGACATCGTTTTGTAGTAGGTAGTGCAGTAGGCAGCAGGTAGTAAATCACAGTTAAGGGTTGACTAAATATACAGTATGTCCCCGAATAACATCTGACCAAAACGTGGACCAAACGTCTACAATTTGCTGGAACCAAAATAAGAGATTTAAAAAGTTAAAGGTTAGAAAGAAAGTTAGAGGTTCTCAAAGTTGGGGTTAAAATTTAAAAAAGTCGCGTAATTAGTTGTGCGATTTTCATGCATATTTTATATTATAAAATATGCATTCAGTATAAAAATTATTAAAATAGTTAGAGTACTTTTGGAGATAAAATGATTTTTTGTTAAATTTTAACCCCAACTTATTGCAATATAAGAGAAGCAAGAGAAGCAAATGTCCTATTTTGGTCCCAGGAAACCGCTGTTAACGTTTATCGGTGTTATTCGTAGACACCCTGTATAATTATATGACAAAAGGAAAGTTTCAATAAAAGAATAGGATATAAATCAATTTAAGAGAAGTAAAGTGTTAAAAACGTATTTAAATAAATGATTCATTTCATTACAGCGTGGTTAAAAATTGTGCAACGACTATCATTAACCAAGTGAAATTGGGTAGAGCGCGGTTTACCCGGGTAAAGTCCGAAGCATGTATTATTTCAATCACATTTCGGATTTTATCCATTGTAGTCCGGTCGAGATACCAAAACCCGTGCGTTTTTGAAGGGAACCTTTTTTATGAATGATATTTATTTTTGACATGGTAAAAATGCAATTTAGCGTGGGTACCACTTTTAAGTTTTTGGCATTTGACCGC
Source organism: Malthinus seriepunctatus (assembly GCA_963924605.1). Lineage (NCBI taxonomy): Eukaryota > Metazoa > Arthropoda > Insecta > Coleoptera > Cantharidae > Malthinus > Malthinus seriepunctatus. Next base: position 26,656,440 of record OZ004600.1, on the reverse strand, counting down.
TATTTCGAAAAATGGCAGCGCAAAACGGGCAAAAGTTATGAAAACGAAGTTAAGAACGAAGATACAATAAAATAAATCTTAAACAGTTCTATTCGTGCATGCGTGATGTGTCAAGATGCCTTAGAGTCTCAAGCAGAAATGGCAAGACTATGGCTCTCTTACATCATTGACATTGAAATCCTGTTTCAGCGCTACCACTGTCTAAGGTCTGTTTTACATGAACTAACTATTTAGTAACTGTTAGTTATTAAGTTGGTTACTAAATGAACTCAAGGAGCAAAAACACGGGAATCTAAGCTTTAACGTCAACGTCAAAATTTATCCGCCCATTTTGACGTTGACGTTAAAGCTTAGATTCCCGTGTTTTTGCTCCTTGAGTTCATTTAGTAACCAACTTAGTAACTAACAGTTACTAAATAGTTAGTTCATGTCAAACTGCCCTAAGGAGTAGAGTAAGTTTTGAAGAATACTTAGAAAGTTGTCGCAGAATGCTTCTTGAGTTAGCAGCATAGGGAAACATAAATTATCTGCGGTACCTCTCTCTTTACTACTGGCGAGTGTTCAACTTGACAGAGAACGAGAAGATACATAATACATATAAGGCTTCTGTATATCCATTCTCTTTTACCAGCGGTCATTTTTCAAAATAGAGGCCTAATGCAAAAAATTTAAAAGTGGTACCCAGGCTAAATTGCATTTTTACCATGCCAACAATGAATATCAATCATAAAAAAGCCTCCCCCCGAAATTCACGGGTTTTGGTATCTCGACCATTGGTCGTGGGTCAAACTAACTTTAGCCGGGTAGTCTTAAATCCTAGTCTATCCTCCCTGCTAGCTTTACCCGCAACATATTGTATAATACTTCTATTAATATTGTCCTATTTATTTGAAATGTTTGTTAATTATTTTGAAAATAAACGTGGGTAATCTCAAGGAAAGATGAGTACACCACGTGATTACCGTTAAGTTGCGCAATGGTTTTGTAATGCCGTTGCTTAAAAACAAACCCCTTAGACAGTATCGTGTGCCGTCGTATAGTTATTAGAGTAATTGCCAGATCTTAGAGTGGTCCCAACTTAACCTGAGCACACCACGTGACGAAACCTGCGCGAGGCATTTAAATTTTTATTTGAAGTATTAATAATAATTAATTACTGATTTAATACTTTAGAAATGAGATTGCAATCGTTTAGAGAATCGTTAGTAAGTGATAGTAAGTCAATTCCCGACGTTAGTAAGTCAAAAATAGCCGAGTTACAAACCAAAAACTAAACGTGAAGTTAGCAGTGGGAGTATGTCCCATCGAGCTGAAATTTTGCAATCCTTTAGAGGATCGTTAGTAAGTGATAGTAAGTCAATTCCCGACGTTAGTAAGTCAAAAATAGCCGAGTTACAAACCAAAAACTAAACGTGAAGTTAGCAGTGGGAGTATGTCCGATCTCTCTGCAGTCAATGTTCAAAAATTGAGCTGTCGACAGTAGTCATCTGCAGTCAGTGTACAAATTCAGAACAGTGGTTCACCCCTCGGTGAAAACAATGTTTGGGCGTCTTTTTCTACAGCTTTCTCACTTGCTCTTCTGCGCATTTAAGGTCGCTAAGGGTGTGCGCAAATTAAAAGTTTCGAGCATAGAGCCTAGAGCATAGCATAGACCACAGCGTTTTCGGGTGCTGAAATTGAAAGCTGAGAGCATAGAGCATATTGCATCCTTATAGTGACATATGATTTAAGCTGAAATTTCAAACCACTCTATGTAAACTTTCTACTCTTAATTTGCTCACACCCTTAGACGTGTCAGTTACTCTACATTAATTTTGTCGAAGCAAAATAATTAGAAACACAATGGGTAGATGTCATTCACAAAGTATTAATCCAGTAATTAATTATTAATTAGTAGTACGGGGGTTACGAGACTAAAAACTAAGGAATGCTGCACTTTTGGTTAATGTAATGAAACTCGGTAGATAGTTTACTGAAAACTTATAGATTAATTTTGTCCGATAAGATCAAAAAAAAGTTCGATGGGGGCCGCTGTACACCTTTAAAGCCAGCTATGCACGAAGAATATACCTCAGGTACGTTCAAGTTTTGGTTAATGGAATGAAACTCCACACATATAGTATAACCATATAGTAAAATTTTGTCCGATGAGACCAAAGAAATATTCGAGGGGGCGCTATACATCCCCTTTTCTTCAAAATAAGATATTAGTGGAATTTTTTGGTGATAACTGATAAGTTCCGCTACCGTATACAGTGTGTCCAGTATAACGTGCACAGCATGGGGATCACGGAAACCGTAAGAGATACGAAGTCGGTTAAATGGAAACAATTGTGCAGGATTTTATGGCCACCTCGATACTGCTTTTGTTTTTTGAAAACAATTATTAGCATTCTAGATATTTAGGAAAAACTGAAAAATTGCATTTTCTTTAAATGCTTATAACTTTTTTATTACTGGAGATAATTTCAATTTTCAAAAAAGAAATAATAGGCACTACTAAAATGCAAATAATTAATTCATAAAATAATTTTTTTAATGCGCCGTTTTGGAGATATGATGCAAACTTATGTTTTTTTAAATACAAACCTAACCTCATTTTTATGTTTTTAAAAAGCAAATTTTTTTCTCTTTTCAAAAATATAAGGGTTGATAGGGTTAATTTTTTTAATTCCTTTACGGTAATACTAAAATAGAATATTTTGTTATTTATGTTCAAATAAATTTTAAAAATCTAGTTTGCTATGAAACACTTTCATAAAAAAGAAACAACTGAATTAAATAAATAAATATCACAAAAACGATTAAAATAATTCGAAAAAAAGTACCTTCTAAAAAAATTTTAAAAATAATCCTATCAACCCTTATATTTTTGAAAAGAAAAAAAAATTAGCTTTTTAAAAACATAAAATTGAGGTTAGGTTTGTATTTAAAAAAACATAAGTTTGCATCATATCTCCAAAACGGCGCACAAAAAAAAATATTTTATGAATTAATTATTTGCATTTTAGTAGTGCCTATTATCTCTTTTTTGAAAATTTAAATTATCTCCAGTAATAAAAAAGTTATAAGCATTTAAAGAAAATGCAATTTTTCAGTTTTTCCTAAATATCTAGAGTGCTAATAATTGTTTTCAAAAAAGAAAAGCAGTATCGAGGTGGCCATAAAATCCTGCACAATTGTTTACATTTAACCGACTTCGTATCTCTTATGGTTTCCGAGATCCCCATGCTGTGCACGTTTTACTGGACACACTGTATTACAAAGGTGCTGAATCGACCTGTGACCATGCTGAATCCGTGTGAGTATCTCTATATGCGTAAAACAGTTACTTTTCTTCTTGTCATTGTAAAACCGTTATTTTCCTCCTTGGCATGTTTTAAAAGGGCTAAGAGGGGTTCAATAAAATGATACTACACTTTTGGTTAATGGATTGAAACTCAGTAGATCTGTTGACTGGAACCATATAGAAAAATTCTGTCCGATGAGACCAAATAAAAACCGATAAACAAAAAAAAACAAAATAGAGTGATTTTAAAACTTGAAAGGGCGTTTTTACAGCACTAGAGTAAAAGATGGCAATTTTAAGTCCCAGGAGTTGATCAGATGGATTCTTGATAGATTCAGCACCCTCACAATGTATGGTAACAAGACTTCTCACAAAAAAATACGGCTAACATCAGATCTTGAAATAAGAGGGATGTACAGCGACAGCGGCCCCTCGAACATTTCTTTGGTCTCATCGGACAAAATTACTCCATAATGGTTCCAGTAAACTATTCGCCGAGTTCCATTCCATTAACCAAAAGTGCTGTATCATTTTACTCGAGCTCATTTTACTGTCAAAATATTTGAAAGAGCGTTCTTACAGCACCAGAGAAAAAAATGGCTGTTTTATGCCAATGTTGTTCATGTTGGATGTTCAGATGAATTCGTCATTGTGACAAATCAATTCAGCACCCACGAAATATCGCAGCGCCCCTATCGAATATTTCTATGATCTCATCGTACAAAATTTACCAATATGGTCCAAGTAAACTATGTCCCAAGTTTCATTCCATTAACCAAAAGTGTAACGTTCCTGAGGTATTCGTAGTGTAAATCGCGCATTAAACGGTGTACGTACAAAGTTCTTCAAACAAAAATTTAAATAATTATTTTGAATAACTTTTAAAAATAATTTTTTTAAGAAAAAATAATTAGCTCCGCCACTAAGTTCTGAAGCCACGCTTCGCACAGATTTGGTCACGTGGTGTATTCATCTTTCGTTCGGACTACTATACCATGGCTATCAAAGAATGTGTATTTTGGACTTACTAACGTCGGAAATTGATTTACTATAATTTACTAACGATCCTCTAAACGAGTGCAAAATTTCAGCTCGATCGGATGTAGGTACTCCCACTGCTAAATTCACGGTTAGTTTTTGGTTCGTAACACGGCTATTTTTGACTTACTAACGTCGGGAATTGACTTACTATCACTTACTAACGATTCTCTAAAGTATTGCAAAGTTTCCACTCGATCGGACATACCCCTACTGCTACCTTCACGTGTAGTTTTGGTTTGTAACTCGGCTATTTTTGACTTACTAGCGTCGGGAATTAACTTACTATCACTTACTAACGATTCTCTAAAGGATTACAAAATTTCAGCTCGATCGGAGATACTCCCACTGCTAACTTCACGTTTCGCTTTTGGTTTTTAACGCAGCTATTTTTGACTTACTAACGTCGGGAATTGACTTACTATCACTTACTAACGATTCTCTAAAGGATTGCAAAGTTTCAGCTCGATCGGCCATACTGCCACTGCTAACTTCGCGCTTAGTTTTTGGTTCGTAACTCGGCTATTTTTGACTTACTAACGACGGAAATTGACTTACTATCACTTACTAACGATTCTCTAAAGGATTCCAAAATTTCAGCTCAATCGGACATACTCCCACTGCTAACTTCACGTTTAGTTTTTGGTTTCTAACTCAGCTATTTTTTACTTACTAACGTCAGGAATTGATTTACTATCACTTACTAACGATTCTCTAAAGGATTGCAAAGTTTCAGCTCGATCGGACATACTGCCACTGCTAACTTCGCGCTTAGTTTTTGGTTCGTAACTCGGCTATTTTTGACTTACTAACATCGGGAATGGACTTACTATCACTTACTAACGATTCTCTAAGGGATTGCAAAGTTTCAGCTCGATTGGACATACTCCCACTGCTAACTTCGCGCTTAGTTTTTGGTTTGTAGCTCGGCTATTTTTGACTCACTAACGTCGGGAATTGACTTACTATCACTTACTAACGATTCTCTAAACGATTGCAAAATTTCATCTCGATCGGATGTACTCCCACTGCTAACTTTTCGTTTAGTTTTTGGTTTGTAACTCGGCTATTTTTGACTTACTAACGTCGGGAATTGACTTACTATCACTTACTAACGATTCTCTAAACGATTGCAAAATTTCAGCTCGATTGGATGTACTCCCACTGCTAACTTCACGTTTAGTTTTTGGTTTGTAACTCGGCTATTTTTGACTTACTAACGTCGGGAATTGACTTACTATCACTTACTAACGATCCTCTAAAGGATTGCAAAATTTCAGCTCGATCGGACATACTCCCACTGCTAACTTCACGTTTAGTTTTTGGTTTGTAACTCGGCTATTTTTGACTTACTAACGTCGGGAATTGACTTACTATCACTTACTAACGATCCTCTAAAGGATTGCAAAATTTCAGCTCGATGGGACATACTCCCACTGCTAACTTCACACTTGTTTTTGGTTTTTAACTCGGCTATTTTTGACTTACTAACGTCGGGAATCGACTTACTATCACTTACTAACGATTACCTAAATGTTTACACAAGTTTTAAAATTTTAAAAAATAGTCCCACTGCTGCCGCGAAGTTAGCAGTGGTTTTTTAAAATATGAATATTTCCGTTATTTTTGACTTACTAACGTCGGAAATGGACTTACTATCACTTACTAACGATTTACTAACGATTCACGAGAGCTTTTTTTTAAATTCAAAAGTCCCACTGCTGACTTCACGGACACAATACATTTTACATTTCAAATTTTATAAAAAAATCCAAAATATGATTATTTTCCCAAAAATAGAAAAACATTTTTTGAACTCTCACAGCATCTATACCACTTAACGTAATTTTAGAAATAAAACACCATTCGACGCAGAATTTCACATACTCTAATTTATGTATGATGGAAATTTTCTGAGAAATGCGACGTTTCTAAGTTATTCGCGAAAAACTAACAAAAGTGCAAAAATTGAAAGGTGTTTGTGCCCCCCCCCCTCGAGCACAAGTAGAAAATTGGTGCAAACTTCAAATAACTCTTTTTATATGCAAATAAAGAGATTAAAGCCATTTCCAGTTTTTCACAAATTAATTGAAGGCACAGCCTTTTTTCTATCTTAGTTTCTTGGCCTTAGGTAAATTCAATCAGTATTGCTCGAACTACAAAATATTCGCCATCCACACTTGACTACCTTTACCAAAAATAAACGTTTTATGTTAAGTCATTCTGGATTTATTATTGAGAACGAGGTTTGCTTCTTACACTTTAGAGCTCTGTAACTGAGTAGGAGTGCAACTTTGGACTAAAGTCTATTAGGCTTAAACGTCATATTTTCATCTCCTCTAGTTCTACCAGTATCAATATTATGCTATTTCATTTAGAAACACCATGCATATTATACGTTCATTCAACAATTATAGAAAAGTATCTCAAATAAACGCGACGCGACGGTTTGTTCAAGTTGTCAAAGTTGGCAAATAATTAATTGGATTATGTCCAGGAAAATATTAATTGTAATTGCACTAGGCGAAGATATATAGTTTTAATAAACGTTTTCTTTAAGACGTATTTACTTTAACCCTAATCTCGACACAGCCTGAAGCACCTCTCTTAGGTGGTAAATACCCCCTCCTCATTGTGAAAATATGAAATAAGTGCGTGTAAGTGCTGAGGGAAGTCAGGTTGAGAAATAAATAGTGGAATAGAATTAAGATTTGTACGGATAGCAATTTTATGCTTGAATATAATTGAGGACGATGTCCTGCACAACACCTTATAGTTTTGTCAATCCAACTAGTGCCGGAACATTAACAAAAATGGCCTTCTTCTTGCACTTTCACGTTTTCTTTCTTAAAATGACAAATAACTCGAGTTGTAATCAACGGATAGAAAAAAGTTATGATAAAGAATTGTTTGGGATTTAATACCGAAAATTTCTAGCCCAATTTCGAGACTTTTAATTCATTAGATTTGGCTATAAACCTTCTCGAAGTTAAGAGGTTGTAAAAATTTGTTTTCTTCATTTATTCTGGAAGAAGTGAGGCAATTTTGCCGATATTGCACAAAAATACGTTACTTGACTAATACAATTAGCCTACCAAATAGGAATTTTAAAAATTGATCTCAACAGCTACATTATGGATTTCTGCACAATTTGTTGAAAAAGCTTCCATTTTGTGAGAGGTTATAGAATTCCAACAATTTTTTTTTTCAAATTTCAATTTTTTGATGTACTTTGTGATGCAATAAAAAACGATATTTTTTTTCCTCATTTAATATGCCTTTTAGGCCTTTTTGTCAAAACACGTTTTATAAAAACTGTTTTATCTCTTCCCATTTCAACTAAATCGAATTTGTATATGCTTAGTCAAAAAGAATTTTTGAAGACCTTTCATTTAAAAAAAGATTTGTTCAGTTTGGTCAAATAGAAGAGTAGAGAGTTGTATTTTCGTGTTTTCAATTGCAGTAGCTGAACGCCTAACTTTTTTCAGGTTATTTTTGGGTCAAATGAAGGGCAGAATCTTTCTTCATTTATGTATATAATTTTTAAAAATAATGCTTTTTTAAATTCAACACCAGAATAAGGAGAATGTGTCGAAGCGCAAGAAAAATTTTCTAAATCGACTAAAACTCGCGGAAACCATGGTAAAATTTGATAAACGAGCATTCTCCCACTACCGACGCGTGCATGTAAATTTTAGGGGATATGCGTTTGTAACAGAATGCTTTATTATTTTAAATATTTTTTATGTTTAGAGGGTAAATTGTCACGTACATTCCAAATGTGCAGGTATTTTATGATTTTGATAATATTTAAAGCAGTTACTTCTAAAAGGACATTAAATATTAAATATATGAAACCATTGGATTAAAGGTGTTGTTTAGGATATCGTCCTCAATTATATTCAAGCATAAAATTGCTAATGGGAGCTAACATCCGTAGACCTCTATGACCGTCCCATATCTCTATTCCACTAAAAGGGTTGTTCATGTGTTTGTTATCAGTAGATAACACGAAAATACACACTATTTACTATGTTTTATTAAAAAAGTTTGAGTTCGTACGCGTTATTTTATTCGATTTCTAAACTATTAATTAACCTTCTCCCTCTATAGAAGTGTTACAGCTAATTTTAATATTTCATTACATATTTTTGCAAAACAAATTCAAATATGTTCCGGCACTAGTTGGATTGACAAAACTATCAGGAGTTGTTCAGAACATAGTCGTCAATTATATTCAAGCATAAAATTGTTAATGGGAGCCAACATCCGTACAAATCTTAATTCTCTTCCACTATTGGAGTTATCTAAAGATAACGATTGTATCCGAAATAAATCTCCGCTTGAAGCTACAATACAGGGTTGTTTATTAGCTCACCAACAAACTTTGCCATATGAAAGCTAATGTACTTTTAAGAGAAAAACGTTATTTTGGACATATGTCCGATTTTGCTTATTTAAGGAATTACAAGACTTTAAAGTTTTCTGCAGAAAAAAGGAGACGAGGGTAAGGTCTTAGACATTTTTGACAATGAACACTTTTGTTCACTAGGCCAAAATCTACAACTTACCAAAATTTTATCAAATTTGACAGAAACTGTTTTTCCAACTCTTACAAGCAGACTGACCCCGCATTTTTTATATGGAAGAACGGTTTCTGTCAAATTTGATAAAATTTTGGTAAGTTGTAGAATTTGACCTCCTGAACAAAGGTCTCTGTGAGCAAACATTTTTAAGACCTTACTCTTCTGAGATCGGGATCATTTTCTTTTTTCTGCAGACAACTTTGAAGTCTTCTAATTCCTAAAATAAGCAAAATCATATCTTTGGACATATGTCCAAAGAATGTTTTTCTCTTAAAATTACATCAGCATTCATATAAGAAAGTTTGTTGATGAGCTAATAAATCACCCTCTATATTTGGCTTGTCGGTTTCGTTGTTAAGTCTTTACACGTAACATTGGAACACACCGCCACGAGCACCACTCATAAATTTCGAAAGTTTGCTCAAATTGTTAATGAATTATCGTAGGTACTACATGCAGACAGTTGTGTGCTGAGGCGAAGTGCTCAAAATTTTAAATCTCATTGACTGTTACCTCATTTTGAAGCTATGATGAACGAAATTTGTTGATGTAAAGAATACAGTATCAAAGAGTGCCCTGAGTTAAGAGGAGAAAATTGGGAGGCGATGGACAATCTATTAGAAATTATAGCGAACATTAAAAAACGTAATTAAATGAAGAGTTGTATTTTTGGCTGAAATTAAAATTAAATCTTTAAAAACAAATACTGACTTTGATTTCTGATCCGTTTCTCCAGAGTCGTTGGTTCCCTAAAAATGGAAAGTTTCAAAATTCCACCACAATTTGGTGTATTGAATAGATATTCGTGCTCGTCTGCAATGAATACCTATTCACCTATGTACGCCTACTATATTTTACCTATAGGCGACTCACATACACATAAATATGTGTTCACATTCACACAGGAGATCTTGTGAAAAAATTGAAAATTATTCAGTTTATACCTTTAATCAAAAATATAATTATAATTTAATTTTATGAGACAATTCATAATTATTCTGCGACTCTCTGGCTTAAAAGAAATTATTTACAACCCCTACTAAGACATTTTTGTTATAAATAGAGGGAGTTTTATTTTTTTATCTTTTAAAAAAGTCTAACATTTGGAGTGAAACCTTATATTAGCTTTTTCTAAAAAAAAAAAAATAAAACGTTTAAACTCTCTCTGACACCTGTACTACCTACCTGAGAAGCTCTATATGTATATATTATTTATATTTTTTATTGTTTCCACATCAGCGAACTCTGAACGATGATGAAGATGACACGGGTTGTTACTATTTTACATCTTTGCATAACCAATGTAATATACTCACTCATCTTCTTAAAATCCGTGAATATGAGATAAAAATATAATTCCTTGTTGAAAAACGATGTTGGTACTTGAGGAAAATTGCCACACACTGCAATCTTCAATACTAGAAAGATTAGTCAGGTGCTGGTTTGATTTGGATTCCATTGAATAACGCAGAATCACAAATTAGGCAACTTTTATTTTCCAATAATTATACTACACTTGCGTTCAAAAAAATCGACGCATTTCACACTTTAGACTTTGAGTGCATTTTTTTCAGATATGAGACGTCAGATTTCCAAAAAAAATTAGGTTGCTCCAAAAGATTACTTATAATAACCTTTAAAATGAGATCTTTAAGATCTTTTATCTTTATCTTCAGGGAAACTGAAACCAAAAGCATCTTGTATCTTTGAGTGATATCGGTTATACCCACGGTTAAGAGTTTTGTACTTTGGACATTTACATATCTGTTGTATATCAAAAATCAATCAGGTGATAACTTTGTTCTGAAGTAAAATGAATACTACACTAAAAGTATAATTTCTTGAAAATCGGGTTTTTGGTTTATTATGAAATCGGGGATTTTTTAAGAAGTTTAAATCGGTTAAAATGGGGCTCATTTTAATAGTCATTAAACAGTCTATGAAACCATATGTTTGCATTTTTAATCTCGTGTCTAATTTGTAAAAAAATGCATTAAAAGTCGTAAGTTTGAACAAGTAAGTCGATTTTTTTGCACGCAAGTGTTACAGGTCAGTTACTACAGACGAAAACGCACTTCAACCTCAGAAAAATAGTACAACGGCCAAACCTCGGCTCATGGTCTTTTTGAAAATCCATTCTTTAAAAATCAAAAATGTTTTCATTTTTATAGTAAGATTTAAGAGTTTGTTTTTTCTAAGCACCTCGGGAAATATGGATCGACCAAAAGAAAGTTCAATTCTTTTTTAAAGAAGACGATTTTTAGAGAAGAAAAACTCTTATGACTTTTTTTCGTAGGATGAATAGTTTTTGAAGAAAACGGAATGAAACTGCGCTCTGATTTTGGGAATCAACTCGTGGTGGTCGTGAAGTTTCAATATTTATAGAAATGTCATAAACGCTTCTTCGTAAAAAGTGTCAAAGCTCTTTCAAAAATAAATGTACGAAAAAAACTAAAAAATTTTCTTAAAGAAGAAAGCGTGAGCTTTCAGATTCACTAATTCATCATTTGTAGACATTATTCCTGATTGCTGTAATATGAGTTTAAAGATGTCGTTCCGCTGAAAAAATCACATTTTAACTGAAAATGTTAAAAATCGTTAAAAATGGATCAAAATGAATAATTTTTGTGGAGTTATATTCTTAATACTGCACATTATCATTAAATAATAAAGAAAAAACCTTTGGTTTATTAATTTTAAAAGAGAGAACTTTGAAATTTGTAATTTTTTATCGTTAAAATCGCTAATAACTGGACTATTACTACAACACTATCCCGTAGAAATATTTTTTAATATGTAATTAATTTACATTCAAGATGTAAACATACAAAAGCTTTCACAAGCTCTTAGGAATATTCTGAAACTGTAACAAATGCAATACAAGAGACTGAACCTTTTTATGCTTGAACATAAAACACTTACTGTGGGAATAATATACGAAAATCAAATTAACAGGACAAGCTATGGGTTTCAAACAGCAATAAAAGCATAGTAAAATATTAAAAATACTCGTTTTATGGTAAAATTAATGACGAGTATCCATCCCAAGGTAAAACCAACAAAGCCGGTGTGCACATTTTAATTCATTTTTACTGCAATACAGAATTGTTAAAAAAATACTAAAAGATTGATTTGTATAATTTTTGGGCTTGCTTGGTCCGACATAAGATCCCTTTATAGAAGACTTTTGCATCATTATTGAGCCATTTAAAAATTGTCTTATCATTCAGATTTTCTATGATGGAATTTCAATTTCATTTAACTTTTCGCAAACTCGAAAAATCTGAAGCAAAACTGAGTCTGAGTGTCGAATTGGAGAAGATGGGAGATTTTGCTGATCTCATAGTCGGACCCTTTCAATATCGTTTTGTATGTCTTCAAATTGTACGAATATACCACTAGCAAAACCTTGTAGATTACCCTACCGTTTTCGTCTCGCCCTCACCCATCTAGAAATGGAATTCTTTTGTCACGTCTCTATGTCTATAACTTTGTACGACTGATTTGGACAAAATATGCAACACTACTGCGAATATTTGCTGACTAACCACAACCAGTTAGTCATGGTACACTTTCTGACATATTAACACATCAATTATATTTCTTCACAAACATAATCAACGTCTTAGAAGAGGATCTACAGGAGGAAAACGAACTAATGAGGTGCAGGACCGCCATCTTCGGCTTATGGCATTAAGAAGCCGATTCTGCAGTACCAGATCAATTGCTGATCAATGGTTAGCTAATCAAGGTCTCTTCAAACGGTATACTGTTGAGTTAGCACTTTTGGCTTGTAATCATCTTATCGGCCACATCTTCACACACTCGCGGCTCAACACCGTCAGCAACGTTTGGAGTGGTGTGCGTTGACAAGTATATTGGAACTTGGAATAGCAGATGGAAGAAGGTGGTGTTTAGTGAGGAATCCAGATTCTGTTTAGGGATGCATGATGGCCGTATGAGGGTCCGACGAAGACGTAAGGAACGGCGCAATATTAACTTTTCTGTTGAGAGACCTGTGCACCGAACTGTTGAAGTTATGGTATGGCGTGCTATAGCAAATGGGAGTAGATGTCAGTTGGTATTCATCCAAGGCAATATGAACGCCTAGCGTTATGTCAATGAGGTTGTAGAACCGTATATTCTTCCATATCTTCAGCAACTGGAAGACCCTATTTTCCAGCAGAATAATGCCGGTCCTCACGTTGCAAGAACTTCTCTTAAATGTTTTGGAGAGGCCTAAGTCACAGTCTTGCCATGGCCAGTCAGATCTCTCGACCTATCGCCAATGGAAAAATATGGGACATAACGGGAAGAAGACTGAAAAATTGAGCATCTCCTCCACTGACGCTGTTAGCTCTTTAGAATGAATTGCAGGTTGCTTGGGACATAATACCCCAAGAGGATATCGAACACCTGCTGGAATCGAGGTACCTTTCTACCTTTGTGGTAGTATTTCAAATACCTGAAAACTAGCGATCTCCTGCAGCCCGCAGTTTACCACTCATTTGCAGAAATAAAAACACCATAGACTAAAAATTCACCTTCACTAGTTTGTAGGTCAAAATCTAATTCCATTGGATTATTTTCATAAACTCATTGAGTGTTAACGACTAGTTAAATAATTTTCTTAAAATATTTAACCGTTTTTACCTGATGTATGAATTAATATTCTAACTAAATTACAATTTCCAATTATTATTTATTACAAGAACAAATTCAGACACAAAATTTAATAGAATTGCACCACACGAATGTTATCCAAATAAGTAAGTTCGTAAATTGATTTCATAAAAGGTAATTTTATTGTGGGAGGTCTATTTATTTTAAAAAGTAATTCTATTCATGTATTACAATTTGATTAATACTTCACATTTGAACATTAAAAAAATCATATTTTTTATATTAATTCCTTGACCGAAGATTTACATTTAAAAATTATTATGAAATGAGGTTACGATTATTTGTTTACGGAAGGAATTTTATGATGAAGTAATGTGCAATTTTCAATGCAACCATTTATCATTAAATGATTTACATGTAAAGTATGTTAAATTAATATTACCCACTTGCACTTTGATAACTTAATTTCTCGATTAATATCGTGTGTTAGTGTAATTTAAATTATGTGAATGTAATGATGTCTGGTTTAGTGACTACGACGACAATAGATTTAAATGATATGATAAAATAAATAATTAATGTTTGAATTCACGGTACGTAGATTTCACCCCTTTGGTCATAGTGACTGGTTGCATTTATTTAAAATCTTTTTAGATTGTTTTGTGATTTTTCTAATGTCTCCGCGAGTCAACGTTTGGATTTATATTCCCAGCAAAGCTATGGTTGGTAGATTTAATTTATACAATCTGTTTGATAAACACTAAAAGTGCGATTCTTTATGAAATATCATTGCTAATTCCAACTTCAGCAAAATTTCTTTTAAACCTTCAGAATGATGATATGGTTGTTCCTGAAAATCTGAAAAGTGGCGACTTCTACATCTACAGGTGGTTGGAAAACAGGAGCTGCGTGACCGTACTAGGATGAGGTATTTTTCATCTCAATATCTAGATATAAATCACCTGACTTCCAGAAATTCAAAATTGAATTGAATGAAAATAAAAATTAGACGTCACTCCCTAACGATAGGATAGGAGTACATTACCTACAGTTTGAGAAACAATGCCGTACTAAGTCATAAACAAATTAAGTAACGGTACATTAACAATGTTCATTAAACTGTTTAATGTGTATACCTAGTGTAATCAAATTAATAATGACTAGCTAAGTATCGATACACGAAGCGTGCTTCAGTTTCAAATTGCTCAAATAGAGTCTTTTGATAAGAATACGATTTTAAAACTTTGAGTTAGTACAATTTTTTTAACCTTTTAGGAGTCAAAAAATTTATGTTTATAATTTATTTTATATTTCTGAAATATACTAGTTTCCACTCTCGACTCTTATAATCGGTTAACCGGTTAACCAAGTCAAATTCGCCAGCACTAGTTTTCGGATAAAAGTTTTTCTCGTGTGTTATGATTTATGATAAAGAAAGATAAAATTGACCCATTTTATTAATTAAAGGCGGAGCCACACACACAAACTTTTACTCCGACTTGCCTGCGCAGTTTTGACTCGCACAGGCATCTAAAGGCTCCTCTTCACACACAGGCTTGCCTTCCAGTAACCGGTTTGTCTGTGCAGTCGGCCTGCACAGACCAAATCGGCGGCCTGCACTACCAAACCGGAGCATTTAGGTGGCCTGTGGCCACAGTTAAACCGGAAGGCAAGCCAGTGTGTGTGAAGATGAGCCTTTATGCAGGTTTACCTTCGCAGGCCGCCTAAACAATGTACAGACGCTCCAATTTGACCTGTGTTAAGGGTTAGTTAGAAAAAATATTAGAAAACTTTTATATAAATGTTTAAGAAAACGTTTTCCATTTTCAATATTCAACAATTCAATTTAAAACTGAATAAAAGCAGCCAAAAATTAAATATTTGATACAATTTGAATTTCAATGTAGTTCAGCAAATAACTATTTAGTTGAGCTAAGTCGTCTTTAGAAGAACAGTGTCATTGTTTTTACAACTTTATATGAGTTCCAAAAAAATGACTTTATGATTAATCATTTTCAACTTTTATAATACTTTGAGAATTTACTTAAAGAATTTTAATGCTAAGATTCATAAATATTTCGCGTTACATAGCTCAGTTTCACTTTCAGCGTTGTTCCAATATCTAAATTGAAATTCCAAACCGTGATCTTGCTATTATTTAAAATGGATGTAGGTATTTAACCCCGCATCCGACACGTGGGGTGTGACAAACCCCAGCGCTCGAAAACTGTATAGCAAACATTCAATTATCGCTCCAATCGACTATACAGGGTCTCAATAGCTTTTAAAAAGATATTATTCTACATATTAAAGCAAACGCCGCAGTCAAAAAATTGAGATTGTGGCAGTAGTACTGTTTCAAAACCGAGTTGGGTTTGTCACACCCCACGTGTCGGAACTCGTGAGTTTTTTTTCTTTATGTTTTGGGTGAAAATCCCAAACCACTCCCCAAAATGAGAAGGTCTAATCAACACGAGAGGATTTCATAATGTCCTTGGACTCAAAATTGAAAAATCAAGTGCGTGTGTTAAGGTTTTGACGCATTTTTATCTGTCTCTCTCACACACATGGCAAAATTGTATTAACTTTAACAACTAATAACTTTTTTGCTATTGTATTAAATTACATGCGGTTTTTTTTATTGAAAAATATAGAATTGCCTTTTTAACTTTGTGTTTTTTTAAATTATTTGTATGTTTCAAACATTTTTTATAAAATAAATAGTTAACTGCTTTGTTTCTGTTTTTCACTCTTGTTTAAGTCATTTCATTTGTTTCTTCTTTGTGTATTAGTATCAATAACATTTCTATCATACCCTTTTTTGAAATTTTGAAAAAGATACCAAATAATTAAATCACCAGTCACCGCAAATATAGAATTGTGTTTTACAATGTGTCTTTTAAATAAATAATGTTAAAACATTGTTGTTTTTTGCCTAGACTATACATAGTATACATAATAGTCTTGACATAGGTATACCATCAAAACCCTTAACTCGTAAAGAGTTCCAGGTTCCAGACTCCAAATGCAAGCATCTAAGGAATTTAGTGTAAGATGAGAAAAGCAACAGATTCTAAAAAAGGAGTAGGGAAGACCGGGGACAATTGAAACAGTCGTCATAATGAGCGGAATTCGCAGTTAAATTAGTACGATAACGTGTCGGTAGATGCGTATTTAGACTCCTTGCGTCTCCTTAGACTGGCCTATAAAATCACCTAATGTAAGTTTTTTTCCATTGTCTCAGATAGGTGTTTCAACCGTCCCAGCCCGGGGATGATTGAAACATGTCGCCCCCCTCGATTTTGTTTGAAACATCTTTTTTGATTAATCATAACAAATTAACGAAATGATATAAATATAAACTAGAAAGACTAAGATCCCTATTAGCTCACATTAAATTTTTGAAAATCACATAGCAGGAGAGAAAAACGAAAAACAATTTAAAATGTTTCAATTGTCCCCGGTCTCCCCTATTGCAGAAGAACATCTCACCTATCCCTATCAAAGAGCCAAATTCTCTTTACATAGGTAGGTCACATTAATACTTCAACCACAGACGCAGCTATATCCATTGGGACAGTCATAATAGACCCTCTTGCTTAGTAGTGATTCAACTAACCTACATAGCTCTACAACAGAACCTTATCGTTATCAATTCTCTACAAAAATTGGAAAATTTTTAGGAAAATGTGAATATTTCACAATTAGACCAGTAGACTAGGAACTATTTTGAAAAACACGTTTTATTTGATAAAACAATTTGGTAACCCATGTTTTCCCAATATTTCAACCCTGCTGAATACGAAAACTGCGATTATTAAAGCAAAATCTGAACTAGAAGCGTTATATTGAAGATAGCATGTAGCATCCAAGATGCACTTAAACAAATATTTTTATTTTTTTTTATTTTTATTAGAGATAAAATTACGTTCAGATTACTCCATGAAGAACTATTGTCAGGAGAAAGAATTTTACAAAACATTTTGGTAACCGATGTTTTCCGAATATTTCAACCCCGCTAAATCCAAAAATTACGTTACCTAAGCAAAATTTTAAACGGAAGCATGAGATTCAAAATGGCGACTAAGATGTCCGCTTTATTATTTATGATTTATTTGGATGGAATAATGATTATGAAAACTAGGGAACTATTTTCGTTGAATCAGATACACAATTTTATGCTCTACAATTTTTATTAGACGTAAAATGACCGTAAGATTGCTTCTTAAGGAGCTAAAGCCAGGAAAGACATCGTATGCGTAAAAATCTTTGTAATAGAATGACAATGTTTGCCGTTTTTATTCATTTTGATGCTGGATTAATTATTATGGCAACTACATAGAACAAATATTTCTATTAGCTTGGATAGATAAGTTCATAGTCTGCAATTTTAATTAGAAGTAAAATTACTCTAAAATCACTTTTTAAAGATCTAGACTCTATCTAAATCTAAACTATTCCGACTCTATGGAGTCGGAAGAAGCACCGTGTGTTGTCAACACAGAAGACACAAATTTCTCTTTATCGTTGGTTTTTATAGACATCATTAATTTGCTCTCTGTTGATGTTTAACAGACACTGCGAAAGCTACCTCACATACATCTGATGTGCATTAAAGGCTTAGAAATAGTTTTGATTCTCAAAAAATTCCTTGCTTGGAAGTGTTAATAAAAGATGAGATTTCAAAAAACCCTACTCTTGTAAAATCTTAAAAATTCTTGGCTTTCTAGAAACATAAAATTTTCGTTATCTCAAAATTACCAAATGTGAAAATGTAGAAGGCCAACCCCATTTTGTCAGATTGAGATTTAGGGGTTGGGCACACCTGAATCATCGTCTATCAACAGCTACCAACCCTAAGATTTAAAAAAGCTTTAAGCTCGATTTTACAATTGAGGCTCAACAGCGGTTTAAATTAAAATCAGTTTGAATCGTAGTTTACCGTAGTAAAACTCAGGTTTTGTTAAACTCTCACTTAAGTTGTGTTTGTAAAATCGGCCCTTAATCATAAGTATTATGCAGTACCAAAACACCATATTAAGGCGTTTAAATTTTAATGATGTGGTACAGGTGTAGCCGTGTCGTGGAACAAATTTCAAATAAGAGAGTCCGTAGCCTTGTCGGATAGTGTTCTCATCAGACGAACTTTGACTGTGAGCTGTGTTGTTCTGATCAGGGAACAAAAATTAAATGAGATGAGAAAATCAGATTTTCATGCCCGTTTGCACCGCTCACAGATTAACTACCAGATAATTTATCTGGCACTAAACTAAAATCGGTGCAAAAGGCCATAATTAGCATGTATCTTTGTAAAAAATTTATCTCTCAGCTATTGGATTTACAGTTAGATGGAGGTGTAAGGTTTTTCACAACGTATCCGCCAGATAAACTATCTGTCAGTTTATCTGTAAACGGTGCAAACGAACATAACTCAAGTAATCTGTAAGGAAGACCTGATCAGACAATATCAGATTGTTAGGAGTTGGTACTAGAAGTATCAGTGAGTGCAAGTAGCATTTATTTGGAGAAGTACTGGTTTTGTAACTCTATTTACTCAATTTTACATTCTGATATTGAAAGCACGGGTAGGAGACGCCAGATCGAAGGCACATACTGAATAACGTAGGACCTAAAACTGCACTGCGGAAGAAACAATCTGAAAAGCTATACAATTTTCCGCGTGATTACTTTGATTTTGATTATTTCAAGCTACTCATTTTCTCTCGGCAAATAACAATGAACTTACTTTACTATTATGGAAATTAAATTTTTAAAACAATTTATTAAATATTTATCAGACATAATATGCAGAAAAAATATAAAGTTACCCACCTGTAATTTATTCTAGAAATGCCATTTTCTTATACAAAATATTACAGTATTATTTTACAGGCTTCTAGGTATTGTATATTCATATAGTAGTTTAAAAAGGTGTAAATCAATGATTATGTAATAGCCAGTCATGTTACGTTTGTTTGTACTTATAATATACTACAATAAAACCATGATTAACAAACCTTTACTAAACCTTACTTTATAATTCCATACCTTTAATCGCCATATTTACAACAACTGAACTATTAAAATTATGGGACATTTGACCCATAATAATACCCATTCCATTGCTATGTACCTACTGCTATTGAAAAACCAAAAGCGCACCTATTTTGAAAATAATTTTTAATTGGACACTTCAGAATTCAGAAGTGTGCTCATTCAAAATAGTCTTATCTCATAATATTCCAATTAAATTCAAACGACCGTAATAAAACTTCCAAAAAAAGATTTATTTTAAAATAAAATTAATACTAAACTAGTAACAAATAAAATGTTATTTCGTTTTTAAAGTTACGTAAGATTTTTAGATTCCAACAGTACAAATACCATAAAGGGGTCGACTGGAGGCGTAGCACCACCAAAGGCCGATGAACTTAGGATAAAGTTAAAAGTGGACGAACATGCTTGTTTAACTCTTCCTGTCAAGCAAAAATACACGATGTTTTATAAAAATACTTTATACTATATGCTTTTTACATCCCTCTCGCGTAGCTAAAACAAATACAACTCATGCAGAAAAAATTACTTCATTGTTAATATTCCATCAGATTATATTATGGAAATTAAAATGCAACATAATTACAAATTATCCACCCACTTTTCAGAAATCAAGCAATTTTTTCATTATTTATTTTTTTTTATAATGTTAATAAAATCTTTTATACTTGATAGCCTTATAACAGTTAATGTGGCACATCATTATTTGAATTAAATTATTTAAATTCAATAATAAAATTGATTTGTATGGCACGAGATGAATTGGTTCCGCAAACTTAATTTAATTTGATATAATTTAAATATTTCTTCAATTTTCATTTCTGCATTTTTCTTGCTTGCGGTAGCCACTAGAGCCACACAACCACAACCCACTACATTACCTCATCCCATAATCTGATTTGTTTTGTTGAGTGGTTGAGACGTAGGCTGCATACCTAAAAAGTGCTAGCTATAAGGGTGATATCACACAGGTTGTACTACGCTCATGTGAAGACTATTAAAAAACTGCAAAAATCAATCAAAAACCGACGCAACTTTGTGCATAAACACGTGTTGTAGCAACCCTAAGGTTGGTACTAATCGTTTTTGAAAACCTGGACCCGTTTATGGGGTTTTTCCTTATATCTCGAAAACGATGAGTTCTATGGAAAAATTGATCTAAGTAAAATGAAATCTTATTAAATTTCCTACAAGATTGTTCTTTATCAGTTTTTTTCTATTCCTTATATTTTTCAAGATATCCGCCCGCAAAAATGGTTAATGTATGAAAAAAATGTTTGGCTCACGATAAAATAGTGAAGGAAGATTAATGCTCTACAACTTCTTTTCTGAAGACTTTTACTGTCAAACGAAGAGTTAAAGTGCTAGACGCAGTGTCACCCATTTTTTTTGTGCGATGCCCCACCTAAACCTTTCTAAAATTCTTATCCCTCTATGTAGCACTGAAGAAATTTAAATAATAGATTAAACCAAAGACCATCTACATATAGATTCTTCATAGAAGAGAGATCTACATATAGATGGTAATTGCCTAAACTTAACTTAAACTCTGGACGAGTCCATTTTCGAATTGCCCCCCTCAACTATCAAATTGCCCCTCTGTGGGGCGTAGGCTCCACGTTGGAAAATACTGTGCTAGAGGCACAAGTTTGACAAAAAACGTCAGGGAAAAAAGTTTTTTGTACATTAATGATTTTTGCGGACGGATATCTAGAAAATTGTAGAGAATAGAAAAAAAATAATAAAACAATCTTGTAGGAAACTTGATAAGCTTTCATTTTGCTAAGAATATTTTTTTCTCTAGGACCCAAAGTGTTTGAGATATAAGCGAAAATACCAAAACTGGACCTTTCCACCCCCTCACTCCTTTAGCCATATAGCTAGGACTTTTAGTATTTTTACACCTAACTATTCCAACTTCATGTTCTTTATAACCCCTTCATTAACTAGACTATTATTAGACAAAATCCTGGGATGAAAAATGAAAAACAACGGATGTGGCCATACGAGGAACTTTTTCCGTCCGTCAAATCTTAGAATTTTTAAGATAATTAAATGAATATTGAAAAAATTATATTGAAAAATACACAGGGTGTTCCATCTAAATTAAGAAATTTGATCTCATTTCCGGTTAAACCGGAAGTCAAAATATAAAGTGTTTGGTATCGTGTAATAGCTAATTTTACAAGCTTTCAAAATATTTAAAAATAAACATGGTGTTTCTAAAAATTTTAATATTTTTGTAATTTCCGGTCTAAACGGAAGCGTTTTGTTAGCCGAAAATGGTGTCAAATAATAGATATTCATGGGATTGATCCTTATATTCCTTTTAAAGATTTCATTTCTATTACAAAAGAAATTAGAGATTTTTTAAGTTTTGACATTCAAAAAATCATTTTTCCAAAACGGCTCGAGAGATTTTTATAAAAATTCGTATTTCGATAGAGGGGATAGAGAATTAGGTTGTCTGTAACATATCAAAAAAAGAAAAATATGGCAGAGGAACTTTTGAGAAAATGCATTTCAAAATTTTAACCTACTTTGACCCCTTAAAGGCAGGCAATTTTGAAACAATTTTGAAAATCAATTTGTTTAGAATGAAAGTCCTATATTTTGGCTGTACAGTGCCGTTTTGAAATTTTTATAATAATAATTACCGGACAAGTTATATGGGAAAAACCACAAAATGGGAGAATCCTTTTATTGGCCGCCATTTTGAATAAAAAAATTTGAAATTTCTTTTTTCAATTGGGGCTCACATGTACTATCTATAGCCAAGTAGAAATGAATTTGGCCCAAATTTGCAAATATGCACCCAAAATAACCACCTTATTTTTGGATACCCTGGTATAGATTTTTTATTTAAGCTATTTTTGATGAATTAATTTTAAAATGGCTAAAATAAAATTTCATTAAAATCGCTTCAGTAGTTTTTGCACTACATACAGACGGACATTTCAGTTCAAAAAATCGAATAAATTTTTTTTGCATTTTTGGAATCAGGGGGACTCAAAACGTCGAGAAATGCAAAAAAAAATTTATTATTATTATTATTTTTTCTCGATTATAACAACTTTTTCTTAGATTGGAAAAATTTAAAATCGGGTCAACAAATAAATTTTTTAAAATCAAAATTAACTAAAGGAATCGGAGGAAGTGGGAGGGATGAAGATCAGATTGCTCCCACTAACTAATAAAGTATCTAATCCATGCAATCTCATAGTTTTTTCCAGAACTCAAGCCAAGCAATAACTCAAAGTCCTGACCAGCTGAAAATCCCAAACTTGATCACTCAAGAGTGGAAGACATTTTTTTTAGACCGTTTCTTATGTTTTTTGTATGGTATTTTGTACCCGCACCAACATCAATTAATAGAAAATAATCCTTTACCATGAAACAATTGAGGAAAAAAGTTTCATTCTTACAGTTAAAACTATTTGACCACGAGAGATTAAAATCGGATAAAGCACATAAACGAAATAAAATATGTTGTTGACGAAAAAAATGGAATGTCGTCCTTAAAACCAAATGGTACTAAAGTCATCCCACCAAAAAGTTTTTTTTCAACAATTTCGTGCCTGTTAATTTTTCAAAAAACTGACCACTATTTTAAAGCTCTTTAAATTTGTCTTCCTCTCTTATTCAGACTGATCGTTTATAAATAACCATTTTCTTACCAAATTAAAGGGTACTTCGAGCCCAGTCGAGTTTTTTGTTCTTTTAAATCTCTGATGGGGTCATTGAATCTTTTTTTTTGTTTCTTTATACAATAAATTTAAATTTCGTAATAATTTATTGATTTTGAATTGGTATTGTGGAACACACAAGATGGAAAAATTTGCAAAAATTTCGCGTGGACATACCTAATTAAGGTTTAATAGCTGGTATTTAATTCTAAATTATGATTTCAATGAGTTTTTTGTTATGGTTGCATTCATAAACCAGTAGACAATTTTAAACATTAGAAAAAATTGCAAACAATTTTTTTCTAACAACAATTTGATTCAAAACCGTCACTTAAAAAGGCTCCTGGCGACTAACAATCATTAAATTCCATTCTTTAATTGTACACCTTAACAACTGCTTTTTATTCCTTATAATAATATTATATTTTTAGACAAGTCGAAAAGAATCGAATACAATTACCTACTAGTTTTTGCAAAAAAAATATAAATTAACCACACAAAATATATTCTAAGAAAAAAAAACTTGTTCGAGGAAGTAACTACGTAACTGTATCTAAAGAAATCAGAATTAAAGAACTTTGCCCTGGAAGATTTAACCGTGGAGGAGTCACCGTAAAAGTTCAAAAAAACAATATAGGAAACATTTTTGCAATACCGTTAATAAGATTAATGAAACTATCGATTAGTTATTGCCAAAAAATGTTGAATATTGAACTTGAAAAAAATTTCTTTTGAACACAAGAAGTGTGATTATGTAAACTACTTGTAATACTACTTGTTTTCAAGTTTAGACAATTAATTAGCAAATCTGTTTATTATATTCTTGAGAATGTAACGGATTTTTGTTCTTAAAATTGCTAATTTAATTTAGACTTTTCACCAACAAAGTCTTTTTAATAAGTGATTAAATTCGTGATAATAAATTAATTTAATTAAAAAGTTTTGGTTTACTTTAACTAAATTTCATCTAGTAATACTGTAGAATAAGAGCACATTTGATTTTTTTTATCAACCCTTAAATCTTATCCTCACTGTTAGTAGCTATTCGGAAAAAAGTTTAAAACTGTCGGCACTAAAAATAATTTTGAACTTCTCTCTATACAAGAAAAGAATTAAGGGCCAGGGCCAATGAACTATTTGGTCCATTAGTAACAGAATTAAAACTAATTATCTATACTATTATGTACAAAAAGATCTAAGGGGATATTCTAATGATCGTACAAAATTCATAGATTAGTTTCTTAGAAAACCTGTTACGCATCAACGCATCAAAAGGAAATTCATAGTAAAATTCTGAACCATCAAAGATGAAAATATAATATGGTTCGATATGGTTAGATAAGACTCTAGATTTTCGAATTTAAAATGGGACGCAAAAGAATTATTTTCTTCAAAAATCCATTATTTAAGCCTTGCCAGTTAACTGATCTTTAATGATGAGTTTCAAACTTCTTGGCCACTTAGAAGCCCCCATAGAAAAATTCTAAACGAGACAAGAGTGTATTTCGTAGTTTGCTGACGTTTTTCACAGCTTTCTTACGCAATACAAATGTAATTTTACCAATGACAAACCACCCTAATATACGTAATAATTAAATAAATATTTGAGGAAAAACCAAACCTCATTTCAGAGGACCTACCTTTAATTAAAATTGTAATGTTTCCCGGATTTTCATAATACCATCCTTACGTTTGGTTTTCTGCAAAAAAAAACAGTTTAATTACACTCAGAGTTAAAATAAATAAAATTTATAATTCAGTTATACTAAATATGAATTATTTACTTTTTAATATGTCAATAAAAGCAGCAAATAGATTAATGTAGGGTAGAATACTAGAATAGCTTCTTTCACAAACACGAGACATTTACAAACGACTTTCAAAGTAAAGCTAGTTTTATAATAATCAAAGAAATTGCTGATTTTATTCATGAGGATATTGAGAAATTTATAGAAATTATTAGGTAGTTTCAAAATGGGTTACCTATTTTAGAAAAAAAATTCTTGGGAAAGAATTTCAGGAGGTCAAAAAAACTATAAAACGATACCAAACTCGACTTTTTTTCACATCGACGCTAGGCATCGCGACGTTCAACTTTTTATTTTCTTACGGGGACCTATATTTTTTATGCAAATATTACTCAGTAGGCTTGTCTAAATTCGGATACCAAATCAGAACTTTCTATCTTGTACTTTTCTTGATTTATCTTGTGTTACTTAAAATGGTACGTTATTTTTTACGATGAAAAATAACGACTAAAAGTTTTAGAAAAGTAAGTTAATCAGGAAATAAAAATACATTACTAAGATTTAATAAATAATAATTTGATTTATAATTATTTCCTGATCAACTTAGGTTTCTCAAACTTTAATAACTTAATTTTAGTCATTATTTTTCATCGTAAAAAATAACATAAAGTAACATATTAACATAAATAACGTAAAATAACATAATTTAAGATGTTGTATAAATCAAGAAAAGCACAAGATAGAAAGTTCTCGTTTGGTATCAAAATTAAAACAAGCCTACTGAGTAATATTTGCAAAAAAATGGTAGGTCCCCCCATAAGAAAATGAAATGTTGAACGTCGCGACACCTAGTGTCAAAGAGATAAAAAGTAGAGTTTGGCGTCGTTTGACAGCTTTTTGGACCTCCTGAAAAATGTTTCAGAGAAATTTTTTCTATAGTAAGCCAATTTGAAACTACAGAAAAACGAAATTGCGAATTTTCAATTTTTCTGCATTATCTCGGAAACCATTTGATGAGGTCATCAAAATATGCAACTTTTTTCTAATTTAACCAATTTTGTTAACCAACTCTTTCGGTTTCTGAGATTCAAATGTTAGTACCATTTAAAAAAATCACCCTATATGTGGTTACTACTCCCATGAGCAGAACCTGTCGCTGCACACGCAGAAGCTCTGGAACCAGCAGTAGAAGGCTGGAGCAACTTTCGGAGAATGATTCAGATATAATATCTCTATACCCCTTTTCTACCTCAGCACACCAGCTAAGGTGCAAAACATCCTACCTGGTCGCTAACAGCAAGCAGCGCTACTACTGCAGCGACCTCAAATTACACACTACCACCATGTAGTAGTACTTCAAATCTCAATATTCCAATTAACTACTCTTCACGGAGGAGCACACGCCCAAGTACCCTGCACCCACTCGCTGCAGCAAGCAGCGCTACTGCAGCGACTCAACCCCACGATGCGAGGAGCTTCGACTACATACCTAACAGGAAATCTTTGATTCCGATCACCCCCAAACTCTCAGACGTCCAAGACAACTGACAACCTAAACCCATATCAATCAACCCCACGGTTTCATTAAGGTATGTAGGTCTCACCACCAGTAAGCACGGCGCCATCTGACGGGTAACTTAGACTACCGTCAGAGCGACCTGTATCACCCCTCTATGACTCTCCTCAAGAGCAACTCTCACCTATTACGTCGCACCCGCGTCGATCCCGGTCCAGGAGTCAGAGCCCCATCTGATTCCCGTACAGGGGCCCTCACTCAGCCCAACTAGGGTCCTCATCCCTAAACCACCAGGCTGTGAGTCGCTGGAAAAGTCTATCTAGGCTGCTGGTGACAAAGACCTGTCCGGTCCCCTCCTCTTGACGTCAGGTTCACGTCGCAACTGGACTAGTTTATGGACTATACCTGACTTGCGGAACTTCCATGAACAGAAACTATCTCCGTATAGTGAAACATCTTAGACTAAAAGGGAAGCGGTTGATCAATAGGCCCGGCACTATCACGAACGTAGGGTGTACAGTTGCAGACTCAGTGTAGCAAGTATTCGTACATGCTCAGGGACAGGATGCACACTTGCATGCTTTAGTTCTGATACCAAAGATTGCGGTAGGAGTAACCTACTCAGTCGAAAATCCGTTTAGCCGAACTCACTTCGTCATGTCATATCATCATATCATCACTTCCTCGCTAATTTTTGGTGGTGTTCCTCTTGCCTGTGGTTTCCAAAGAAATAACATAAATCTTCGGTGTTGGGTGGGCTTAGACGAAAGTCAGAACGGGCTTCCATCTCGTTGAATGGCCCCTTAAGGGAAGTGAGGGGGGCTTCGCTCCCCGACCAACCCTATTGGAGCGACTTCAGTGTGATGGTTGTTGAAATAGTTTTGTATGTGGTTCCTTTGTCAACTCTCTGTCTAATATTTACCGGCTATCTATCGGTTCTCTGTCAGCTCTCTGTCGGCTCTCTATCGGCTACTTTCGGCTCTGTGTAGACCATGTGTCAAATTCTCTTTTTAGCTTAAAGTAGGCAGTAGGTGGAAATCGTTAACGGAATGTATTTTGTAGTAAAGTAACAATTTGGAGCTTTCAGTTAATAAATGTTAATGGTCAATACAGTGTGAAAGACACAGATACATAAAACAAGATATAGAGAGAGTGGTGGAAGAAGAATGGAGATTGGTTTAGAGAAATGGGGAGTGACCTATGACCATAGTTACCACGTGTCTAATGTCCATATAAATCACCATAGAGGTGTCATCTGTCATGACATGTCGTTTCATATGTCAAGGAGGTCATCTGTCATTCCCTCTGTCAATGCATATGTCAACCCATCTGTCAACCTATCTGCCATCCCATATGTGATTTCATCTGTCATTCCATCTGTCATATCATCTGTTATTGCATCTGTCATCCCATAGGTCATCAAACCTGTCATCAAATCTGTCTCAAATCGCATCTCATAGATGAGTTTGACAGATAGGATGAGTGACAGATTGATTAAGATGACAGAGGAGATTGGCAGACGAGATTAAATGACAGATGAGACTGACAGATAAGAATGAGACATAAAATGACATGACATGAAAGTAGCGCGTTCATTTTCTAGTAATAATAAATTATAAGAAGCTCATGCAAGCTAAACTTTATTTTTAGTGATAGCATTTATGTAATTTTTACCCTTTTTTTAGTACAACATTTTTTATTTTCCCCCATGTAACCCCTATCCACGTACTTTTTAAATTAAACCCATTATTTTCATTATTACCAAAGGGTGAATTATAAATTTTTTTATAATTATTTAATGTCAAACTTTCTAAAAACAGTTGTTATATTAACGAGATAATAATATTATTAATTCCATCAATTTGGATATAAATATCTTGAAATTTAAATAGGTGCCCATTGAAAATAATAACTTATAGGGGTTACTCTTATCGATAATAAACAGGATGCTTACTTATAAATGATAGCCCCTTATAACAGGGGATATTCCCCCCTAATAGTTGATAAAATAGGAAGGAATTGTATTAATGTTATCAACGAGTGCATAGCACGAAACATGAAACCCCCTTATCAGAATAAACTATGATAAATAGTCTCACGAGTTAATATTCACCCAATTTATTTGTAACCACTAAAAATTGCTCTTTGTTGTTGTTCTTGTATCAACAATTACGATTTGTATCACACTTTTTTCACCTTGAATTTGATTTTCTTTTATAATTGACTGTCTGTATAGTTTACATTTAGCAAATTTGGTTATCGACAATTATAAATTATGTAAATAAACAATTACGTGAGGTTGTAACAGGACAAAAATTTAGAAAAAAAAAACTTGATTGCTTTCATTTTTTGTACGATACTTCAAATGGTAATGCATAATAGCCATCAATCAATTTATTCAACTTTTAAATTGTAAAGGCAGGGCGACATACGTTTGTTGTTAAATCGTGTACATGAGGGTAATGGGTGTATTAGATGTCGTCATCTAGGAGCGGTCTTCACCACCCACTAATCTGCGGCATCATAAAATTTCAATTTCTTAATAGTACATACACTCTTATCTTCAAATACTTATAAAAAATTTTCTTCTAATTGTATGTCTTGAGAAAAGTTTAAGTACTAACCTTTAAATTTTTTCTTAATTGTTTATTTACTTTTCATTATTTTGATTTCTCTATTTTAACACACATGATAAGTTCATCTCGAGCTTACTTAAGTGGAGAGTAAATTTCATTTTATTGCACTTGATTATTGAATTTAATGTATTTGTTGTCAGAATAGTTGTTAAAACCCTTACTATTTTTTTTAAAACCCAAGTGCTGTATCTAATAAATAAATTGAGCGACAAAATTATACCCAAAATGTGTGTCAAACGTGGGATCGAATTTAATCATAGAAAAATTCGTTTATAAAATAAAATATTTCGTTTTCAAAATTTTTTCGCTTCAGAAATTTCATTATCCTACATTGTAGCTATGACGAAAATCCCCAATTAAATTGCTCACTCTTTGCTTACCCAAAAGGCGCAGTCGAGTAAAAGCGTTGAAAAACTTCTTTTAAAATTTTACTTTTTGTCAAAACAGCATTTCTGCCTGTCTGTGTGTGAACATGAACAAGCACGTGTGAAGTATAACCAGTATGATAATACAGAAAAGTTCGTATTGTTTAGAAATATTGGAGCAAACTCGTTCCACTGAAAATTAGGGTTGAAAATTGTAAAGTGAGATAAATTCAAAAATAAGCAAAGCTACTTAAAAATAGTATATTACTTTACAAGGAAAGTAAGTAAGATTTACTCAACCGAGAATGGTTTTATGGACGAGCACTACAAGAAGAAAATGTTTAAATCGACCTGTTGGAAAAAACACATTTTATCGAATACCATCGATTATAGCAAAGTATTTAAATCTTCCTAATCATGAACTATATGTATACTGGACATGCTTGTCGTCGCACTTCTGCGACTCTATTCTATTTGCTGATACAGAAGCAGATAATTATTAGCTTAAAGCGACACGGTGGATGGAAATCTGCGACTATAGCGGAAAGTTATGTCGCAGATTCTACTTACCAAAAGCTTGACACTGCCAATAGAATTTTAAAAGATGGTAGCATTAAAATTTTGAATTTGAATTGAAGGTCAAATTACCAAAAAAATTTTTCTTGAAAAATATGTTAATGTAGGTCTTCTTATCGAAACACGAAAGGAGAAAATTTTTCCCAAAATTTTCTTTTTATTGAGATGAAAAAAATGACGATTTCAAAAATTTTCTTGGGGAATATCTAGCTAGAGTTGTTACAAAGAAAGAAAAGCCCACCACGTCATTACCGCTACGCAGTACTTTTGTACTGTTGCCACTGCGCTCTGAAGTCACTGTTCGAGCAGATTTGGTCACCGGGAGATGTTCAAAATATCCTTTTGCCATGTACAGTCAGCCTCACAATTAATGGCCACTCTGGCTATAAGCTTAGCACGAATCGTGGATGAAACCATCATAACACCGCCTACTTAAATTGAGGGGTAACTTTATTTCAAAAAGTAGTAAACGAACAACCTCCCCTTCTGTCCTTTTGTCGTTGTTGGCTAATAACCACCCTGGCGTATAGCTAGGGTGGCCAATAATTGTGAGACTGACTGTACATGTGCATGGGGATATGGTCATACAAGGTGATGAACACACATCTACAATCATTTTTATGACAGAATTATATACCCAACAACTTTTATATAAAGCCTCTTTGCTTAAAATAATTAGGAAAGCAGGAAATTACGAAGGTATGATTTTACTCGTTAATTCCCTATGACTCAGATCATACTTTTTAAGTTTTCTGCTTCCCTAATTATTTTAGGCAAAAATTTGTTACAGTAGAAATTACGAAAATATGATTTTACATGCCTATGACTGAGGTCGTCACCCTACCCTGTAAGCATTTTGAATCGACATTAAAGAAGATCATTTTGAACATCTCCTGCAACAGTATAAAACAAAACGTCAATGCTTCTAGGTCATAGGCTCACAGGGTCACAGGTCACAGGTAATACATTAAATGACCTGGAACACATAAAAGTAATGTAGGTTGTTCAGGAGGAATCTGCTAAACTGTAAGGATAAGTTATAAGTTTCTTAGACAATTTTAGACAAAAAAAGTTAATCAACATAGGTCCCATTCTAAAAAGTTGCAGAATTGATAGTTCAGAATTTTATTTACCGTTATGTATTTTTAGATAAGGAGTTAAAGTAACTGTATAGTCTGGAACTTATGAAGAGAATAGGGCGGAGGCAATGTCTCAATGTCTGGAAGGAGTGCACATTTTAGTTAAAGCACATTGGCTCCGTCCTATGCTTCTCATAAGTTCCCGACTTTACATCGAACGTATTTAAAAGGGTATTTTTTCGGCAGCCGTAGAGGGCAGCAACTTTCTACTCTTATTTTGGTGGTTCAACTTGTTCAAGTAACTAGAAATAAAATATAAAATGGCCGACTCTCAAGAATCGTATCAAAACCCAATAACAATTATTGAGAACCGTTTTTTCAAAACTCGCTTTGTCTAATTTTAACAAAATTTAGCTTTATATCATATCTATATAATTCTGATACGATCTTTCAGAATTTGCAATACTATTTTGCAAAATTTGCTTTATTTCATTGGAAAATGAATAAGAAGTCTCCAAAACTCGCTTTATACAGAGACACAATTTTTACAAAACTA
Source organism: Malthinus seriepunctatus (assembly GCA_963924605.1). Classification (NCBI taxonomy): domain Eukaryota; kingdom Metazoa; phylum Arthropoda; class Insecta; order Coleoptera; family Cantharidae; genus Malthinus; species Malthinus seriepunctatus. The sequence goes on along the minus strand of OZ004600.1, from coordinate 26,624,688 downwards.
GCTCTATTTTAGTAGTATGGAGGGGGCGATTTTCATGTGGGTCTTAAAAGAATCTACTAATATTCCTGAAGAGAGTAGGGAGTAATTTGAAAAAAGTTTAGAGCAAACAATTGAGAAAAACAAAGATCAGATCAGATCTGACCAAAAGTGATAAAAGATCGAGAGGAGTAAAACTTTAAAAACCGTTTCCTGAACATTTTACGTGCCGTTTTATGCAAGAAATGGGTTCTAAGTATGTGCTATCAACTAATTGTAAGTATCAGCTCCAAGTATCAGAAAATTGACTTTAAAAATATCAAAACGTGTAGCTTGTAATACTCTTGTAAAAGAGTATTACTCTTTACTATTACTATTCTTACCTACTTACTATTCTCCTCTTGTAAAATTTACGTATTGACACTTAGGACCTTATGCATATGGCATGCTTCAATTTGTGATACAAGGCGTAGGGAATTGATGAAAAACCAATTAAGGAGTATTAATTTGATGATGAAATTAAATACTAGGGAAATGGATGGCTTAAGAAGAGATCTTAGGTCGAACCGACTAAGTTTGAAAGTGTTGTATGACATGAAGTTCTTTCTAGCTCAAGACAAAGAGTATTATACAACTGGGGTAATGATTAATTTTTATAAAATTAAAAACAATCAGCAATAATAGCAAACTGGGCAATTTCTTGTTCTCTGTCTAATCAGTAATCACGTAGTCAGTGCTAACTTTAAAAATTTTACAGTTATGTATTTTTCAGGAGGAATCTGCCAAAATCTAACGATTAGTTCCTCAGATAATTTTAGACAAAAATTTTCCAGCATATTGTATGAAAAAGAAACATACAAAAGAAAATCTAGGATATGGGAGAAGTTCAGATTTTCGCCTGCTCTTCCATCTGACCTACTACATCCCAACGAATCACGAATATGTTTCTTATAGGTTTCATTACTCCTTAGATTACATCAAGGATCTTATTAATTGATTGTCAGATTTTTTTTTCCACAAAAATTTATAAATAGTTAATTTTACAGCATATGCGAGTGAATACCTATAGGACTTAGGAAATGTTCGTATAATATTTCTTTACATCATTGAGTAAAAGTTTCGTTTAAAAGAAATTCAACTTTTAATCTACAAATTTTTATTGAAACCAACGTAGATAGAAAGTTAGTAGGCACAGTGTACTCAAGGTGCAACGTAATTCCAAAAATATCTACTTCATCCAAATACCATATACTACGTCCATTCAATAGATCCAGCTAAGCCACTCCCACAACAAGCGCGCGCTGTTGGAATAAAATTTTTCTATTGGTCGAATTTTGAAAATACGGTTTATAACAATCACTTAAGAATTGACATGCGTCAACCTTATTTGACAGAAATTTAATGGGAGTCGCTAAGTTGTATCTGTTCGCTGGACAGAGTAGGGAGAATGAGAATATAGTACAGAGATCAAGCTAGCTAATTTTTATTTCTCCATTTGATTTACGAAACCTTAATAGTACCAGAGTCATAGGTCATGGAATGTAACTCGTATAATATGGTAGTTCAGATTAAATTAATCAAAATTTCATATAGAGAACGATCGCCGGATTAATTTCAACACGCCAAGGATGCAAAATAATTCAGAAATTCTTATAGCTTGGCGTGAAAAATGTTAGCACCTAAATTTTTAAAATTCTTTCAATTATACGCATTATACATTAAGTTTTAATAAATCAAAAGAGTATCTGGAATCATTAGTGAGAAATTGCCAAAATAAATCGTATAAGAAAAAAATGCTTTTAAATTTATCGTAGCTTATCTTAAGATATCTATGGCTTTTCAAACTTAAACCAGTACTATGGGAAATATTTTATCCTAATTTGGAAACGTGTTTTTTATGTTTATTTAAAATAATAGTTTCTTAAACAAAACTTTATGTCAAAAAAATTCATGAAATGTTTTTTTGGGTACTAGAAGCTTTGTTCTTCTAAAGTAAATAAATTTTAATCCAATTTGTTTATTGTGGTACCTAAACTATTATCTCGATAAAGTATTGTATTAAGTAAACATTTATATCACGTAGATGTTTAAATTTTATAAAATGTTTATTTGTTATGTAAATACAATTGTGACTTGAGATGGTTATATAGCAATAGCATCCACGCGAGCTCTCACAAATTGACTCAACTGTTCAATTTAAAGATATTTGTCAGATAGAAAACTGTAAAAGAAAAAAAATTATTTTGTATTTCTTTAATGGTCAAATAGCAACGACATCACAATGGTAGTCATCTGCTTAGATTTTCTGTAGTCATGTGGTACCCTAGGGGGGATCTAGAGGAATACATGTTAAAAGGGGTAAAGAGGGGAGGGTTACGCACTGCTGGACCCTCGGGTCGACAACCGGGCAACCCCGTATTCTGGTTGTCGTACCGACAAAATAGCGTTATTTTCTAAGTAATCACATCCCTTCACAGGTTGTAGCTTATTTAAATTTATTCGCATCTATTTGAAAATTAATGAGAATACAACTATTTAAAATAATCCTTAAAGGTATAGTTAATTAGGAGTTGTTAAAAAGAAATTGTAAGTATAAGAAAACAAAAAATGCACTTTACATTTGATGATGGGAAAATTAAATGATGGGATTTTAAAGACGATTAAATTAATTTATTGCATTAATTGGTTGTTTAAACGGGGCTTTGGTTGGGTATGGAAATAAGTTTGTAATAATAAAGCATCTACCAACAATTAATTTATTTTGTTCATTAAAAAAAGATTTTTAATGAACTAAATTTCAAAAAAAATTTACAACATAATAACACGTATTATTAAACAAATCTTTATAAGTCCAATGAGCTCAAACTAAAAGAAAATGATGAACAGTTTTCTACAATCATTAGCTAATGAACTTGGTAGGTACCTCAGTACTTACCTAATCTTCCATAATTTTGAGCACAAGAACGACATGCATTATTACTTCAAGATCATTTAGTTTTTAGTGTAGTTTTACACTACTCGAGCAGTAATCGATCGAAGATTTTTGTTCTTGTTGCAGTATCAGAACCAGAAGATACCAGTTACATGAAGGGTCTTATGGTAATTATAAGAAGCGGAAATAATGGAAGAACACGATCTGAACAAGAAAAAATTAAATTAAAAAAAGCACGCTATAAAGTTCTCAGGTTTCCTGTAATACATTATAGGGGTGGTCACTTTTGCAACACTCCAAGACACTTGGGTATTTTCCAAAACCGAATAGATTCAGAGTTGGTCAAATTACAAATAAGTTTTCATGACTTCATGCTTATTAAGAATGTGAAAATAAATCAAGGGTAACGCGTATACAGGGTGACCATAATCTACCCACGTTACATGGGTAACTTTGTTATTAGAAGAGATACAGGGTCGGTTAAATGAGCAAAGTTGGGCAGAATTATACGGCCATTCAAATTCCGTTAAGAAAAATTAACATTGTTGCCAAGTTTCTTAGTTATTTGACAGAAACTAAAAAAAAATGAATTTTTTTTAAATGCTTATAACTGTTTTATTAATGGAGATTCCAATTTTCAAAAAATAGGTAAAAGGCACTACTAAAAGCCAAATAAATTAATAGCAAAGATATTTTTTTATAGCGCCGTTTTGGAGATATGATGCAAACTTATGTTTTTTTAAATACAAACCTAACCTCAATTTTATGTCATTGAAAAGCTAATTTTTTTCTCTTTTCAAAAATGTAAGGGTTGATAGGGTTAATTTTTCAAAATTTTTTAGTACTAGAGAAAAAAATTTTATTTTAGAAAATAAATTACTAATTTATGTCAAAATAAATTTTAAAAATCAAATTACCTATGAAACAATCGAATATAAAAGAATCAAGTGAATTAAATAAATTAATATATCAAAAAGAGTGGAAAAATAATTCGAAAAAAGTACTAAAAAATTTTGAAAAATTAACCCTATCAACCCTTATATTTTTGAAAAGAGAAAAAAATTAGCTTTTCAATGACATAAAATTGAGGTTAGGTTTGTATTTAAAAAAACATAAGTTTGCATCATATCTCCAAAACGGCGCTATAAAAAAATATTTTTGTTATTAATTTATTTGACTTTTAGTAGTGCCTTTTGCCTATTTTTTGAAAATTAGAATTATCTCCATTAATAAAAAAGTTATAAGCATTTAAAAAAAATTCATTTTTTTAGTTTCTGTCAAATAACTAAGAAACTTGGCAACAATGTTAATTTTTCTTAACGGAATTTGAATGGCCGTATAAGTCTGCCCAACTTTGCTAATTTAACCGACCCAGTATCTCTTCTAATAACAAAGTTACCCATGTAACGTGGGTAGATTATGGTCACCCTGTATAGTTTCTGATATATTCTGAGAAACCAAAATCTTACGTTTCCGTATTTACTTTTTACGGAGCGCAGTGCCAGTGCTGCGGGATCACCCTCACATAGAAAGACCCTGGAAATTCTTTTAATTGCAAAAATGAGTGATAGAAACATGGAGTAAAATGATTAGAAATTCGTTATAAAATTAGTTTGTGGTTATAAGTACAATGTTTTTAACAGGGGTAGGCAAAGGTCCCACTCTGAATTATGCAGAAGAATACCCAAACTCTTAGTTACGCCACTGATATAGTCAATCCAGTGCGCACAAGACCTTCCAGTTTTAATAACAAACGTTTGATTTTACATGGTAGCCTGGACCGACAGCTTAACGTGCCCTCCGAAGCACGGCCAACTGCATGATATTAATTTTTTTTAGTATTGGATATGTATACCTCTAGAGAGAGAAAGAAAAATTTTAAAGATAACTTATGGGTCATGGATGTTCAGGAAAAAATGATCTGTAATAGATCAACCTAATATAAGTGGAAAATTGCTGAAAACCATTTGAATATAAAGATCCGGAAAGAAGGTTAGCAACCGTTGCCTATAAGAGTAAGAGAAAATGCGACGGAAACAACATTTTTGAAAACTATGGATGACTCATTCATTTCATCGAGTTTACATAATCATTGGCTGTCATGATCTTTCCTTATAAGTGGGAGTATAAGCAACCATATCTATTGGAGAAACTATCCGGAAATCGCTATATTTAGAAAACCATTGCGATCCATATTGTTAGCTAAATGACTCTTTCCTGGTAGAGTAGGGGGTTTCTTTACTCAATGGTTTGAATCGTATGAAGAGGAAGGTAGAATGACCAAAACCAAGTTGACCAACTAAAAATTCTTAAATGGCAACCCCCTACTTGTGATACATTAATGGTAAACTCTTAAAAAGTAGTTTCCAGTGGTACATACAAGCTACTTTCTATTAATGTATCAAAAGTAGCGGTTTGCCAATTGTTATTTTTTAATGAGGTGTCTGCAGCCTATAATTCTAGGCCCCCTTCGTTCTATTCAAATAGTTCTGCATTGTTTAGTAATTTAACATGAAGATTTACTAGTACAGTAATGGCAAACTTATGACACGCTTGCCAGAGATGGCAAGTATGAAAAATTTGCTGGCACGTGAACAGCGTACTTCCACGTTTTTCCAAAAATAAATTTTCGGAGATGAAAAGCTAGGTCAAGTTAACACTTAGAGTACCGGCCGGGGCCCAAATCGCACTTTCAATTCAGTTTCTCTCTTTAAAATTATGAGTTGTTATTTTGTGACTTTTTCTAACTTCCTATTTTGAATAACTATTTCTAGTTTTTTTCATTTAATCAACTTCCTTCCTTATGTAATAAAAATAGCAGAGCCGCGTACCAGCCGGGTCCGACGGACCCGTACATATAAATGCATTATATTTTATGGAATTGCAGTTACTTTTTTGAGTAGTTTGGATGAATCCGTATATTTAGGGGCGGCTGAATCGATCTGTGACCATACTGAATTCGTTTGAGCATCCCTTAGCTGCAAAGCCCTTATTTTCCTCCTCGGCGTTGTAAAAATCCTCTTCTAAAAGGGTTCCAGTAAAATGATACAGCCTCTTTGGTTAATGAAATGAAACTTGGTAGATCATTTACTAGAACCATATTCTGTACGATGAGACAAAAAAATATTGATAAACAATGCCTTACTGGCATGATTTCATAATTTTTGAAAGATTATTTTTAACAGCACTATAGAGGCCAAAAATGCGATTTTAAGCCCATGGAGTTGCTCACATGGATTCCAAATGGTCACAGATCGATTCAACACCCTTAAAATGTAGGGTAACAATATTTCGCACGACAAAATGCTGCCAATATCCGCCAATAGCCAATATCTCTGATCTTCTCATAACAAAGTACGGCAAATATCGAATTTTGAAAAAAGGAGGTATACAGCGCCCCCTCGAATATTTCTTTAGTCTTATTGGACAAAATTACTCTATATTGTTCCAGTAAACTATTATGTACCAAGACCAAGTTTCATTCCGTTTATTAACAAAAAATGCAATGTAGCTAAGGTATTCGCTGTGTAAAGCTCGCATTAAAGGAGGTGTACAGCAGCCCCCATTGAATTTTTTTTATTTTCATTGAACAAAGTTACCCTATGGTTCCAGTAAACTATGTGCTGAGGCACTAAAAGTCCATAGGTGCTCACCCGTACTACTTTTACTTCCAGCTTATTGTAGGTATCGCTGAAAGCGACAAAAACAGACTGCAAGTCAAAACAGTACGTAAAAATGAATTCCTCCAACCGAAGAATTCAACAACCGCCTAATCTAATGCATCCAAGCGCGAAAACGACGTCAACTCTCTCCGGATCAGAATCCCAAAGATTTGCAACCACTTCGAGGCCGCATAAATCATTTGAACTTAAATTTTATTAGCGGCCACCCCGTCGAAATCGATGAAGTTTCTGACAATATGAATGCGTTAGAAAAAAGAAATTTTCAAAAATTATTATATGCACCTACAACCTATACGGATGCCAGGTAAAACGATAAAAAAAAATCTTTTGAATTTGAATATTTAAAAAGAACTTCATTAATTGAATAAATAGCCAAAAGGGTTGCTGCATTATTTACATCATAGTTTTTGATCGTCTTTCTATAATATCAACCTCGTTACAGGGTTTTTTATTTATTACTTAGTAACAACAGGGTAGCGGGAGGTCGATGGGGATAAAATGTTACTTACCAAACCCCCTAGTAATCAAAATATCTCATTTCATTATTAAATAACATTAATACTGCCCTTCTCCTCACAAAATTTTGAACTACTAATTAGTTACATCACAAATTGAAATTAATGAGGTAATGACTCACTTAAAGTATGAACAAAATCAGAAAACACGTTGACTATCTAATAAAAAAATAATAAAACTAACCTTAAATATCCTTAAATACCCGTCTCAAAAATCCAAAAGGCACAAAAGCACGAAACGAAATTAAAAATGCAGGCACCAACCTGACCATATCGCGTATTAGAAACGTACTGTGGAATAAAAGTATTGAAAATTTTATCACAATGACCAAATGTGCCAAGACCTTATCGTATAAAACCAAATATCTACGTTTATTCTCATTTATAATTTTAAAAATTAGATTATTTTAAATTATAAAATTAAATGTTAGAAAAATGAAATTTAAAAAAATTATTATAATGCACTTACTACCTACACCGATGATTGTTGTTAAATGTACAAAATAGGCGTATCCGTAATTTAACGTTATCGAACTTTGTCCAAGTGGGGAGATAAGGATAAGATTAATACGCGTACCAATTTATTATTTAAAAAAATGTATGAAATTGGTAATTTGAAGAAAATAATTAGTGCCGACAGCTTCAATTTAAAAAAAAATTATCAAAATCGGTCCAGTAGAAGTAGGCTATTATTATATATCAAGGAACGGCTTCGCGTTTTAAATATACGGATGGTAGGTAAATTTTTCTTTAATACAGTTCTGCAAAACTTTATTTCCTCTAATCTGCTTTAACAGGGCACTGATTACTGATATATTACAACTGTGGATCCAGCTATCCAATAGCTCAAACTACAATTAAATATTCCATTAACTACAAAATATAATTTGCTATAAATGAGGTAAGGTAAGGTGTAGGGTAAAGGCAAATAAGTAAGGGAGAGCTAGGGCCCAGACCCACCTAAACTTTTGCTGGACCATCCTGATAAAATGACAATAATTAAACAAAAATTCAGATATTTACAGTGTAATCTGATTTTCACACAAAATATTTCATCTTTAAAAAGTATTATGAGCCATATATTATGTATTTGGTTCACCCAAAAATATTTGTGGCCACTAAGTGCCCACCTGATTTTAGGAAGCTACTTACGTGCCTGGTGGGGTATGATACTATGACTGTATGTATAATATCGTATTGATGTATAACTAACAGCAGTATACATAGTATACAGTAGTACTGCAAGACAGATTTATGTTGGCCAGCGGTGGGGATGCATAGATCACTAAATTGCTAGTTATCCCCACCAACGCAGTAGTAAACGTATTTAAGTTATTAAAGAGGCGTGGCCAAATCTGCACTAACTTGTCCCTATCGCTGGCCATCAGGGATATGTGTTGCAGTATTGTCTTAATGTTTTACATTTTTTTTTCTAGAAGAAGTCGTGTGTAAAAAATGATTTATTTTTCAGGATTTCCAATAAGTGATTGTATCGAAGGATTTCCCATTATTCAGAACTTATGTTCCCTAAGTTAAACTGCGTCTAATAGTAGCAAAAACCGAATCCTAATGTCTTAAAAAGATATTACAGGCAAAATTAAAAAATGAAGTTTCCAACCTCAGTGGGGAAGCAAATACGAGGTAGTACCGAAATTTTCTTCAAACTAATATAATAATTAAAGTAGCTAAGAAAAACAAACTAAAGGCTGCTCCACACACACAGGCTTACCTTCCGGTTTGGCCTGTCCAGGCGGCCTGCACAGGCCAAACCGTCCAGGCAGCCTGCATAGGCCAAACCGGAGCCAAACCGTTGTATTTTTTCCGACAGTGTCAAAGTTTTCGTGTCATGAGAAAATGCATTTAACCAGAGAAAATTTTTTGAGCCATGATTTTTTATGATTTTAAAAGTTCTCTGTCACCAAAAGAATGCAATAAAAGATTTCGCTCTGCTTTTGATAATGAAGCACCGAGTATTAAATCAATTTACAGTTGGTATAACGAATTCAAGTTTGATCGAGTTTCCCTCAGTGACGAATTATGTGAAGGTCGTCCAATTTCTGCAGTTAATGATGTAAACATAGCTGCTGTTCGTACTATGATTGAAGAAGACAACCGAGACACCTATACAAGCTACTTTGGGCATTCGAACGATCGCTTTTATTAAAATTTTACATGATCAACTCATCAACTGAAAGTCAGGAAAGTTTGTTGTCGTTAGATACCCGATAATTTATCTAATGCTCCAAAACAACTTCGTATGGAATGGTGCACAAAAACACGAAAAAAGTACAACAACGGCAAGTCAAAATTAGTACTTCATCCACGACAATGTATCCTCTCTTATAGAGAGCATCCACCATACCATACATTCCAGACCTGGCACCTTGCGAGTTCTTTCTCTTGCTTAGACTAGAGGATCAAATGCGTGGTTTACTATAATGAGAAGCAGCCTTTGAAAACTTGGTATTTCAGGTCTCTCACAAGAGTTCTTTCTGTAACGATTGGTTTAAAGAGCTCAGCTCAGAAGTAAAAGGGCTAAGGTCTAATAATCCTTTACTTAATTCTTTTATAATTGAGGCATTCTAAAGAATGGAAGTGAAAAATCTTCCCTTAATTACGTTAAGAATTATTAATTAGATAGATCATTTATAAATTTGAGACATCCGCAATTAGAGTATTTAAAAAAGAGCAACCTCATCTGTAAGTTACATTAATCTTTTAAAAAAAATCCTTCTCAAGTTACGTAAGCAGTTTCTTCTATCTAACTAATAGCCAAATTTAAGCAGTTAACTTGTAATTCAACTAATAATAAAATAATTTCGCACTTCGAAAGGATGCGAGAAATCATGAAAGCATAAATAATTTCTTTAGAACTTTAACTACAAATAAATTCAAACACCTGACCGTGGTAAAATAGAAGACAACCTGTTGTACTTAGCTGACCTTGCTTTTTGGTTTTATGTGCCCGAGGCCGCGATGTTGCATAATTCGCCCCCTTATAGATCCCCTTCTCATTACTTGTTCACTCATCGTTTGTGCATAGAACATAATATGCTAATCATTTCCGCCAATACAACGCTTCTTTTTTAAATTTTCTATTTTATTCTCTTTTGTTGTTTTTTTATAAATTTAACAAGTCTTCCGCTAACAGTAATGTTTATAAAAACAAAATACAATAGGTAGGAAGAATTTTCTTTAAAAAATCCCCAATTACTTTGGAATCGTGACTCGCGACTTACGGAAATTTTGGATTGGCGGTTTGCGGTGGTCCTCTTTAGCATAAAGTGGCTACTTTATAACTTGCTTGTAATCTCTCATTTTGAGTTATGATTTTTAATTCAAATGTAGAAAAAAGATAGAAAAACTAGTTTTAACGAGAATTTGCATGGTTCACCCTTTTTCATTTTAAATTAATTCAAAAGCAAAAGGTAATTGCGTTTAGTTACCTATCCAACTGTGAATTGTATTAAAAGCATTAATTAAAATTTTATCCTGAATGTTAAAATAAATCTCCCCTTTATTAAGGGTACGACGCAATGCAAGCATGAACTAAACATCCTCTTAGAGTAATTCTAAAACATTTTATTCATTCATTGTCGGTTTCCCACGACGTTGTTTATAAAAGAGTTGTCCATTTCCTGAAGAAGGGCAGGGTTTCCTTTTTGGGGGTTGCTTAGAACCCCTTTACAAATTGACCACTTTATAAAAATATGTATAGAACAGGTGTAGCAGGGGAGTCGAAGGAGGATCTTTAATTATTACTTTGTTATTCAACTTTTTTGTTCGTTGGCATTTTTCAAGCAACAAATTAATGTGCGTTTACGTTACACTTTATCGTTTTTTACTTCAAGGGAAAATAGTAAAAATATGGCATAATTTAGAGCTGCTAGATTTATCTCGAAACATTAATCTTCAAGCAAGAAGTAGTTGTCTGCATTTAAGTGCACTCACTTACACTTTCAAAAGTTATTAAAATTTCAAATTCATTTTTAATCTGATTAATAAAATAAATATGATATAATATCATTATACTTACAAATTTTATTGTGGGCTCCATCATGAAGCATCCATGTTGATTTCTAGAAGGCCTAGAAAAAAAGCAAATTAATATTAGTTTTTTTTTTGTAAAATAGACTGCTGAATATTGAAAATGAAAATTATTGTTCATAAAATTTATATTTGCTCAATATATTTTTAAATGATTAAATTTAACCCAGAGTGTAGTTGTAGAATAGGGAGAATTTACTTTTGCCCTTTGTTGTGATGAACTAGAGACGAACGATCTACAAGCTAAGAAAATTGAAGATATTTAGTCAAGACCAAGTCTTGGACTTGGTCTTTATGCTTACTGCTTCAATCCTTAACCATAGCCTATAGTAACAATAATAATTAGAAATAATTGGAAATAGAATAATATGGAAGATTATATGGAAGTTTGTTTTTACAAACCAAAATACAACATTTCTCTACTTTTTCTCCTTCTAATTTATGCACTTTTGGCTTCTCTTGGGCAGTTTCAGATCTTCAGAAAGGCGTCTTTATTACCTTTTGAGCCAGTTTCATGCACAAAGATTTCTACTTTCTCATCGTTCTCAAATTTTATGCCACCCACATAACGCTCTTTAACAGATCGGAACAAATAAAAATTGCAATAATAGGGATAATAGAGAAGTATTTTCTAATACAACTTAGCCAGCGTCTGGTGTCTGGTGGAGCTCATCAGCTTATTCACAGATCAGCTACTGTCGCGTGCTACTGACGTCAACTTATTCCCTATTTCCCGAGTTTTACTGTAATATAATTGGTTGATTTTAGTGTAGCGAGCGACAGTCGCCGATCTCTGAATGTAGCTTAACCCGGCATCCGACACGTGGGGTGTGACAAACCCCAGCGCTCGAAAACTGCATAGCAAACATTCAAATATCGCTCCAATCGACTACAGGGCCTCAATAGCTTTCAAAAACATATTATTCTACATATTAAAGCAAACACCGCAGTCAAAAATTGAGATTGTGGCAGTAGTGCTGTTTCAAAACGGAGTTGGGTTTGTCACACCCCACGTGTCGGAACTCGTGAGTTTTTTTTCTTTATGTTTTGGGTGAAAATCCCAATCCACTCCCCAAAAAGAGAAGGTCTAATCAACACGAGAGGATTTCATAATGTCCTTGGGCTCAAAATTGAAAAAATAAGTGCGTGTATGAAGTTTTTGACGCATTTTTATATATCTGTCTCTCTCACACACATGGCAAACTTGTATTAACTTTAACAACTAATAACTTTTTTGCTATTGGATTAAATTACATGCGGGTTTTTTTATTGAAAAATATAGAATTGCCTTTTTAATTTTGTGTTTTTTTAAATTATTTGTATGTTTCAAACATTTTATATAAAATAAATAGTTAACTGCTTTGTTTCTTAGCGAAAAAAATACGTTGTAATTTGCAATTTGTGTTATGAAGCCAAAGTAAAGTCTTTTTGGCAAAAATTTGTGTTTTACTGATTAATATAATGTACCTGACGATATAAGATATAAAATACTAGACTTTCCAAAACAATTGACTATAGATATACGAAACGGTTATTTAAAGTTTTGGGTTTATCACACCCCACGTGTCGGAACTCGTAACAAATGTTCACCTGTCGGATGCCGGGTTAAAGCCGATGCCATATACACCGCAAGTAATTGCGAGTATTGGGCAATGCTGAGTGTGTATGTAACCTTCTAGCTCCTACATACTTGAACTATTCAGTATTCGTAATTCGTACCTATATGGTTTTTATTTTCAAAAATACGAACGAGCACCCCTGTCGAAATCGACGAAGTTTTTGAAGATATGAATGAGCTATGACTATTTTATAAAAAAATAAGAAAACTAACCTTAAAGATAACTAAGCCAAAAGGGCAACATAAAAAACCGTCTCAAAAATCCAAAATTCACAAAAGCATGAAACGTAATTAAAAATGCACGCACCAACCTGACCATATCGCGTATTAGAAACGTACTGGTCGAATAAAAGTATTGAAAATTTTATCACCACGACCAAATGTATAATGTGTGCCTTATCGTATAAAACCAAATACTATCTACATTTATTCTCATTTATAATTTTTAAAATTGGATTATTTTAAATTATAAAATTGATTATTTTATTATGTATATTATAAAATATAAAACAATGTATGAAATTAATAATTTTGAGAAAAAAATTAGTGGTGACATATCTGTGGGTCAAGAGCTTCAATTTAAAAAAAAATCATCAAAATCGGTCCTGTAGAAGTACGCTAAAATTAGCGGAAAAGAAAAGGCTTCGCGTTTTAAATATATGGATTAACATATCACTCACACTAGACTTGTATTATCATCTAACTCACTATTTATTACCCGCAATGTATGTAGGCTTTATCGTGAAGATGCGTCTCCGTCACACTGCTCATTAATCGTTTTATGTTTTTTTAATTGAAAATCAGGCTTATCTTCACCCCATAGGATCACGTCAGTTGACAGTACGTAATAGGATTAATAGGAAGCATTAATTTGAAATAATTTCGGCTTTGAGTGTTCTGGATTATTAGTGGAGGGGGAGCAAGCTCCCAGCACTTAGGCCACTTATTTGGACCCATTGTACAACCTCCATGCAGCCTCACCAGGCCCCAAGCCATCCCACTTTTAAGATGTACTCCAGAACTCTGGCGGGAAAAGTGGTGCTTATTCTGGCCAAGTCGAGTCAGAAGTCCCCCAGCACGGATCCTCTTGTAGACGCTAGTTCTGGATACTGACAAAGAACGTGTTCAGCGGTCTCGTCTTCGTAATCGCATGCACGACATCTGGGATTATCTACTAGTCCCGGTGTGTAAAGATCCTTATTTAGCCGACAGTGTCCCGCGAGTATCCCTGCAATTGTTCGTAGATTAACTCGGGACAGCTTTAGAGAGTAGTTTGCAAAGTTTCTAGAGAGAGCTATTGTGGAGTTTATGCTCTGGTGACAGCTTGCATTATTTGTCCATCTTGTAGTGTGTATTAGATGAGTATGGTTCTTAAGGAGAGCGTCTCAGTTGTTAGGGCTGGTTTTATAATTAGCTCAGGGCCACAAGGAAGACTTTTTGAACCTTTATGGCCAGCTTATCTGCTTTTTCGTTACACTCATTTCCTGATGTCTTTTGAGCCAGCTAACGCTAAGGACTTCATCTTCGTATATCTGGTTCAGCGTCTCCACGCACTCCAAAAGAAGGCCGGAGGTTATCTTGCAAGTGTTTAGAACTTGCAGAGCAGCTTTGCTGTCCGATGACAGCACATATCTTGTGAAAGTTTTACAGGTCCTGAATTTTGGCGAGTTTATCAGTTATTCTTGAGTAATTTGGTGACAATTTTAAAAGTGTCCGCCACTTTATCAAATAATTTCGGCTTTGAGTGTTCTGGATTATTAGTGGAGGGGGAGCAAGCTCCCAGCACTTAGGCCACTTGTTTGGACCCATTGGGACTTTATGAGCCTGGGGAGGCATCCATCCCACTTTTAAGATGTACTTTAGAACTCTGGCGGGAAGAGTGGAGCTTATTCTGGCCATGTCAAGCCAGAAGTCCCCCACTTTATCAAATAATTTTGGCTTTGAGTGTTGTTGCACAACATAACAAAACCTGTATTAGGTAATGTATCTTAAGTTTCTTACCATCCAACTTCCCTATTAAAATTATTAAGATAAAAGGGTAAAAGGCATTCAGAATACCGGGTACCCTTCTTAGTGGAAAGGTTGTCCACCAGACTTAATTTAATCTAACCCTGATCGTTGTCATTCGGGATGACCCTACAGAAAAACAAATTATCATGTGACGAATGGTTTAAATTATGTGGAGTAGATACAAGAGACTCTCATTATCATTTCTTCAAGGAGTAGATAAGGGAATGAAGAGTAAAAATTTCTAAAAACAAACCTTCAAGAGCGTGCAGTTGCACAGGACTTATTTTCTGCTAATAGAAGACAAGAGACAAGTTGTTGGTACAGATCTCACGTTATAAGAAAATAATTCCGACGCATCCCGAACGTATTCCCAGTTAAATCACCAATGAAATTACACAGGTTAATACCCCTCTACGATTTTAAACGATTTTAAGGAAGCTTTCCGATTATTTTTCGTATGATAGATTTAAAGGGCCCTGAATTCAATTTTTTTGTAGATATTATAGAATATAAAGATAGACTAACTTTGGCATAATTTCCCTGAAAGATGTTTCAAAACGAATTTGGTCATTTAAATCATACCTACGATTATCACTGTAATCCAATACCCTAAATATCCCCCCTAAATAAAAGTTATTTTTCGTTGCTGCATAGCAAAGTTTGCTATTGATTACCGGATTATCATTATAATATTAACAATTCAAAACATATCTGATAGGTAGGTACTACATAATTCTATAGCAGATGACTTTCACCAACAATACCTACCTCTTTTTTACCTTTTTGGTATAAACCTAATTTTTTTTAAAATTCACTACCAAATTAATGAGCTAATTAAAACGATTATTCCCTTCTGTTCTTTTTTCAAATGCTGAAGTTTTAATCTTTATTTTAATACTTAAAATACCAGTTTTGTAAAGCAATACCTTACAGAAAAGGGGATATTACTAGCATATTAAATTACAAGGGTAATGTTATGAAATATAACTCCACTCTATTTTGAGGTGATAATTGATATCTGGTTCCTACGAACTTTAATTCTTAACACTTGAATTACAAATGACTAATTTTAAATTTAAGATTCACAAATCTTTTTCACATCTACACTCAAGTTTTTTTTCATTTGATAAACTTTTGAATATTTTATATTAATTTTGAGGGATGATAGCTTTTCTAAAAGATTGCATTAAAATTTATATTTTTAACTGTAAATTCGCCTTCTCATATCATCTTATACTTGTATTAAAAGGATAAATAAATTGTAATACAACATGGATCAGTCTCTCAATAATTATGATTTCAATAAGGAAATATTTTTAATGCAAATAAAAACAGTCCAGTTTCTCAACAATAACAAAATATTAAAATTAACTATTCAACAAAGTCGATAAAACCACTTTTGCATTTCCAAACAAAACTACCTTTTTCTTATCTTCAACTTCACAAGAAAATTCAACATTAATAATTTTTCTCACATCAACTAATTTAACTGTAATTTTAATCGTTTCATCAACAAAACACTTGTTTGGATAATTTAAATTTTGAGAAACAACTAAAGTTCCAGGTCCTGGTAACATTGTTCCGATAACACCGGAAACTAAACCATTTAAAAGCGCTCCATGTACAATTGTATCGTTTGAACTACTTTTTAAATGAATCGGATTCGTGTCTCCACTCAATTTACAAAACTCTTCTACATCTTTACTAGTTATTTGTTTACAAACGCTTACATTATCGCCCACATTTAACAATTTACGTTTAACAGAATTACAAAAATGCCTTAAAAAATAAAAATTGTTTTGTATCATATTTAGCTAGGTAAAGGTATATCGGTAACACTTAAATTAGTTGATTTTGCACTAGTAATTTGAGATTGTGAACAATAATCGTTCAGAAATATTGTCGCTAAATTTTTTAATCTAATATTTGAGCTGCTTTGATAATGCAGTACTTTATTAATAATATCTGGCGTCGTTATAAAAGGTTGAGTGTCAGCATTAATTAAAAATATTAAAGTTGTCAACGAGTTTAACGAAATCTCAACGTTTTGATGTAGAAGTTGCTGCGAAATTAAAAATATTCCATTACTTTTAACGATATAATCAGCATTTTGTACATCTGAAATGTTAAACTATTGTAAAAGGTAAATATTAATAAATATTTAAATTACCACTACTTAAATTACAGAGTCCGGCTAAGGAAAAATGTAATAAAGTTTCGTTCTTTTCGATGAGTTGTTTCAGAAATAAATCTATCACTTGTAGCTCCCTTATAAATTGAAAATTAATTGGATCGTATGAAAAATTTGCTAAATTTGCCAATACTTGTTCTTTAGCTTCTAGAATTAGAAATAATTTTAGAAAGAATTAAATTATTTAAAAATTTACACATTTACAGGATTCTTCTTTATTACCACTTTATTTTTGTTTACTTTAGTTAATTTATTTACCTGCAGATTGACTTTTGTTAAATTCTTGTATTAATAAACTTAAAAATTGATAACGATCTACACCATTAGCACCAGTTTTTTTAATTAATTGTTCTTTTTTTGTAAACATAATTCTAAATAAAATTTGAGGTTAAACATGTCAGATGCGAAAATATGTTTTTAATCACACTGCTGCCATCAGGGGGGATTACATTGAATTAGTGCTTAGCTTTAAATAGTTAAAGACGCGTTACAATAGATGTCGCAACGAGTAAAATTTTAATTTTAAAACCATTTATTTAAAAAGAATGCTATTCCATGATTAAAAAGGTTACAAACATATTGTTGCAGACTTGTATTTTCGCTCCAATAGATTGATGGTTAGATGAAAGTTTTCAAGCAATCTTTAAAGAGCTTTAATATTATCAAAAGTTCTGAAAAGTGGTGTTCGTATCTATCTCTATTTTTGTAGCCCCAGGAGATCTACTTATTACATTAGACTTCGAAAGCACTCTTTTGTGCAATAAATAAATTAGTCTAGATCAGGAATCAAAAATAAAAATTAATATTTCAGATAAACTGAAAAATTTGAAAACATTAAAAATGTGTGCCAACATAATAATTATAATTGCACCTTCACATCAGATCGACCATGTTTGACCCTCAGGTCAAGGGAAATTTAGTTATTCAGTTGGAAATATGTTCAAACTTAAGTGTACTAAGTGGTTTTGCGAAAAAATAATTTATGAACTATTTTGAAAACGTGAATACTTCAATAATTTATAACTCGCGATCTGAAAGAGATATATTTCTGCAAAATACGCCTATTTAAAGCCAAAGGAACGTACCTATACTATTTATTTTATGCGTCGCTTTTTTGATGTAAAAGCTTTTTGGTCAAAATTCAAAACCGTGGGAAGTCGTCAATTCTTAATGCTGCACGGTCTCAACCCTCACATTTCAACCTAAAACCAAGGTTAGAGGCCGTGTAACATCAAGAGTTGACGAGTGCTTACGGTTTTGAATTTTTTTACTTAAACATAAGTCATTAGGGCTCAACATATACAAAAATTGCGAAAATTGAAGAGGGTGTTTTTTGTACACTTCGACTTGAACATTTGACACTGGAATAGTTTGACCAAAAAGGCGTTAAATCAAAGAAGCGATGCATAAAATAATAGTACGTTCCTTTAGCTCTAAATAGACGTATTTTGTAGAAATATATCTCTTTTGGATCGCGAGTTATAAATTATTGAAGTATTCATATTTTTAAAATAATTCAAAAATTAATTCGACCGTCGATAGGTCAAAAATAATTTTTTCGCAAAACCGCTTTGTATAAACTTAATTTTGAGCAAATTTCCAACCGACACACCAAATTTTGTCAAAATGTGAAGACCTAAGAGTCAAACGTAGTCGATCTGACGTGGAATTACCCAATTAAAATTTTGAAAATGTAAATCAATAATTAAAGAGATACTTTTGAGAGAATGCTGTACTGTAAGATGAATTATCACACGAATTAAGAACACACAATTTTTGAGATCATAATTATTAAATTTAAAATGCAACTTTTGTATCAAAGAGATATCAGAGGTAAGCAAGATCAAACCCTTAGTAAATAACTTTAGAAAAGCCCAAAAGTATGTGCATAAGCGCATTATAGTTAGATGGCACCTACAAAATCTTTTTTTGCAAAAATCAATGGATATTTTAAAAAAAGTTCTTCAAATTGGTTATAACTTAAGTATATTTCTAGCTAGATAACACTTTTATCTCCAATTCAAAATATAAAATATACATTTCCAACAGTGCGAAAACATGTCGCTTGTAAGTTATAAAATAATTAACTGTAAGTTACCTAATGTAGATTTCAAATATCACTGACCAGAAGTACCTCTTTGAGATTTGTGTTGCGGTATCTTCTGGAAGGTGCTCCGTGAATTTATCAAATCGGAACCCAGGAAAAGTCAATAAAAAAATTGTTATGGATGAGGGAGGGTAGGATCCAGCTCGCCGAGCAGTCACCTTCCTGTGGTGAGTTCTGGCTTGTTTCATAATTGAACAAGCGAAGAACTGCTCTTGTTTTTTGAACTCATTTCTGTTTTTGCGATTATAATCATTTATGTTTATATTTTAAGATTGGCAAAGATCAAAAAAAGGTTTAACCTTCCAGTACTAACATGCCATCCTATAACATCCATACTAACGCCGGTCTCACAGACCGCGCTTAGTTTTAATTTTTTTTAACGTATTTTTTACAACTTTTTTATTGCAAATAGAAATTATTTCAAATATTTAGTAATTTTTCTGGATACTTATTATAATTTTAGCAAAAAAAAATTCATTTTAATAACCAAAATTCACTTTTATAAAAATAAACAAAAATAAAAAGATGCATAAATTAAATAAGCGATTTCAAACGAATTTAACAAAATTTTTTAATAACTAGTAATATTATAAACAAACCTAGGAACAACACTTCTAAAAAGGTAAAAATATTTTTTTCATCTTCAACAATAGCTGAAATATTTTGGATAGAACATTTGTCGCATTTTACATGTTAGAACATATAGAGCATATTACCGCATGCACCAAAAAAAGCTACTTATTAATTGAAGTAAATGCAAAAATCTCTTCTGTTTTTTTGTTATCCTATTTCTATTCAAGACAAGTGGAAAAAAATAATTTTTAACTAAAAAATTTTAAAAATTTTGAAAAAATATTTAAAATTTTTAGTTACTGTTTTACTAACGTCGGTCTCTCAGATCGAATTCGATTATTATAATTGAACCATTACAAACTTATGCTTGCAAACTTCAAAAAAATGTGTGAGAGCATTTAGTTTAAAGGTACTGATAACCTCCCAACCCTAGCAGTTCGTATTTCAAAGATATTAATAAAAATAAAACTCGTCGGTCTGTGACACCGAGTGTTAGTACTGAAAGGTTAATGGGTGGTAGAGAGCAGAAAATTACAAGTATCAAAAAAAAAGTTAAAGAACCATTATATTTCTAATTACCAAAGACAATTTTTCCACAATATTACAAAATGAATTTCCAAAATTCTAATTTTTAATTTTTCGTATTTTTTTAAATCCCGGTAGAGGGCAGAAAATGACACATTTCGAAAAAACTTAATTTGATCATTTTATTTTTCTGAACACATAAGGCAACTTTTGCGCACTATTACAAAACCAATTTCCAAAACTCAATTTTTCGATCCACCCTAATAATGTATATGCAATATAAATTTATATACTTTGGTATATGGTTAAAGATTAAATTTTGTTGAATATAATTATTTAGTAATTAATGGTAAAATTGGAAAGTCAAATTTATTTTAACATATTGGGGCATCCAAGTTATCTTTATGAGACATATTTCCTTGAAAAAGGATCTAAATAAATAAATTTTCGTAAATATGTAATTGGGTATGAATATTCCCTTAATTTTTTATTTTACATGTATATAATGTTGATAACTGATAAAATTCTTAAATATGTAATTGGGTAACGTATATTCCCTTAATTTTTTATTTTATATGTACACAATGTTGATAACTGATAAGTTTTGGAAATGACTATTCATTTACCCATAATTTAAAAATAATTGGCAGCGCGAAGGTGACGTAGAGTAGATAAAATATAAATTTCATTTGGGAATTTATAGCTTTCTTACTCCACATACTATTGTCAATTAATAATTTGGCCTTTTAATTTTCCACAAACCCTGCTTGGTCTTTATTGTTATGTTAGGATTTTAAGATACACCCAAAACGTCTTTAATAAATCGGCTATTTAATTCTCAAGTATCCTAAACGCCAATTATTTTTATAGAAGTCGATGTATTAAATAGTTTACAATTCCATACAATCCTAAATACCAAGTAAATTTAATTAAATTAAATAATTAAAAATTTATTCAGTAATTCATCGCCTAAACTTACTGCCCTAAAGCATGAATTTCTGCTTAACTACCCTTTCCTGCATTTATATGATTTAGCGTTTAGGATTCTTTAGAATTGAATATAGTTCAATCAGCTAGTGATTTTTATAGGGGTCAACCTCTAACTAATTAATAACAGGACAACTTTTAAAAATTTTCATTTCAAAACAATGATTTTTTGTGCGCATTCTAGTTTTTTTGTAGTTTCAACAACTTTAGAGTTGGCAGAGAATAATTAAACTATGTTCATCTTGTTCCTTATGAAATTTACGACAAAAATTGTCCTCTTCGCTTTTTGATATGTACATTTCTTTTTTGATTGTCCAATTCTAATTTGATTAGACTAGACGGAAGACGAAATGCTACTTTAGGTTTTTGAGAATTCAAATGAATACCAATACCTTTGAAGATCATTTGCAGATACCATAAGACCACCATAAGTTGTGAAAGTATTTAATTTTATTTGAGGAAATTTTTGCTCCAGGGTTCTTTCTTGTAACTAACTGTTTGTTCATTTTAATGATTTTACTTATGGTATTTTATTTTATTTTCTTAAAAATTTAACAGCTCAACTTTTTTGTGAAATTTTCAAGAGATTATAAGGTCAAAATTTGGAATACTGGGGCTTCAACCACACTATTTCCCCATTCAATAATCTATTTAGATTTGCAGCAATAAGGAAATACTTTACTATTATTAATTAACAACACCATCGTCATTATACGTTTTCCATGAAGAAGAAGAAGAATCAATTATACAGAGAGTAAAAGTAGAAGCATTTGATTTCAATTCTACGTATAAAAAAATTAAACGTATAAAAATTACGTATAAAATTAAAAATGATAATTTCAAAATACAATAATACGTTGTGTCTTGTGCAGAATAACAACGAGAATGAGCTATCTTATCATTGTGAGCAAATCTAATTTGGTGGACATTCCTTGATTATCAATACTTATAAACGTGCAATTGCAACCACTTTCCCATTATTTATTGTAATTGGTCTCCAATACACTACATTTTTATATCCAGTCCAAATACGGATTTGGCTACTCCAACTATTATCTTTTTGCTATCGAAATCGGCAACATTAGTAAACACTAATATTCATATTTACGTATTTATAAGATAACCCTTAAAATTAAAAGCAACCATTGAAACCACTAAAGTGTTATTAATGTAACGGAAAGGGCTTCTTATCTTTACGAGTTGTTAGAAAATTTAAATTAGCAAATTAGATGGACAAAATTAACGGTTACAAGAACTTCTTTTATCTACACAACGAACCAGTGGCGTAACTAAGAGTTTAGGGGCTTTCTCCCAAAATCCAAAGTGGCCCTCACCCATTCCCGTTAATAATCATTTTGATTAACCACAATTCGATTTTATAAAGAAATTTCATACTAAACGATGTTTCTGTGTTCCTTTCTATCCTTTATTTTACGCCACTGAATTTATTGTTCATTTGTGACTATTTCTGAAACTTTTACAATCGACCGACTTTTAGTTGCTCATTTTCGAAACATCTGTGTAACTTTACAAGGAAAGAAAAATTTTCTTTTAAATTCTCAAATACATAATTACAAAAACAAACATTTTTTTTTTAAGTACCTCTTTAAGCAAGCCTTGCACCGCAGCTTCTAGAAGCTAGCTTTTTTTCTAAGCCAACAGAAACCTTGGATTTCTAGCGTCAGACGCTAAAACATGGGCCAAGTTTATTTTCTATTGGTTTGAAAAAAAGAAGCTGGGTTCTAGAAGTTGTGATGAAAGGCTAGCTTTATGGTATAAATTATGTAATTTTTTGGGGGCCCCTTTTATCCGGAAGTCCTCCCGCAACGCGGGTCCTGCGGGCCCGTTATTTACACCACTGCAATAAACCCAATGTCTGACTTTGAGCAACTATTCAGAATCTACCTATATTCAGAATTCCTATATTTTGGTCCATTAGTAGTTGTTTAATAATAATAAGGAAAAACTATTTTCATATGTGAGATTTGGTCACAGTTGCCTAATTAGCTAATAACGAAGGTGTTCAGTAAATAATTTGTAGTAGTATTTAATACTTTTAATTAGTTATAATTATAATATTGTACGAGTATATTTTATTTTGTGTTTCCGACTTGTCAAATAAATTATATCGTAAATATATCGTTATCAAACGTTACAAAGTTCACCTTATTTGCGTATTTTGACGTGGTTAATCTAAAAATTGATAACATTTTTCAAAATTAATTCCTAGGTACCAGGTACTTGTACCTACTACTTACAATTTTTTTATAATTTATTTTTGTAATGTGTTTGTGTATCCCTATATCTCACTACTGGCATAAACCACAATCCTTAGAAAATAAATTATCAGGAAAGTGCTAGTACCCGTTGCTTAATAGGAAACTCTTCTTCAATTTCTATTGGAGAAAATGCCCAAAAATCGTTATTTTAGTCTTCTCTGTTGCGATCTATATTATTAGCTGTAAATGCTTTTTCCTGATAAAGTAACACGTTTTTTTTTATTCAGTGCCACAATCACTTAGTCAGGCTGCCCTATAGCATAACTATCGACTTGCTAAATTGTAAAATGCCAAGACAAATCCTTAAAATATATTTGAATATCTAGCTCTCAAAGAAATCTACGAAATATTGATATACAGTAAAATATTTATCTTCTTCTAGTCGTGAAATATACATCGTCACACTGTATAACTGTGTACATGAACATAAAAATTTCCCATCTAAAATTATTTTAATACTCGAAATATTAGCTTCCTTAATTATTTTACACCAACGTTGTGAATAGATAATCTAATCCGATTGAAGTTCACGGAGACACTGGGTTTACTTAATCGTATCGAACAGTTGGGCCAAAGGATCGCTCTGAAAAAATCCCCATTGATTTCTCTATTTATTATCTTCTATACTTCTTTCTATCTTTTTAACCTTCGCATGGGCAGGGCGTACTTTTGTAAAGATTTCAATTTTAATTTTTGAATAATGACGTTTTCGAACCGATTTTGAAATGCTGTCGGTTCAGTGATCAAATTTTTGAGATCTTTTCGAAAATTACCATCTTTTTGAATTAACATCATCAATTATTCAAAAATGTTAAATACGGCCCCGTATTTGCAATTTTATGTTTGAGTTTAACTTTTTATTATAAATGTAATGAATGATGTACCAAAAGTAAAAAAAAACAGAATTTGTAAAGGTAAAAAGGTATCAAAAACATTACTATTTTTTGTTTCATTTTCAAAAAGATCTCAAAAATTTGATTACTGTCTCAAAACCATTTCAAAATCCGTATAAAAACGGCGGAGTTATTCAAAAATCTTTACAAATGTAACTCCTGCCTACTAGTGCAAAAAAATTATGTGCCCATGCGAAGGTTAAATTTAGCTCCTTGTTAAAATAATGTAGGCTAATGAAACTAAAGTGATATTATATTTATATTATTTATAGAATTTTAAGAAAATTTTAATGTTGTTATAAAACCACAATATTATTAAAGGCCACTAAAGGTAGTTAGTTTGTTCTTAATCCTCTCGAGTTTCAAATTTGGCCCAGCTGTACGGTCGGATTATAACGTTATTAAGAATTTGGCCCAACTAAAAGATCCCGGGCAATTCTGTTTTTTTTTCAAAAAGTTAGTACCTATCCGAAATGTTTTATTTAGAGGATCACAATTCTTGGTTTTCCTTCTTAACATTTTCTTATATTCTTGAAGAAAATATTTATACGGTTAAATATATGAGGTAAGCCATGACCTTGACAGTTGTAATTTTCCAGTTAAGAAAATTGACTTTTCTTCTGTATTAAGTGCAACTGGTTACTTGTTGGTTTCTTGCAACAAAACAAAGGAAACAAAAATTACATTACGCCAAGGGGTTATCCACTCTCTGCAGTCAATGTACAAAAATTGGGTTGTCAACGGAAGTCATCTGCAGTCAAAGACAGTCATAGTACATGCAGTCATGGGCAATCAACTGCAGTCAGTGTATATATTCAGAACAGTGGTTGACCCCTCGCATCACACATTGCAGTAAAGATTTATTTTTTTGATATTTTAACAATCAATGTCAAAAGCAGAACTATATACTCCGTTCAGCAACCAGAAATAGCTAAACCACTCCCCACAAATTTCTGTTAAATATAATAGACGTATGTCAATTCTTGTATGAGTGTTGTAAACCGGATTTTCAAAATTCGACCAATAGAAAAATTCTATTTGAATAGTGCGCGAGCTATTTCTGGTCGCTAAACAGAGGTAGCACAATTTAAGCGTCGTAGTGTTACCATGCAGCACTCTTTGAGGAAACGTTATTTCGGAAATCATCGATGCCCTTGCGATATTGTAGCTGATAACACAATCTCAGGTTGTTAGAAAAATTAATTAATTAGTAGGGACTTATATGATACTTAGCACCTTTATTTCAAATAATAATTAATTACTCCTTATTAGCGCGTAATAAATTGATAGGTATTTAATGAGTATATTTACTAATTTGTAGTTGAACAAAAAGCTTCAAGTGCTCGAAATTAAAATAAAACTTTGATAAAGCGGTATCGATTTATCGGAACATTGTTAAGAATTTAAGCCATATAGATAACGACTGTCGTTTTACGTCTTTACAGATAAAATCTATTGTAAGTGGCTCCCTGTTACAAATTTATTTTTTCAAGAGTTAAGTTACCTTCGTTTGATAAGATTAATAAAAATTCAGAAACAAAAAAGTAGCGCAAAACTGTGTTTTAAGGACCGTTTTACATGGACTATGTCGTATTAACTTGTTAGTACTAAATCAACACAAAGATCAAAAGCATGGGAATCTAATCTTTAATGTCGTGCGTAGAAATTTCGACGTACGACCATGCACGATGTTAAAGCTTAGATTCCCATGCTTTTGATCTTTAAGCTGATTCAGTACTAACAAGTTAGTACGGCATTTAGTTCATGTAAGACGGCCCTAAAAGCTAGATGAAGAGGTAATAACCTTATAGAATGATCATGTTCTTCAGACACTGTTTGTGACTTGTATCATGGTTGACCTTAGGTCAGGAGCTTTAAGAGTGAAGCTAATGTAAGCTAACGTAAGCTAATACATTATACACATAAGTACAGTCAGCCTCACAATTAATGGCCACCCTGGCTCCGTTTAGCACTAATTGTGGATATCATAACACCCCATACTTGAATTGAGGAGTAACTTTATTTTGCCAACATGTAGTAAAGCAACCACCTCTCCTTCTGTCCTTTTGTCGTTATTGGCTAAAAACCACCCTGGCGTATAGCTAAGGTGGCCAATAATTGAGAGGCTGACTGTACTCAGTTTGGAGAAATGGGCCCACTTGGAGTTTCAGAACATCACCAATAGTAACGTGGTGAGCGTCGGGCAAGCTCGAAAATCAAAAATGGACCACTGTTAATCTCATTTTTGCAAATTTAAATTTTTATTGAAATTCTAAAACGCGGACTTCCGAGATCCGGCAAGGTTTTGCATGGTAATTTCTTTTAATCACTTCAAGAAAGCATTTGTTTATGAGTATCTTGATTTGATACACACAAGCGACACATATTTTAATTTTCAAATGTAAATAAGAGAAAAGTATACAAGGGCGAAAAAAGCTCCTCCCATAAAACGTTTAGAGAAAAATTGTAGTAACACAATTGAGTTTTGAGAGCACTCCTATTATTACATTTTTGAAAAAACGTTTCAGCAGGTGTTCAAATGAATGAATAACAAAAACAACGATAAAATACAGATTTTTTTGATAGATATTTAATCAGTAAATTTATCTCGAAAGGGCTTCAAAGACAATATAAAGCAAAAATTTTATTCATCTAATTAGTTACTATTGTTTTTTAACGCAACACCATGCTTCTTAAAAGTTTGTGTTTTTGTTTAATTTTTTTACAACTTACGTTGGGAGAAGAAGTGAAAGAGGTCGAAACTATCGAAGTCAAAAATGAGGTACAACAACCTATTATTAATCTAGAGGCGCTCAATAAATTTATAAATAAAGGAGATAGGAGCAAAATACTCGCTAAACTTCAAAATGTTTCTCTAAGGTAAGACAGTCATTTTGTACAAATTTTAAATATTATTAAAAATTTATTTTAGTCGCTACGAAGAACAACAAACTGCAGTTATTAACGAGTGGGTCGATGAAGTTGTAATCTCCATGAATCTTTATCTTTTGGAAAGTGGATACGATCCAGTTCCAATTGAAGGTTTGGAAACAGTTTTTGGATGGGTTAGTTGAAATGATTGTAATAATGTCACAATATTTACTCAAAATATTTGTAGGGAATTTTTAAAGGATGGGTAATTTTCGATAGAGGACAATTAAGAGGTTTAACTACATTTGCACGCAGAAATGATGTAGTGGTCAGTTACAAGTATCCAGATTTGAGCACGGACGTTTCTTTAGGTTTTGACCGCATTTCGGTAAGCATTGATGAATTACTATTAACACGCTTCAAATTTAATAGTTTTATTTTTAGTTCGAATACAGATATGTTATTAAGTATATGTACATTGGACCTTCTGGTCGTGCAGAAGGAAAATCGGTTGGAAACAGATTTACTGCAAGTATGAGTTTAGACTTGATTACTGGATATGCAAAACTTAACGAATTTACAGTAAACACTCTAGGGTATGTTAAACAAAGAAATGGGTGAATTATTTCTCTAATAAAAAAATACTTTTTTCAGATCCGTAAGTTTAGTGTTAAAGGGCAGCCCATTAACCGATTGGTTATACAACACTGTCATTTGGGCTATAATGCCCCTAGTAAAAGGAAGCATCGGTAGTTTTCTTGAAGAGTTCGTTATTGAATTCATTAATGAAATGATTGGCATTTACAACGGCGTTGTTTGTAACATTTTAGGACCATGTTTTGAACAAATTCTTAATTAGTAGTTAGCATTCTTCTAAGACTAAAATACAGTTTGTTAAGTATGTTTGTTTTACTTGAGTCATTTTAGTTATTTATTTTTTAAGTTGTTATAAGATTCTCTTTTTTTACAAAAATAACAATGTCTTCATATAAGTTGATTTTATTTTTACTTTAGGTACGCCTGCTATGCCATTAAGTTGACCGTATTATGGTGCCGGCGTATAATATGTTAGAGCTTGAAGGCTCACTATTCAAATACTGTTCTTAAATTGTTTTCCCGAGTCTCCAGATCTAAATAATGGTTAATTTTATGTTTTGAAGGTAATTGTTATTTATTAGAAAATTTTAGAAATGAGAACAAGAAAAAGGAGAAATTTTTAGAAACGGTAAAGTGTGCTCGAGGCGTAGTTTCAGAGCCTAGTGACGACCGACAGTACAAAACTACTGCGCAACTTTAACGGTAATCATGTGGTTCTTTCGGTGGGACTACTCTAATTTTGAACGAATGACAACCAGGACTTGAGTGATATTGGTTGCATTCAGAACAGACAACAGTTCCTAAAAGCTGATTAATCGCTCATCCTATCTCTCCCTTTCTCTCTCTGCCTATTTCGTGGCTAAAAAGCATGCTACTCAGACTATGATCACCTCTTGATTACTCAACTGTTCTTTTGTCTGAACGAGTCCATTATAAGAGAAGATTGTAGCAATGAGGGTAGTAATTTTTGGTTGAACATCATTACATAGGTACTTATAAGATTAATAAGGCACTCAGGTCCTTTTTAAGACCTTCGCAGGCACTAATTTTAATTCTAAAGGTCTGTCTCTGTGTGCTCGTTGTTTGTCCTCATTCTTATGGCAATTTTATCGTTGGCATGTACAATAAAAATTACAAATCTAAAAAGTACTTGCAAATATTAATTCATCGTTCTAACACCTCTGAATTTCTGCTGACATAAAATTGTAATTTTGCCACTGGTTTATTATAATGTGTAATGCAGTTACGCATAATAGCATCTAATGCAAATAATTATAAATATGTTTTTCTAACATCGATCGGTTGAAACAGCTTCGATGACGACGCTCGCAGATTCTTGAGCAGAGATCTCCTGTAAGTAATGATTCTTAAGAAGCAGGAACCCGTAACCGGAACGATAAACGACCCTTATGGCTCTCAAAGGCTCGTCTTTGTAAGTTTTATGTACTGTACCTAGCCGGTCTAATAGATAAAGCGGCTCTGAAGGCAGTTACGCAGTTACGGTGTCTGCTTGCTGATAACGCTACATCAGAGCAGCCACATTGTCGTCCTGGCACAGCCTGAGGTTTGCTCGAGTTACCGCATCAAAATTATTTTAAGCCTCTCGTTGCAAGATTACTGATGGGTCTCTTGTCCAGTCACTTTTTGGGTCAAAGATTCTGGATTCTAAATATATGAAACGTGGAAGAGACCTAGAGGCCGTGGTCCTGAAAAGTGCGGAGCAAAAAGTCGGTAGAACATTTCAGAAAATTAAGCATTTGTAGTAGTACACTCAAAATATTCTAATAACTGCAGAATTATTTTACATTAGATGAGCAGTATTTCTGTAATATTTAAACATGTACCTAATTTATTTTTAGTTTGAGGCGCAAGAGGAATGTTTGCGATCTTTTAGTTAGGAAAAAAAGATTTATTTGTGTATAGATTTTGTTTAGGTATTAATATTTAAACATTTCCTATTTGCACGTGGCCCACACAAACTACTTTGGGCTCGCTTTGTGCCCACCTGATTTTTTAAACCTAGTTACGTGCCTGTATGCTAAAGTTGCTATGCTAGTCATACAGGGTTATGACGTCACAACCGCGAAATACCATTTTTGGTGCGATATCTGTGACTCAAACTTCAAATAATTTTTAAAAACGAAATAATTATCGCAAAAAAATTAAAAAAAAAGTCCGACACGTTTTGAAACATGACAAACAATAATTAAATACTTTTGAAATTGAAGAGACTTCCCTATTGTACCCGGGTACCAATTTAGTTTTTAGAGAGTGATATTTTGACTGTTTAAAGGCTAATTTTCACATATAGGGCCGTGCTCGTGCCGTGTTCGTGTCGTGCTGAAGCCGTGTCGTTTCCATATCAATCACAAAATTGACATTTCCATAAAAAATACATTGAAGTGCAGTTTTCGATTTTCACATGAGGGGCTGGGTTGCGTCCGTGCCGTATTATTATGCGACTGAGCCGTTTAGACGGTAACAACCCGACCACAACCTTGCTACAACTCGTTGGTCGCTTCTTATAGTTTGAAATTTAAAGTTCCATGTGACAACTCTGTACAGGGTGTGTCAAATGTGCATATTTAGATATAAATCTACCTATAATATGAACGAAGAAGGGTTAATTATATTAGTGAAAGATTATTAGTGACAACGATATGACCACAGCATGAACACAACACAACCCTATAATGTGAAAATGCTCGCGATTCGCAGCCGCAGCACGACACGAGCACGACACGAATACGACACGAGCACGACACGAATACGACACGAGCACAGACCTATATGTGAAAATCAGCCTTTAAGGAGCTGTGATGAATAGCTCAGTAACATCTCTAATTCTGTTCGAATCTACACTTTTCCAAATTTTTAATATTTTATAAAAAAAGGATGCCTAAAGTTTTTACACCGTCTAATAACGGGATTGGTACCCGGGTACCAATAGATAATTTATGCAGATTTGAGTAGATTTCTCTAGATTTATATATTATAAAAAGGAAAAATAGAATTTCTAAAACATTTTGTATTGAAAAAAAACATAAACTAAAATAAATTTATAAATTCTTTTGCCACAAAGACACTCTTTGTGGCAATTATTGCATATTGCCCTGTGTTCTTTAGGGTTTTCGGGTTTTTCCGAGGGTTTTTCGTTATTTTTGGTTGTCCGGCAAATTTGACAACAGCCAACAACCTTTAATACATCCAGAAGCATCACGAGGTTGTTATTTACTCCCTATACATGTAGTATTGAATACGAATTGAAAACGTTTTGAGTTTTGAAAACCGCATGTATACACTTTAAACACGCGTATTCAATACCTCGATCCAATCCCACAAAATATGGGATCGTATCGAAATTTGAAGTGAAAATTGCCATGTATACGCTTAGAAGCGATGGAATACTCCCAACCCTTGCGAGTTGTTCTGTTAGTTAACAAACTCGCTTCGTTTAGTGCCAATCTTCATCTTCAAACTCATTTTTAACAAAAACTATTCAATCCTGACATTTCCAGACAAACATGACATTTCCATGTATAAATACGCTTACTGTTTTGAGTCAAAACTCAAATCCGTATTCAATACTGCATGTATTCGTGGTAATTGATCTATAGCTATATTATTTTTGTAATTTAACTTTCTAAAACCAACTCTATGGCAACTCTTTAAATTCAAATTCCAAGAATTCAGAGTGCGAGCAAATTGCAAAGTAGTAAAAAAATAAATACCATATCTGTGGTTACATTTCTTCCCAAATACAAAAATGTACGCTCACCAACGTTGCCTTGACGTTCGCTATCTGGGATTTTTCAGTAATAAAATGACCTTGTAAAAAATATCGATTTTTGGCGTCTCAAACCCAAAACATTTTGATACCGTATTTCGCCGGTTTTGACCGTTTTTGACTGCTTTTGATGGTGTAAAACCATCATTGTTACCCGGGTACCAACTCCGTCATTAGAAGATGTTCTTTTTTTTTCAGGTACATAAACGAGTGATGGCTCTATTGCCAAAATTCAAAAATTACGTTAAAAGCAAATGTTAAACTTAATGGTTTTTTAATTTAAAACGTTTGGCCATTATGCTTAAAAAAAGGCTTGCAAAATTGGAAAAAATCGAGAAAAATCGATCCTGTAAGTATAATAAAATTGGCAAGTAACACAAAAAAAATTTAAATTCCAAAACCACCAGTATCTAAGCTCAACTTTTGCCTTTAACATATTTTTGGAATTTTGGGAATAGAGCCACTGGTTTTGAAGATCACCGGAATAAAAAAGTTTAGACACTTTTTCATGAATCGCACCTATTCTCCAAACCCAAAATTGTAGATAGTGACTAATTCCTAATATTTGACCACGACCGTACCAACGATTGTTCATAATGCTGTACCGAAAAATCTCGATGTAATCTACTCTTCATTTGATCACTGACACAACTTTCTAGATTTATAGTATTTTGGTATAGAAATCTGAATCTTTAATAACCGTTTGCAATAAAGCTAAGCAACTGTTTAAATGATTTTTGATTTGATATTAAATGGAAGCAGCATATTTAGGCGATTTCTAAATTAGCGTTAGTACAAATGGCCGTGAGGAGCACTCGACAGTTGACAGAAAGAAAATCCCGGTTTTTCTCAGTTTTTAGCTTTTTCTCAAAAACTAAATATTATAAGGGCACTATTATAATAGCTGTTGTTGCTGATACCGAAACAAATCGATTGACTTCGGTTTGATAATATTTAGTTATGTTATAATACAACCCCCTAAGGAGAAAAATTCTAAATTACCACTTTAAAAATTATTGGGGTTTTAATTAACCAACAAAAACGTGTTTAAATTCTTCGTAAAGCTCCAGAGAACAAAAATCTACCATATTTCCGAATATTAATAGCACGGAGCAAAAAATAGCTAGAGTCCGTTTGGAATTCTGTTGGTATGTAATGCAATTTCTTTTACTAGGTTATTACGAAGGTTTAACAAAATTCAGAGAAAATACTATCCATTTTTCGTAAAAATTAATTTCTATGAATTCAATAATTATGCCCTAAGAGTGTCACAGACGTCTACTAGCACAGCTTTTCTTTTGACAAGAAAGATTTATTTTGTACGTTGTTATTACATTATTGTATTGCATTGCTCAATGCTTAACCTTCTCAATTAAATCTAAATCCTCGAAGCTCATTTATGTTGGTTTGAGATTTTGTATCACTAATGAGATTTCGGAACTCCAAATAGCTACGTTTAATATAATTTTAAAAGAAAAGCGTTTTATAACACATTCCATATTTTTTTATGTAGAATTCAGAAATAAGTAAAGGTTGAAAAACAGAAAAAGAAAATTTTGTATAAACCAGGTCACAGAATTTAATTGTCCTTTTACATAAATATTCAGGTCTATATATTACACAATATTATCTATCGTTCATAGGTAGCTAATTTACAAGATCCAATTGATAAACGACCCGAATTTTGAATATTTTGAATAAAAATGTAATAAATATGTAAATATAAAAATTTACTTGATAAATATTTAAGTAGGTGCCAATAATTACTATACAATTATTTAAAATTTCCATTTTTAACAAACTATTTAAGGAACTTTTCGACGTGTTCATTTTCAGTAAAGCCACCAAAAACTTAAATACATTTTGTATTCATTTTATTATTAGTACCTAGGTAAGTAAATTTTTTGATCGTTTAAATATTTTTACTAAAATCATTTGTAATTATTTCTTTTAGAAAAATTTAACAAACATGAAGTTCCTAATTTTCTTCCTTGTTATGTTTTCCTTCTTTTTACCTGTTTTCATGGTTGTTGGAGAAGGTAAGTAGTTTTTTAGATATGAAAATAATTAATTTTTAAATTTATACGTTTACGTGTTACAGAGGGCATGGCCTGCGTATTAACATTACCAATATTACAAATTCCAATACCGTTGGAACACTTAACCATCTGCAAGAAACCAAAATACGAATGTGACGTTCTTGCTTTAGACGTACTCGAATTGTGCGAAAAGGGCTTGAATTGTTGCGTATTGAATTAGTGGAAGCTGCTTAAATCTGCCCTATTTCTTCAAAATGTATTATACAAAATGATGTTAAAGTTAAATGTTATAATAAATTTCATTGTGGCTATGAATTGTTTTTGTGCACTGCTTAAATTATTATAAAAAACAAAATGTTAAATCTTTATTTTAGTTTAATAAATTTAAAAATGGTGGAAAAACTGAGTAGTAACTTGCTTTTACCTTTAATGTTTACCCTTGATGCCTATTAACAGAGGCGGCACGAGGCCGTCGGCAAGATATACACCGCAATGGGGCTTAGCCTGCTGATGATTTTTGTTAAAACGTCACAATTAGAATGATTCATTTTAATGCTATCATTTAAATAATGTTCTTCAATTTTGGCAAATGTTTGATTAGGCATCGACATTTGATAATCCTACCTTTCAACCTGTTTTTAGACTAGAAGACTGTCTGCAAGAGACTATCAGTGATAAACTGTAGCTAAAAAGACTACGTGTGAATGGGTTAAATCTTTCAGACAGCTTCCTCAGTCGAAAAGTGGTTTTACTGAAGCCCTTTATATTGTACGTTATGAGCCATGTCCCGTTTATAACTCTTCCACAACCTCCCCATTTATAGCTTTCCAAAGAAATTAGTTCAAAACTCAACTTAACAGTCGTTTTTGAAAATTAAAAATTCCTTTAGGAGTCCCCTACGAGCCCCCCGTCTCACTTTAGTTGGTTCACCCGCAGTAATTTTAGTTTTAACCCTAGGTTGCATAACATGGGCATTTTATACCCTCAAGAACATTCAACTTCAAGCTACAGCCTCATTTTTCAAAATCTATTGAAATGCTCTTAGAAGTGCCTTCTTTAAAGCGTTGTTTTAGTGATTAATGAGCCAGTAATAATCAAAAATATTTTTTTTCTTTAAATCGTTTTTCGATTTCATTATTTTACCGTTAATGCCCTTTTACTTTTGCTTGTGACTTACTAAAATTTTTACTATTGGCAAATTATTGTTGGTTAATGGCATGAAACTCGGTACATAGTTTACTGAAACCATATCGAGTAATTTTGTCCCATGAGACCAAAAAAAAAAATTCTATGGGAGCCGCAGGACACCCCCTTTAATGCAAATTGTACACGGCGAATACCTCAGGTACTTTGAATTTACAGTTAATGAAATGAAACTCGAAACATAGTTTACTGGAACTATATTGGCAAATTTTGTCCGACGAGACCAGAGATATCTTCGAGGGGGCGCTACACACCCCCTTTTTGAGAGTACTGAATCAATCTGTCCCAATAACTGATCCATCTGAACATCCCCATAGGTACATAACCGCCATTTTTTCTTCCGGGTCTGTAAGAGCGCTCTTTCAAAAATTTTAAAAGAGGCCCAGTTAAATTATATTTGACTTTTCGTTAACGGAATAAAACTGGTCGCATACTTTATTGGAACTATAATAATGAAGTAATTTTCACCGATAGAAACAAAAGAAAGTCTAGGGGGTCGCTGCACACCCCCTTTAATACGGGCGATGCTAGGCGAATACCTCAGGTACATTGCACTTTTGGTTAATGGAATGAGACTCGGCACATAGTTTACTGGGACCATATAGTACAATCTTGTCCGATGAGACCAAAGAAATATTCGAGGGGGGGTGCTGCACACACCCTTTTTTATCAATCTTAGATTGGCCGTATTTTGTCGTAAAAAGTAACTTCGCCGTATATTTCAAGGGTGCAGAATTCATATGTGACAACAACGAATCCATCTGAATATTTGCATCCGTGTAAACACGCCGTCTTTTCCTCTAGTTCTGTAGGAACACTCTTTTAAAGGTTTTTAAACAGGTCGGGTAAAATGATACTAGACTTTTTGTTAATGGAATAAAATTTGGTATATAGTTTACTGGAAACATATTGACAAATTCTGTCCGATGAGACCAACAAAAATTCGATGGGGGCATCTCTTTAATACAGAGTATACACGACGAATACCTCAGGTACTGTGAACTTGTGGAATGGAATGAAACTCGAAACATAGTTTACTGGGACTATATAAAAAAATTTGTGCTGAGTGCTGCACATACGCTTTTTTTCCTCTATCAGTATAGAAACGCTCTTTAAAAGATTTTTTTAAAAGTAGGGTGAAATGTAACAACTTTCCAGTAGGCTTGTTAACGACCGCGTCCTAAGCAACTACGTTACGATTTTACGGTATTGCTTACAGATTTTCTTAGAGTCGCAGCCTTAATTATTGCAACCTTGATTTGTCGTTGCCACAGATTGAATCAGCACCTTCGAAATATACGGCGATATCTTTCACGAAAAAATACGACCAATCTAAGATTTATAAAAAAAGATGTGTGTAGCGCCCCTTCCTACAGTTTATCTTTGGTCTCAACAGACAAAATTTGTCAATATGGTTCCAGTAAACGATGTACCAAATTTTATTCCATTAACAAAAAGTCTAGTATCTATTGCACTAGTATCTAGTGCAATGTACCTGAGATATTCGCCTAGCATCGCTCGTATTAAAGGGGGTGTGCAGCGAGCCCCTAGACTTTCTTTTGTTTTTATCGGTGAAAATTACTTCATTATAGTTCCAATAAAGTATGCGACCAGTTTTATTCCGTTAACGAAAAGTCAAATATAATTTAACTCGACCTCTTTTAAAATTTTTGAAAGAGCGCTCTTACAGACCCAGAGGAAAAAATGGCGGTTATGTGCCTATGGGGATGTTCAGATGGATCAGTTATTGGAACAGATTGATTCAGTACTCTCAAAATATGCGGCAAAGATACTTTTCGCGAAAAAGTAGGTCGAGTACCCCTTTTTGAGAAAAAGGGGTGTGTAGCGCCCCCCTCGAAGATATCTCTGGTCTCATCGGACAAAATTTGCCAATATAGTTCCAGTAAACTATGTTTCGAGTTTCATTTCATTAACTGTAAATTCAAAGTACCTGAGGTATTCGCCGTGTACAATTTGCATTAAAGGGGGTGTCCTGCAGCCCCTATCGAATTTTTTTTGGTCTCATCGGACAAAATTACTCGATATGGTTTCAGTAAACTATGTACCGAGTTTCATACCATTAACCAAAAGTGCAGCATCATTTTGCCTAGATTCCGCACTACAACCAGTTTGTCTATGGTGTTGGAGACGTGTGCATTTTTATCTCTAATAAATCATAACTCCTTTATTATTTGAACGATCTATATGAGAGAGGAAGTAAATGCAAGCTAATTCTATGGTCTAAAACATTTATTGGAATTATTTTTTAATATAGTTAGTATAAAATGCAGTTAACACACTTTATATTTCCAAAAATAATATTAAAATTACAAAATTTATTTTTTAGGGCTTATTATTCAATATCTCGTAAAAAGAGTAAGAACCCTTTTTTTAGTATCACATGTGAGCATCTAATTGCATAAAAGAATTTTCAAATTAAATCAGCGGTTATTGAGATATTTAATTTTTAACCAACATTTTTTTGAAATAGTGGCTTTAGCTCACATGGGATGTTTTGGGACTTTTGTATTTTAATTCTGTGCTACTAGATGTGCCCATTACGATAAAAAAATAAATGTCCGGAAAAACTTCAAGGTCTAAGTGGAATTTGCCTGGTCTAGTAGTATCTTTTACGTGTTTCTATCTGCCCCATTTTCTACTCCAATGCGTCTGTTTGATAGACTAGATTCTAGGTAACTCTACAGGAGTTTTAGTAATTTTAATAATAACTTTTTATTTCCAAGCGTACCTAGCCGAAAAGAAAAGAATCAAAATATAATTAGCAATAAGGTAGGTGCACATTGGAAATCATATAGTGCCAGTTCAAACAGACCTCCGAAGACGACCCTTGCTCTCTCACTGACACTATAGACAAAAATAATCAGAACTAATCTCTAATTGTAATTTAAACGTATTTCGCTATGCTCATTCTTGTGGAATCTAGGCAACAGCTGCTTATAAGAATTATGAATTATGTTATAAACTTTCGAGACCTGGTTAAGCAAAGCTTCTCCCATATGGTCATATGGAATATGGATTAACGGCTTGATGTAACCCTTGAACATCAGATTCAATGTTTGCACATCTGTACGAAATATGCGAGATTCTATTATGTTTTCTAATACTACATATGAGCCGTAAATATGAATTTTTTACGCTTTGAATTTTACTAGAGCAATTCTGAGTAATTGAAGAGCAGTAGATCCAAGAGCAATATAAGAAGTGAGCAGGATATGACTGATTCAATTAAACATTTTGGGCCAACATATTATCCATTCACTCTTTATTTGCGCTATGGTTGACCATGTTAGGGTGACAGATTCCACCCGGTATAAATTTGAAAAAAATCAGTAAGGTTAAGTATTGTAGAGTAGTGGCTTTTATTCAATTGTGTTAATAGTTGGCCTGTCAGTGGTCTGTCATTTTTTTGGTATTGTCAAGAGCTGTTAGTGAACTTAATGGAGACTTTTTATTTTGGCAAACCAAAAATTAAAAGTTCATGGCCAACCATAGCGCAAATAAAGAGTGAATGGATTATATTTAGCCTATTTAGCCCTGGAAGTGAGAAAGTATCAATAAGTAACAAAGCAAGGTTTTAATCAAAGTTAATTTTCTAGTCTCTTCGACAGTAGGAATTATATTTATATGTGTATTATTGTGAATTCTAAAAGTCGCGAGATTGCACAGACTGCGTTCTCACGACCCATAGAAAGATTCACAGTTTTTAGGAAATTATCACTCACCAAAAAATTAAAATTAATTTAAATTTTTGTTCCTATAAAAGATTAGCTTAGGGTAGGTGTGATTATGTTGACTTTGTTTTTAAATAATAAACTTGAACTTACTTACTTATAAGTAAGTCAAAAGAGATCGCTAAAAAAGTGATGTTAAGTAGGTCTAAAATAGACC
The DNA here is from genome assembly GCA_963924605.1 of Malthinus seriepunctatus. NCBI lineage: Eukaryota > Metazoa > Arthropoda > Insecta > Coleoptera > Cantharidae > Malthinus > Malthinus seriepunctatus. Next base: position 26,585,946 of record OZ004600.1, on the reverse strand, counting down.
TTGAAACTATAGGAGGAATTGTGCAAATATTTTCCCCAACATTAATAAACAAAACGAGTTAGTAAAGAACAATTTAACCGGTATAGGCACACATTGTGTATTAGACACAATTGGGCAGAACAAGTCAATAAAAGTTTAGATATTTCAAAATACTATCTCAAGAAAAGTCTAAAGTTGAATAGAAGATAATTCTATTGGAGCTCAAAAATCATCAAAGGAATCAAAAAAGCTTTGTTATTGATATTTTTTTGCAGAGCACTTGCTACCTTTCGGCGGAAAACTATAGTGCTCCGCTGGGCACAGTTTGGGAAACCCTGTTTAGAGGTAAGGAGAATAAGATGGCGCAAATAAAACAATATCTGTAGATGTTTTCACAAAGGCGACTGGATAAACAGAAAGAGATTTAAAATAGAGAAATAGCCGTAAAAGACTCACCTGTGTTGCTGGAAGCTCTTGGCATGTTTTTAGAAGTCTTCGTCAAATGGTGCTACACTCAAAGAAAAAGATTGGTAAAATCAACCAAAAACAGGATATGAAAATGCGTCAAGCTTGCTTCATGGTATTAATAACCAAGACAAAATTGTTAAAAGAGCGTTTAACTTGTAAATGTTAGATTCAATCATTAAAATTGTTGAATTACATGTGCATAGTTGTCTTTCAATATATAGGTTTGTTTGCAAAGTAAAAGTGGTTCAGTAATTATGCTGTATAGTTCAGGAACTATAATTATGGTTACTTGACCAAGTTTTAACAATTTTATGGTAAATTAACAATTTCAATGGCTTCTTACATTTTTTATGTTAAATAACAATATTGGTGGTTCTAATTCTTAAAAGGAAGGTTAGATAACTATTATTTACTGTGTCTTTAACAATTACGCTTGTTAAAATTATTTATTAAAAAAGAGGAATTTTGTGATCAATTTTTTATTAAAATATAACATACAAATACAAAATGCAAGAAAAACAAAGTTCTTAACAAGATATAATACTTACAGTAAGGTATAAGTACATAACTACATAATTTAAAAAATTCGACTTAAAAATATTTTGGAGGAATGTACTCATTTCCATTTTGAGAAACGTAAACATGAACAGGAGCATTAATAGTTAAAGTATGTGAGAATACAAAGTAGCATTTAGTACAATCTAGTACCTGATAAGATTGGAAATGATTACAGAACTTTCCTAATTTGTATTTTAAACAAACAAAATATAAATCTTTATTTTTTACAAATAAGTCTTCAATTCGATACAATTTGCAATTTTTGGAGAGCAAATAAAGTTCTATTTTATATTTTCTTTATTAAGATTTTCCAAATATTTTCAAGAGTGTCTTTTAAAACATTAGGAGACTCAAAAATTTTTGAAAGTTGAAACCTCAGGGGTATCAATGCTCCTCTACTTGATGGTTTTGAATCTAAGCAAGGAGAACTGTTAATTATAACTTGACCAATTTCATATTATTAATATCAAAATTTTTAGGTTCTTTGTGTAAAGTCTTGCTTGGTTAATTTTTTTTATAAATTTATGAAAAGTATCGAATTGCTGAAACGGATCTTTGAAAAAGTCCAGGATTTCAGTAATATCCTTATGTTTATCATCATTATTCTTGAAAACAATTTCTAGAGATGACGTAATTGTATTTAGTAAGTTATTAATTAAATCTTTAAGTATTTCTTCAACATCTTTTCTAGCAAAATTTGAATTAGTATAAAGCTTAGCTGCAAACAGCAAAGCGTACGATTCAATAGTATTTTTGATTGCATTAATATCGAAATTTTTAGTATTTATTTCTTCCTCCACACTGTTATCACCAGTAGTATGATCGAAAATTGTCACAAGAACTGAAACCGTGAAAACATTTAAAATGCATTAACAAGTTCATCAATTACGAAAATTTATCCGGATTTTCCGGATTCTTTACACTTGAAACATTCGGGCAATTTGTGGAAATTATTAACAATTTAAATCGGTCAATAAACAAAGCAAATTAGATGATGATTCGTCTTCTGCTAAATGGATGGCATAGAATTTTTTTTTGAAAAAGGTCCAGGTGTTAATACAACTTAAAGGATATTTTAAATTTAAGACATGAAATGTTTTAAAGCAAGCGTCAACGGCACTTAAACAGTTTGAAAATTTATATTTTACTGTATCAATACTATGTCGAGTTTCTCTAACGTTATGGATCCATAAAATTCCACAATTTAACTGCTTTCATTGTTTGAAACCGGTTTTTGAACACTTAGGTACTGACTTATTCGTACATAACTATCTTTAGAGGAACCCAACAGTAGTAGTTAGAAATACTTATACTATATAGAAATACTATCTACTCCTACCGCTACAACTGGCTGCAGCGTTTCGTTTCTCTGACTTGGTTGTTTTCTTAATTCTTCTACTTGGTTCTCGAAATCATTTACAGTTTTCACATGTAAAAACATGGAATCTTGGGAATCTTGAATTATTACATTAAGAATGATTTTCTTGTAGTTTTCTTTGCACCTATGTTTGACAGAGGGTGGTAATAACGCATGTATAAGGATGGCAATAATAATATCACTCACAGCTATAAACAAGAAAAAAATTGTTAGCCATTAGATAAAAATTTTAAAAACTGATTTACCTTCATTGGAATTAGTAATATTTAAATATCTCAGTAGTTTCAAGTTTTGCTTGTCTTTGACTTTAGCGTTCAAAATATCAATCAACTTGTTTTTATAAGTTAGCCACTTTTTCATTAATCCATAACATTTCTCTAGATAAATTTTGTGGAAATCTATATCGATCTAAAAAATAATGTTTGCTAAAAGTTAGAATACCAGATATACACATAGAACTTACCAAATTAAATCCTTGAGAATGTTTTAATAATGGTCAATTATAATTATCGAATAAAAAATTTAGTAAGGTTAAGGTTTCTGTACATCGTTTTTAAATGTTGTTTTCAACATTTTCTAATTGCCACTTGGTTAGGAAATGGCGAAATTCAATTTTTAAATCCAGTTTTGTATCTTCCAAGAGTTCGTCAAGATCTTTTTCTCTTAAATACTTTAATCTCTGTGATTTCTTGCGCTGGAATAAAATAATTGACTAAGTTCAAATTTAAGATATCTCGCAGCATAATGTTATGTGCTTATGTAAATAGATTAGTACACACTACTTTTAATTATTATTACTTACCTACGAATTCTTCAAATAAAGAGTCAAAGCAGGACGTTAAAAGTTGTAATAAGTCGTCTTTCGTAATCGATAAATCAATCAAGTTGTTATTTATCAATATATATCCAGCACTACTATTATATAGAGTATCGAAAACCTTGCCTAAATTTTCCATTTTATTTTATTTATAAAAATAACCAACAATCACAAACCTTAACACACAAAACTTCCTTGCAGACTGTTGCGACCATTTTCTTTTTGCATAATTGCAAAAAAGCAAAGGTAACATTAAACTAAGTTATCGGTTAAGTCTACCACGTTTTTGATAAGCTACTATTTAAATAGTTAAAAAGAACAGAATAAGGATAAAGATGACCAAGAAATTTTAATAAAAGAACTATTGAAATGTTATTATACCTAATATTTTGTATAATTTAACTATGCCGTTGTAGCTTCTGAAAAATTGTAAAAAGTACCACGATAAAATGTCACACAACCTATAAATCTCATTATTTAACTAAAATTGTGGGTTGTTATTATTAAGCTATTTTGGTACACCACAATTAAATGTTAAAACACAACGAACATCAGTAAAAAGGAATAATAAATTGTTCAATTGCCAAATGTTATAGTAAAAAGAACTCTTATCATTGTCAGTGTAACATTTTATGTTTTACAATTTTGGGTTGATTGAATCTACAATTACAAATTGTTAAAATTAAACCAGGTTTCGTTTAAATATACTAAATTTAATAAAATTGTTAAATAACAATTAAATCTGGTTAATTTTATCATTGCTTTTTCTCTGAGTGTATCTGAAAATAGAAATTTGATTCAGTTCTTATTTTCACGTCCTCACTTCTTTTCTTAATTTTTTTTAAGGAAAGAGCCGAGTCAAAATTTAAATTTAAAAGAAAAATAATTAGAAAATGTCAACCGTTTTTCTATATTTGGCAAGTTTGACCAACTTGCCAAATATAGAAAAACTTAAAGAGAGGATCGAGGAAATTCAAAACGTGCTGAGGTATTAATTAATAGCGTAAGTCATCGATATGTGGATTATAGTGCCGAGTTTTTAGATGCTCATTGAGGAATAAAATATTACAGTATGAAGAGCAAAATGGTTTTAGATTAAGAGTTTTATGTATTAAATGGAGTGAACAAATTTCAATTTGACTGGGACTGTACTTATTAATTATTGAGATTTTTTCTCCTATGAATGATCTTTGAGTGTATTGATTTTATCGCAAACATTTTTATCAATTCAGAACTATTAAAGCTATTGTGCAAGAACCAAAGAACCGCTTTGGAATCCGCATAATAATAATAACGGGCAAAGCTGTATTAGAAAAGCCAACAAATTGGACAATTTGCAGAAATAAGCTAATGGTGAAAAACTTAATTTAAATTTAATTTTCTTTTTCATAAATATTAAGGTCAACACTTTTTTATCTGTTTTATTTAATTTACGGGATCCCATTGATATGACTTTTTGAATATTATGTAAAAAATATGTAAATATAAAAATTTACTTGATAAATATTTATAAATATGTGGTGATAATTTACCAAAAAATTATTTTAAATTTCCATTTTTACCAAACTATTTAAGGAGCTTTTTTTACGTGTTCGTTCCAGTAAAGCCAGCAAAACTTAATTAGTACATTTTGTTTTCACTTTATTATTATACGTAAGTAAAGATTTCATTTACATTAAATTTTTTTTGCTCACGTAATAATTTTTTTAGAAAAACTTAACATGAAGTCTGTAATTTTCTTCTTTGTTTTGTTTTCCGTATTTTCTGCCGTATTCATGCAACTACAACAACGTGAGTATATTTTTATGTAACAAATTAATTTCTAAATTCAAACATTTTTGTGTTCTAGTGGGCGAACCTTGCACATTACTGGGAATAGAGCTGAATGTTTTAACTATATGCAAGAAAAAATGTAGTACCGCTGTAATAGGAACAGGATTAGAAGGTCTTATTGGGAATTGTGCTGTTGGCTTGTCTTGCTGCGTGTTGCAGAGATATCCCTAAACTTAAATTTGGTCTATTTTTTCGAAGTTTACTACATAAAAATGGATTTTATAAATTTGGAATGCGTTTTGTGCACCGCTTCAATTATTATGTATAAATAAAATGTTAAATTAATGTTAAAATCTTATTTTAGTTCAATAAATTAAAAAATTGTTGGAAAAAGTGAAGTGAATTCTTGAAATTGTTAGTCCTTTAACCTTTATTTTGTATAACATTTAAGGTGGGTAAAAAATTGGTAAAATTTTTGGGAAAAATGGTAAAAAGAACTTGGAAATGTCATTAAGCTATTTCGTTGCCATAAGAAAAATAAAGTTGCCACATGTTTCATCAAAATTATAATTTATTAATTAACTATAGGTACTTGCCATTAGAAGCTTTTAGAGTTACAGAAAAATTGTAGGTACTCAGTATTTTCTTATAAAATTAATAAATGCGAAGTTACAGTGAAAAGAAAAGAGGTTTATTTAATTTTTGTACTCTAAAAAGACACTTTATCTGACGTAATTAGAAAAACCAAAAGTGCGTGATCAAAGCGCCATCCATGTGTGGAACATACCTAGCTGGAAATTTAATTTTCTAAAGAATTTAGTAAAAATTATTGAATAAGCAGATAGATGGCATTAGAAGACCACATGTGGTCTTAGATAGGCAATATTACAATTAAAGTAATTTAATGAAAAATACTTAGAGGGTAGGACTTGGAAGAGATCCTAGTGTCAAAAAGTTGGAGTTGAAGATACTGCATTCGAAGTGAAAAATATTGGCTCTATAAATTCAGTTGTATATTATGTAACTAGAGCTAAGTTAATAAATAAATGGTAAATCAGTGGTGTAACTAAGAACTTGTGGGGCCTCGCCACCCATAATTTTTTTACATTAGCCACTATGAAAGTTTCTTTGAAAATTTCAGAGCATTTCAGCTCAAAATAATAACAAAACTGATTAGTGGAAAAAAGTTCACATAGATCAAAGAAAAAATTTCAGTCTTTAAAAAATAGTAGTTAGGTACGTTCAAAGACGAAGGTTTGGAAAACATATATTTTTGATTTTCATTAGCATCACGATCGCATTAGATGATCCTTACAAGAGTTCTGATTGCTTATACAATTTTTAACCCTTGGGTTGCACCTGAAAATCTCAGCTATGGCAAGTCGATTTTACGGCTCAATTACTATCTTTTCCTTAAACAAAAAAGTTTTTATTACTTTCTCACAATAAATACAATGAAAAATGCTTTAGAATTTTTTCAACAAATTTACTGAACCAAAAGGTATGTTATTAGTCTAGAATTAATCTTCTGTAGATTTAGAATAACTGTAAACGAAAACGAAAAATCACTGCACTAATTCATTTTTTCGGAAGGAGGCAGCTGCACGAGTTGGAAGTCCAAAATTCATAAGATTATTCCTAGCACTGTCTTATTTTTAGGTATAAAGAGTTCGTTTGTGACTATTTCCAAAACTTTTACAACAGACCTTTTTACGATAACTTTACGAGAAAAGAAAATTGTTCACTACTTTTTTTTTAATTCTCAAATATTATAGCAACAGACATTTTTGTGCCTCTTTATGGTACTACAAACTACGGAATTTTTCAGGGGCCCCATTTATTCAGGGGCACTCCCGCATAGCGGCCAGGTTATGAATCCATTGGTTATGAATTTCCAAAAATATCCTGGTAGTTCACGTTAAAACTTTAGAATATAATATGATGGAGGTGCCGAGATTATGAACCGGATATTAAAGCCGCTAACAGCAGCTATATTTCTGTTTGTTTCTGTATGTTCTACTAAGTTTCTGTAACTTTAGGTGAGTTCTGCAAGTTTCTCCTATAGACATAATTGGAGAAACTTACTAAAACTTCAAGTATCACTATGCTCCTGTAACATTTTGTTTGATCCTTTAAGTTTCTATAAGTTCTCCAGTGGCGGCGCTAGGCGTAAGCGAAGTGTTAGATTTTCAATCGGCTAGAAATTGGAATGTCGTCAAAATTCGTAAATTTTAAAAACGCCCTTAAAATTATACACGAATGTAAACGATCGTGACTAGAAACCCAGCGCGCATGACGATTTCAAACCTGCTTTGCGTTTCCGTTTATCTCGACAATTTCAATCGGGTTCAAAATTCCAACCCGCTTCGTCAAGCGACTTGAACCGAAAGTTTCAATCCATTTATCTCGAGCATTTCTCAAGCGACTTGTACAGTCAGCCTCACATTTATTGGCCACCCTGACTTTACGTTTAGCACTAATTGTGGATGCAACCATCATAACACTCCCTACTTAAATTGAGGGGTAACTTTATTTTGCTAACAAGTAGTAAATCAACAACCTCCCATTCTGTGCTCTTGTTGTTGTTGGCTAATAACCACGCTGGCTATACGTCAGGGTGGCCAATAATTTTGAGGCTGACTGTACTTTCAATCCGGTTTCAAGCCACGAGCTAAGTGGGCTCATAGAAACAAACGGTCGTGGCTCTCGTTTAGTATCATATTATCATAATTATAGTTGACGTCAAGATTTTAGTAGGTAGATCGCGACACATTTATAAGAAAAATAGTCAATCATTTTAGTAAAGTTGGCCATGGCCACCTCTGGTAGAGATAATTTGAGAGTTAAAAAAATGTTTTTTCCATTTTTTGCAAAAATAGCATATTTTAAGCAATACCAATTTGGTTCAGCTGGTTCGGCTGTAGATATGACAGGGAGCAGCCCATGCTTTGTTACCTTCCAACCTCATTGAGTCGGCTCTAGAACATGACCATTCCACAAATTAACCCGACGAAACGCTCTACATGAATGTAGTCGAACAACTTTTTCAGTAGGAGGAAGAGCATCCAACTTGAAATTACTCCGCACTAGGGATTTGTAAATATTTTAAAGCGGGTCTCATTTAACAGGCAGGATTAAAGAGAGAGTCCAGCATACAAAGCAGTAATGATTTTTTCACCAGTAGCAGCGTGACAGTTTTTGACTACTTCGACAGCATTTGAAACCTTCTTTATCAAGAAGCCTGGCAAATTTTATTTTTCCCTGTCTAAAAATGGCTGACGTAGAATCCCATCCACTGAAAGCCTGTAGAAATATTTAAAACATTTTTTGACATTTAGAAATGTGTTCGAGCATAGAAGACGGTCTCCAACTGTCCTTTTCCATGGTTCATCAAAAACAATCGATCGCTATCACAAGCTAACGCAGTAAGAATCACTAGCTGCGAGTTTCTCGAAAGATAGTTATCTACTGACGAATAGAATTCCCTAAGTGTTCAAAAACCGGTTTCAAACAATAGAAATGGTTAAGTTTTGGAATGCTATGGATCCATAACTAAGCAAAAATGTACCAGAAACTGGCCATAGGAGGTCTATAATAGTATAGCAACTGCTATAGTCAGCATCTTCTGCAGCTTGCTCTACAGGGATGTTTTCATCACCTAATTTCTGAATCAACATCGAGATGAGGTACAAAACTGGTACTTTGTTCGTAGACTAGTAAGCAAAAGTGGAGGTTACATATGGTAAAAATCGTTGAAATTGATATAGGACCTACCATATCCAAAATAGCGATATTTTTCATGTATTGCATTTTACCTTTTAAAAAGGAGGTCAAAAATCTAAAATACGCTATTTTTACCAAAAATAAAGAACTTTCACAGTATCTATATCACATATCACATATCACTTTACATGGTTTCAGAATTGAAACACCATTCGTCGCAGAATTTTACGTACCTACTTTATTAATGTAAAGCAAGTCGGGGGAAGATGCCATACATTTTTTAATTAATTTATAAAAACGTTATTATACACATTTAGATTAATTTAAAAATATATGTTTATCGCTCAAAGAATACACTATTAGATAGCAATATCAAATCAACATAAATTATTATTTAACATAGTTAAAAAAAATTTTTTGTATTTTTCGACAAAAAAATCTTGACAAAAATGCATGGGGTAAGATGCCATAGTGAGTTTTAGTCCCGAATAGAAAGTCGGGAACGGTACTAAACGAAGAAAAACTGTTTTATCCTTATATATTATTGACTTCAATCGTTACATGTGTCATCAATCCATGTACATCTTTCGTGTAACCACTTCTTGCAAATTATGCAGCAAATCCAATCTACGAAGCCAATTGCTATCGTAATAGTTTTCATTACACATTTTCATCATTGTGTCATCAATATTGTCGCATTATTACTATAAATCTAAATAAAATGAGTCTAAGTTACATACTTTGCACTAATGTGGCGTCTTACCCCATTCTATGGGTGAAAATGCAAAACTCTCTAACTAAATCAAATTTGATGCGATTTTTTTTGCAAAAATTACAATAGACGTGAAAAGTGCCGTCTTTTCAGCTAACAATTCGTTGATATCTATAATAACACAAAAAAAACGCCTAATAAAATTTAAAAGCTTAGATGTAGCAAAAACTTCGTCAAACATAAAAACCTAATTTTTTAGAAAACTTTTGCATGACTTGCGAAAACTCGTTTTCAACGATGTTTGCTAGTAGCTTATAATTAGAAGCAACCTATACATAAAATTTTCCAGAGATAGGTTGGAGGAATTTTGAAAAATGCTGGGGTGGCATCTCGCCCCACAGTGGCGTCTTCCCCCGACTTACCTTATAATTTTCTGAGAAATGCGTTGTTTGTAAGTTATTGGCGAAAAAATGAAAAAAGTGCAAAAATTGCGAGGTTTTTGTGACCTACCCCTCAGCCCGGAACACAAGCAGAAAATTGGTGCACAAACTTTAACTCTTTTTACATGTAAATAAAGAGATTAAAGCAGTTTACAGCTTTCCCCAAATTAATTGACAGCACAGCCTTTTTTTGATCTTAGTTTCTTGGCTAAAGTCATTTTTATATTACAGTTTTTGTAGTTGGGGGCGAAATATTTTAAATTTGCGGAGGGCGCAAGAATAGGTAGCGCCGCCACTGAGTTCTACTAAGTTTCTGTAAGTTTATGTAGGTTTTTCTTAGAGAAGTAGGTACTTCAAAAAACTTTGCGTAGTACTATGTTTCTGTTTGTTTCTGTATGATTTCTTAAATTTCTGTATGGTTCGATATACTAAGTTTCTGTAACTTTATGTAAATTCTGCAACTTTCTTCTCTAGAAATAGATAGAGAAACTTACAAAAACTGCGAGTATCACTATACTTCTGTTACATTTTGTTTGATTCTTTAAGTTTCTGTAAGTTCTACTAAGTTTTTAAATTTGTGTTAGAGAAATACTTAAAGGAACTTACAGAAAGTTTCTGTAAGTTTCTGTATGATTCCTTTAAATAAAGTTCAATTAAGTTTTTGTTGATGTAAGTTTTTAAGTTTCTGTTACAGCAATTACAGGTCTTTAAAGAAAATGCTCTTAATTGGTGTTTTGTAAGTAATATTTAGAATACTAGTGATTTTTTTAACATTCAGAAATGCAACAACTTGGCTATGAAATTCTGAAAAATTTTCTTTATTTTACTAAAGCTGAATCTATTAATGTTTCAGTGGCGAACATCGAATCTCAGTAATCTAGCAAGACAGTGTGCTTATTAGTTTAAATAAGCAAAGAGTGAAATATCGAAATAGTAAATTTTGTATAAACTAGGACATAGAATTTAATTATATTTTGTATAAATATTAAAGTCTTCATTATACAATATTATGTATGTCTTTTAGGTGGTTTACGAGATCCGATTGATAAGACACGACTCGAATTTTGAACATTTTGAATACATATGTAAAATATATGTAAATAAAAAAATTTACTTGATAAATGTGGTAATAATTCTTACTATATCTACAATTATTTTAAATTTCCATTTTTTCCAAACTATTTAAGGAACTTCTTGAAATGTCCATTTCAGTAACGCCAGTAAAACGTAAATACGTTTTGTTTTAAATTTATTATCATAAATAGGTAAGTTATATTTCATTTAGTTTTAATTTTTTTTGCTTACATGACCGTATTTATAATAATTTTTTAGAAAACTTCAATATGAAGTTTGTATTGCTCTTCCTTATTTTGTCTACAGTATCTGTTAGTGTAATTACTGCTCAAGGAGTTGGTAAGTTTAGACTTTCAGGAATCAAAATTGTTGAATTAAACATTTATTTGTTGTAGTCAATAGTCCCTGCGAGTTATTAGGAATACCGCTGCTCTTAATAACAAGTTGCCAAAAATTACCATGTGCTGTTATTGGATTAGAAACGGCTGAGTTGTGCGAAAAGGGATTGAAGTGTTGCGTATTGGGTTAATAAAAAAATTTGTTCTATTTCTTCAAAATTAATTTCATAATAATAGTGTTGGAATTACATATTACATCTAATTCCATTATGGCTACAATAGTTTTTAACTTTTAGAATGTATTTTTGTGCACTGCTTAAACAATTATGAATAAATAAAATGTTAAAACTTTCGTTTAGTCCAATAAATAAAAATCTATTAAAAAGGTTCTTAATTAATTAGTCTTCATCAAATTTTACTCATGTATTAATTGTAGGTAGACTTTGAATTTTTAGAGAACTCCTGGGCTACAACGAAAATGTGTTCAATGCCACCTGGTCGCTCCCTTCATCTGTACTTCGCAAAATATTGGCTCCGCCCAGGAGTTCTCTAAAATTTCAAAGTCTACTAAATTAGATTATGATAGCTTCCTTCTTCATTTATTTTTAAGAGTTTGTTGCCCAATAACTATGGTTGTCCGGACATGCCAAGAATTCTAATAGGTGCTCGCCAAACCACGTATACTCAAGACTCTCCACTATTCCAACAGCCTTTAACTGCTCTCTAAAACCGTATAAGTTATAAGCTGCCTGGTTCTAAATCAGTAACAAATACTCGACTTTCCCAAGAAAAATATTGCCACTTCAACACCGAGAAATTATTATGGTTTTGTTTAAAGTTTTACGATAAGCGCATTCCAGAGCAGACGATCATCATGGATCAGTAGGATCCAGAATCTCTTATGCTTCATTGGCTTAAGCAAAAAACGTTGCCTAAATAAGAACTTTGTATAAGCATTTCTTACAGTTGACGTGGTCTCATCCATCAACGAGTCCACACGACTCAAGTATGCAAAAAATATGTAATAATGTAAAATTTACTTGATAAAGAATGTGGTAGTAATAAGTACTTTTTAAAAGTTATTGTAAATTTTCGTTCTTCAAATCTATTCATTGTACTTGAAGCCACCCAAACTACATCCTGTTTTAATTTTTTATTATTGTTGGTATGTATTAATGTTGCATTTCCATTTAATTTTCTTTTGAAAAACTTATAATTTAATTATTTGCTTTAGAAAACTTCAACATGAAATTTATAATTTTCTTCTGTATTTTGTTTTCCGTATTTTTAACAACGTTGCCTCAAAGTGGTGAGTAGATTTTTAAGTATTAAAATAATTTCAGTATTTAAATGCTTATACATTTTAGCGGGCGAGCCTTGCACATTAGTAGGATTACCCCTGGGCGCTTTAAGTACATGCAAGTGAAAATGTACCACTGCTGAAACAGGATTAGCATTAGATGGAGTTCTTTTGTGTCAAGCAGGCTTGACTTGCAGCATATTGAACATGAGTCGATAAATGCTGATTAAATTTGGTTTTTGTGCATGTAGGTTGTAGGTACCTATCTACTATGAATACATAAAATGTTAAAACTTTATTGTAGTTCAATTAATTAAAAAATTAATACATAAACGGAAGATAGCGTAGTGAACGAGGGTTTTACTGCTAAGAACCTACGCCTTGAACGAATTTAGATGAATTTTTTTATTCAGTTCTAAATGCCCTAAAGATCAAAGTTTATATTGTTAAAAAGTGTGCATTTGCCTCATCACCTTTCTAAACCACTTCTTGTGAATTCAATTTTGAAAATCATAAAAATTAGATGAAAAAGAATTTTTATTTCAAAGTTTTGGGTGCAAATGCTTACGCGTTTGATAATTAGTAACTAAGCAACAAGTTTACGAAAAAAAAAATTCAAAAATGCATGTTGAAATTCTTATTAACATTTAATTAACAAGAGCTAGTGAAGCACTTCTAGGCATCGCAGAAACTTCAAATTTGGCTTCAATGTATATAATGTCCTCAAGATTAATAAAAAAAGTCTTCAAGTCCTGAAAACCCTCTGGGAGTCGATTGAAGGGGGAGGAGGGACGCCCCCATACTTTTTAGAGGAAATCAGACCTTTTTAGGGATCCCTAGAGTGTAATGTACAATGACACCAAATTTCAAGTTCTTAGGATGCTTAAAAGTGCTTGTGACTCAAAGTAACAAAACCAAAAGAATTGGTTAAAAAGATGATGAGGCAAATGCACACGTTTTTACAGTATAAACTTTGATCACTAGGATATTTAGAATTCAGGAAAAAAGATTTCATTAAAATTCGATCAAGGAGTTGGTTCTTCTCAGTAATATTATTTTTCAGCTAATTCCTAAGATGATGTTACTTCGAGTTACAAGCACTTTTAAGCATCCTAGGAACTTGTAATTTGGTGTCGTTGTAGAACACACTCTAAAGATCTCTAGATAGGTCTGATTTTTTCTAATAAAAAACGAGGGTGTTGTCCCCCCCCTTTCATCGGCCCTAGAGGGTTTTCAGAACTTGAAGACTTTTTTTATTAATCTTGAGGACATCATATACATTGGTGCCAAATTTGAAGTTTCTGCGATGCCTAGAAGTGCTTCATTAGTTACTGTTAAGTAAATGTTAATAAGAATTTCATCAAGCATTTTTGAAAATTTTTTTTCCGTAAACTTGTTGCTTAGTTACTAATTATCAAACGCGTATGCATTTGCACCCAAAATTATGAAATAAAAATTCTTTTTTCATGATTTTGAAAATTGAATTCACAAGAAGTGGTTTAAAAAGATGATGAGGCAAATGTACACTTTTTAACAATATAAACTTTGATCTTTAGGGTATTTAGAACTCAATAAAAAAAATTAAATCAAAAGTCGTTCAAGGCGTGGGTACTTAGCAGTTTATGCTCTTTTCAGTCTAATATTAGACTGTATAATAAAGAGACTATTTGTAATATCCTTATTAATTATTTCATTAGTTAAGCCTTAAGCCAAATCCGGAGCTACATTGTATTTGTGTCTCTGCTTTGTCTTTATTTTTATGAGTTTGTTACTAATTTGAGTTGCTTAATTTATTGTAAAATTAAATAGTATCTTTAAATTATTGCAATTATGTTTATTTATAGCAATTCATATTTATACAGGACCTCTCGGTCATAGGGATTTAACATGTAGTAAAATCATACTTTGGCAATTAACTGCTTTACAATTTATTTTAGAAGAAAAAGTCCTTAAATTTGATGTTTTAAATCATAAAATTCTGTGTCTAAATCAAGTAACAAAATTCATTATGCATGCTTTGTAACTCCATAAATTTAATTTTAAAATTTCGAAAATTAGCAGAAATAGCGATTACATTAAGGGCCAGTATTATAAACGAAGGTTGAAACTCAACCCGAGGTTGGCTGTCATTTTAGTTTGGCATGATTGGACAAAATAGTGAAACTGACGTTTATTTTTAATTTCAACCTACGGTTGACATTCAACCTCGGGTTTCAACCTGAGTTTTATAATACTGATCCTGAAATACATAAAAATTGTCAAATGTTTTGTTGAAAATAAAGTATTTTAAAATTCAGTTCTTGACTTGGCTTGACTTACAACCATTTTTACTTGACTTGATATCAAACAGTGTCAAGCCACTTGATATTGCTTGAAAGAGCTTCATAAGCTGTAGCAGGCTCTATGCCTGTGTTATCACAGTGGTAACTTTTTTAAAGACAATATCAAGAAAAGCGATTAGCAACACATTTGTGTTGGGTTCTCTATACAATAAACAATAAACCATTGAATAAATAGATCCAGAACGAGGATTGCAATTAAGACCCTCCCCCCAATCACCTAGGGTTAGAAAAGTATAGTTCCATATTACATAATTTTATATTATAGAGTATTGAGGCTGGAAAGGCCCTGTTATCTACTATTAAAATTATATACCAATTTCTAATCTACAATTTATTGGCAAATTGTTTTCAGGATTATTCGTTACATCCCTTGACTTAATTTTACTCATACTTGTAATACATTCACCGATCAGTACATGCCTATGCAATTATTTTTTATTAGTTGACGTGTAAGCCTATCCATCATAAGACTAACTATAAGACTATAAATCTACATAGTTACAAATATATTTCTATTATTCCATAATAGTAGTTATTTATTGCATAATTATTTTTAATTACCATTTTTACCAAACTATTTAAACAACTTTTTTTACCTAGAAATTTTAGTACAGCCAGCTAAACTTCTCAATACATTTCGTCTTCAATTTCTTGCTAATAGTAAGTAATATTTTATTCACTTTAAGGGTGAAAGGTACCCGCAATAATTGTAGACCTTAATCAATTTTTTTCTGGCTTATAGAAATTTATTTTAATAAATTGATGATGTGAGGAATGTTAACTAGGGCTAGACTTAATATTTGTAAAATATAAAAGCCATAATCGTTATAGTTTAAAAGATATTTTATTAAAGTTATTTAGATATTCACGGCCTTAATATCGGTTCAATTAAATCGGTATTTATAGAGAATCCTTTATTCTAGGGTATGACATATTTTATAATTTTATTAATTATTTGGAAACTTGTATATCGTCATTTTATTAATTTTATTGTGGCTACTTTTGTATTATTGAGGCGTATAAAATTGCATTATATAAGTTTCCAAATAATAAATAAAATTATAAAATACGTCATACCCCAAAATGAAGGATTGTCTATAACATGGCTTAAACGCCGATTTAATTGAACCGATATTAAGGCCGTAAATATCTAAATAACTTCAATAAAATATCTTTAAAACTATAACAATTATGACTTTTATATTTTACAAGTATTAAGTACAGTCCTAGTTAACATTTCTCACATCATGAATGTATTAAAATAAATATTTATAAGCCAGAAAAAAATTGATTAAGGTCTACAATTATTGCGGGTACCTTCCACCCTTAATTTTCTTTTAAAAATATGTAAGTTGTTTTAGAAAAATTCAATATGAAGTCTGTAATTTTATTTTTTGTTTTGTTTTCCGTATTTGCTACCGTTTTTATGCTTGAAGGAGAAGGTAAGTTCCTTTTTAGTAAAAGCAAAGCTCATTCAATCAAAGAAGAATTCAATGTCCCACGCATTATTAGATGCGTTAGAAATTCTTCTCTGATTAAAAGAGCTATATCAAAATAATCATTTTTCGAATTTAAACGTTTATGGATTGCAGAGGGTGAGCCTTGCGTCTTGTTAGGAACATTACCTGTGCCAATATTTTCAGTGTGTAGACCAAAGTGTCTTACTCTTGGAACTACATTACTTGGTTTGTGCAAATCTGGCTTGACTTGCTGCATTTTAAATTAATCAGTATCTTAAAATTACATAAAAAATGGTGTTGAAAATCAAAAGCTATCTTCGGAAAACTTTCCTTGCGGTTATATATGGTTTATAGCCGTAAATATGGTTTTTGTACCCTCCATAAACTATGTATTATAAATAAATAAAATGTTAAAACTTAATTTGAATTTATTAATATTACCTTTATCCTCTAGATATACATGACCTAATGACCATCCCCTAAAGGACTAGTTCTAGTGATGCTATTTTCTCGAAGTCTGTAAGAAACTGATAAGCTGTAATTCTGAAAAAGTATGAAAACTTTTTGACGATTTTTTTTTTACAAATATTAAGTAAAATATAAACATTGTTGTAGTGTTTTTTTTTAATTGAATTGAAAATACAGGGGTATTTTCATTCTTTTACTTGATGATACGCTTCACAAGCATGACACTTGTAAGCAATTGTCATCAATTTTCATTTAATATTTGAAAAGCTAAGCATTAATAATTTAAAAAAAATGCCTTGTACCGCACTATAATACACCTTGCACTTTAGTTTGCAAAAAAATTTTTTGAAAACAGTTACAAGTTACGGCGGAATTTAAGGTGACCGAACCCATTAAAATTACTAGTGGAGCTTACCCCCTTAAGTCACAAACAAAAGTATAACGGCACTAACGGCAAAACAAGAAAATCAAATTATTCACATATCCATGCTAACTGTCATATTATATAAATAGCGCTAAAAGTTGAATAACGTTCGTGTATAAAGAAAAAAAATTATTTTTGATTATTACTGACTCATTAACCCTACAGTAAATACGTGAAAAATAATCCCACCAGTGCATATGTTAGGCTTTTAAAGCCCATAGTTTATTAGCTTTTCCCGTCATAGTTTGATAATTTTTTAAAAACTTTTTATGTAGAAAATGGTCATTAACATTTAGAAACATAAAATATTTATAAATATTTGTGATCAAGTAATTACAAATTAATAAAAATGGCATTATTACACAGCATACGCATAAGATACACTTTTTTTATTTTAGGTATAAAAAGCCACTTTGAATTTTCAAAACTAAAATTTTTTTCGCACAATCAGCACAAACAAAGGTAGAATGTTCCATAGAAATTGAAGTTATACACATTTTATTGTAATTACGACTTTTGTGCCTCTTCCAAAAAGAGCAATATTTTCCCTTATTTCCTATCTTATTTCCAATAAATAACTAAAATAAAAAATTTTAAGGTTTGAATTAATCGGTAATTAATACTCATAAACTAATCATGCACTTTGTTTAAATCTAAAACGTGACAAAAAAAAATAAATTTGAATAAAATAAACACTTAAATTCATAATAAACTAACACAAACTCAGCTAAAATGAATCCCGGGAGTGAATATGTTAGGCTTTTCAAGCCTATTTGCTGTTCTATGCGAAATTTAATATACTTGCAATAATTATTTAATTGTTTTTATTATGTAATCTTACACTTACAATCAATGTCGAAAGGTATATTAAGTTTCATAAATCTAGTTTAAAAAATATACATGGTACAACAAAAATAAAACGGCATAGGCTTTAAAAGCCTAACATATGCTCTGCAGGGTTAATAACTTAAATAACACTTCAAATAAGGCACTTCTAAGAGCATATTAATAAATTTAAAAAAATGAGGCTGTAACTTGAAGTTGAATGTTCTTGCGGGTATAAAATACCTATGTTATATTTAATAAGCGCTAAAAGTCGAAAAAAAAATTATTTTTGATTATTACTAACTCCAAAGAAGACACTTCTAAGAGCGTATTTTCGTATTCAGCGGGGTCGAAATATTGGGGAAAGATCGGTTACAAAAATATTATATAAAAATGCCGCTTGGGAATTCTTAACTACTCTGTTAATTACATTCTTGAAAAAAGCAGCACATTCCCTATCTCTGTCTGACTAGTTTCGATTGTATTATATCTCACTAGCTTTGTTATCACATAAATAAAAACGACCTTATTCTGTGCACTTTTAAATAGTATTTTTTACAACATGAGATGAAACATCAGTGTTTTTCGTGAGATAGAATTTACTTAAAGAGCCGCGTAAGCGGCGAGTGAAATAATCTTTCGATCGAAAAAAACGGATTTCATCTCGAGTCGTAAATGCTATTTTTTCTACGACGATAATTAGTACATCTTAATATTAATCTTTTTACTAAAATTTTAATTGAGATTTCAATAGAAGTTTTTTGAAGTCTTTAAATTTCAAATAGAATTGGAATTTATTTAAATTTAAATTATAAAATATTTATTAATATAAGTTGTAAGTGCTATTTTGTAAATTTATTACTTAACCCTCCGTTCCACGGGTGAGGCCTGTGAGATTTCGTAATAATGAATCTTTGCTGTAATTGTTGTAATTATTTTTTTAGGAACGCAAAATTTTAGGTACCTTTCAGGAATGTAAACCGTCAAATTAATGTTAAATAATAACCAAAATATAGAGTACAGTGTGGCCATAGGGCAGCCGTTGGACTTCACAGGCCTCACCCGTGGAATGAAGTAACTTTTGAAGATTAAATATAATTTCTTGTTACGACAATAATTATCATTGTCATTTGCCAATAATTAAATTATCGACATAAATCGGGTATTCCCCGTTGTACTAATTAGTTATTTTTATCTAAAGTAAGTGTTATTTTCACAGTTGTGTGTTGTCTGTGTTCAGTGTGTGCACTTAGTGCTATAAGGATGAATGGGGTTGAAGATCGGTCAGATCCACCCCCAAGCAAAAGAGGATATTGCAAATTTTGTGTAAGACGCAAAACCCGTTACTTTTGTAAATTTTGCAAGGTTTGGGTGTGCCAACAACATACAATAACATGTTGCCGTGATTGCGATGATAAATTTACGGCGTAACTTTGACCCTCTCCATTTTGTGTACAATTCAGTTTTTTGAAATATTTTTGGGTTTCACTAATTGTTTATTTTATGTACTACATAGAAAAAAATTATTTTGCCGTTTTGCTATTTTTCGTTTATGTTTATTGTTTATTTGAAAATAAAGTAGAGAAAATTAATGCGTTTGTTTAATTTGTAATAAAAAGTAATTACTGATAACTTTCTTTAATTTTTTTAATGTATAAATAATAATAAAGCGACTATAATACCAATGTATTAACGCAAATACTAAAAAGTTTAAAACCCTGTCTAAAATTCGTATTTTTCTTGTGGACTTCTCAGACCTCACCCGTGGAATGGTGTTCTGCCAAGTCCACCCGTGGAACGGAGGGTTAAAGGTCTATTCCCACACAACCGAGATTGATCCGTCACGTCACGTCTCCGGTCAGTCAAAAATGGTATAAAAATTATCGGAAGCGTGCTTTTAAATGAGATTTTGCCCGGGCAAAATAAAATCACTGTCTCAGTCATTTGACTGATCGGTGACGTGACGGATCAATCTCGGTTGTGTGGGAATAGACCTTAAAACAATAATTAATTATAACGTTGTATTCACACACAACCGTGATTGTTCCGTCACGTCACGTCTCCAATCCGTCAAAAATGTTATAAAAATTATCGAAGACGTGCTTTTAAATCACTCTATTCACACTCGTCAGTCATGGTTCCGAGATTTTGCTTTTGATGCCGTCACGTCTCCGGTCAGTCAAATAGGATATCGTCGACGACGATATTTTTATAAAGCACCGTCAGTCATTGTTGGCAAGTAGGGTGTTAAATAGTGGTTCTTCCGTTCATCATCGAAATTAATGATGAAAAATTAATTGAACATGTAAGCAGGTATCCTGTATTATACGATTTGTCTCATGCGAAATATACTTAAATTTAAAATACACTAGTTTTAAATTTAAAATATGGCATGATATAAGAAAAGAATTAAAACAAGAAGTTAGAGTAATATTTTTTATTTGAACACTTTTTCCGCAGTTGTCCTTTGAAAAAAAAAATAGTTTTTTATTATTTGCGTATCTTATGTGAACTCATATACGTACTTGTAAATTTTATCGTTTTACCACTGAAGGTAAATGACGGATACCTCACTGATGTGTGCGAATCGTACTGTCCGGTTAAAATAAAATCACTGTCTCAGTCATTTGACTGATCGGAGACGGGCCGGAACAATCACGGTTGTGTGTGAATAGACCTTTATGTAACTAAAATCGCAAAAGATCTTTGCAGCATTATTTTGCATTAGTGTGCTGACGAGCTTGTATTTTAAAAGTTCAAATTGTTTTGACATTAACTGCGATTCTCTCAAAAGATAGTTATCTACTTACGAATAGATATCTATTCCCTAAGTGTTCAAAAACCGGTTTCAAACAATAGAAATGGTTAAGTTTTGGAATGTTATGGATCCATAAGTAAGCAAAAATGTACCGGAGACTGGCCATAAGTCGCATAAAGCTGCGTTTACATTAGTAACATAACATGTTATATAGCAGTGTTTTATAACATTGTTACAAAAATTATTCTAAAATTACCATTACAAAAGTACAAAAAATATTTCAAAAATATTATAAAACACTGTTATATAACATGTTATGTTACTAATGGAAACGCAGCTTTAAGGTCTATTCACACACAACCGTGATTGATCCGTCACGTCACCGATCAGTCAAATGACTGAGACAGTGATTTTATTTTGACCGGACAGTACGATTCACACACATCAGTCATGTATCCGTCATTTACCTTCAGTTATAAAACGATAAAATTTACAAGTACGTATATCAGTTCACATAAGATATACGCAAACAATAAAAAACTATTTTTTTTCAAAGAACAACTGCGGAAAAAGTGTTGAAAATAAAAAATATTACTCGAACTTCTAGTTTTAATTCTTTTCCTATATCATTTTAAATTTTAAATTTAAAACTAGTGTATTTAAAATTTAAATATATTTCGCATGAGACAAATCGTATAATACAGGATACCTGCATACATGTTCAATTAATTTTTCATCATTAATTTCCATGATGAACGGATGAACCACTATTTAACACCCTACTTGCCAACAATGACTGACGGTGCTTTATAAAAATATCGTCGCCGACGATATCCTATTTGACTGACCGGAGACGTGACGGCGTCAAAAGCAAAATGTCGGAACCATGACTGATGAGTGTGAATGGAGTCATTTAAAAGCACGCTTCCGATAATTTTTATACCATTTTTGACTGACCGGAGACGTGACGTGACGGAACAATCACGGTTGTGTGTGAATACAACTTTCAGGTCTATTCCCACACAACCGTGATTGATCCGTCACGTCACGTCTCCGGTCAGTCAAATTTTTTGTGATTTTATTTTGACGGACAGCACGATTCACACACATCAGTCATGGATCCGTCATTTACCTTTAGTTATAAAAGGATTTATAAAAATAACGTTGTCGACGTTATTTTATTTGACTGACCGGAGACGTGACGGCGTCAAAAACAAAATCTCCGAACCATGACTGATGAGTGTGAATGGATTCGTTTAAAAGCACGCTTACGATATTTTTTATACCATTTTTGACTGACCGGAGACGTGACGTGACGGATCAATCACGGTTGTGTGTGAATACAACTTTAAGCTTTAAGTCACATTAAGTAATAACAAAATCATTGAACCGAGTGTTTCAACAAGCAATATTTCCGATAATGACAGTGAACTAGAAATTAGTATGCCACCGAGCGTTGTGGAAGCAGCAAACACGCTGCTTCCAATAACATCTTGCTGCAAAAGTCCTGAGAGAGATATGAATTTGTATACAAAAAATTTATGGATTGGTGCAAAGATAATCACATACGTTCATTTTCGGAGAACGTTTTACTAGCTTATATTGGCAACTTATCTAAAGAACTTAAACTATCGACGCTATGGAGTAGGTATTCTATGTTATGGACAACCACCCAATTGAAGCACAATGTGGACATCGCCAAATATGCTAAGCTTAAAGCACCGTTAAAGCGCAAATCTACAGGATTTAGAAGTAAAAAGGCTCAAGTTTTGCCAGCGGAGTAAATTAAAACCTTTACGAGCGGGCGCCCCCGTTCGGCGAAGTAGTTGTAGAGATGAATGTGTTAGAAAAATGAAATTTTCAAAAATTATTATAATGCACTTAATTCCTACACCGATGATTGTTTGTTGTTAAACGTACAAAATAGGCGTGTTCGTAATTTAACATTATCGAACTTTGTTAAAGTGAGGAGATAAGATTAATACTCGTAACAATTTATTATTTTAAAAAAATTGATGAAATTGGTAATTTGAAGAAAATTATTAGTGCTGATATATCTGGGGGTCGACAGCTTCAATTTAAAAAAATAGCGGCCACCCCCGTCGAAATCGACGAAGTTTTTGAAGATATGAATGAGCTATGACTATTTTATAAAAAAAATAAGAAAACCAACCAAAGAAGCCAAAACAAGCCAAAAAGAGCAACATAAAAAACCGTCTCAAAAATCCAAAATTCACAAAAGCATGAAACGTAATTAAAAATGCACGCACCAACCTAACCATATCGCGTATTAGAAACGTACTGGTCAAATAAAAGTATTGAAAATTTTATCACCACGACCAAATGTATAATGTGTGCCTTATCGTATAAAACCAAATACTATCTACATTTATTCTCATTTATAATTATTTTTAAAATTGGATTATTTTCAATTATAAAATTAATTATTTTATTGTGTATACCTATTATAAAATATAAAACAATGTATGAAATTAATAATTTTGAGAAAAAAATTAGTGGTGACATATCTGTGGGTCAAGAGCTTCAATTTAAAAAAAAATCATCAAAATCGGTCCAGTAGAAGTACGCTAAAATTAGCAGAAAAGAAAAGGCTTCGCGTTTTAAATACAGGTGACCGGACCTCTCG
This sequence comes from Malthinus seriepunctatus, assembly GCA_963924605.1. Taxonomy (NCBI): domain Eukaryota; kingdom Metazoa; phylum Arthropoda; class Insecta; order Coleoptera; family Cantharidae; genus Malthinus; species Malthinus seriepunctatus. The sequence continues at coordinate 26,562,462 of OZ004600.1, read as the reverse complement.
GTCATACAGATTTAACATATGAAAACATACTTTGGTAATTTCCTGCTTCCCAATGTATTTTAGAAAGAAAATCTTCAAATAAAAGTTTTAGAGAATCAAATTCTGCATCTACATAAATAAACAAAATTAATTTTGGATGCTTTATAACGCCTGAAATTTGATTTGAAAATTCCCAAAATTAGCAGAAATAGCGATTGCCATGAAATATTCCCAATAAAAATTATCAATATTTGACATTGACATTTTTCAAAATTATTTTTGAGGGTAATTTAAATTAACTGAAACTAAAAATGAAGTAATTTTTAGGGATGATATCATACATCATACGTAAATATTATTTATTATTAAATAAATTTAATAATTGAATAAAAAATGCAGAATTATTTTGACAGATAAAGCATAAAATATTTGACAATTTAGAATTGTGTTTCAAGGCAATCCCTATTTCTGCTAATTTTCGGAATTTTCAAATTAAATTTCAGGCATTATAAAACATCCAAAATTAATTTTGTTTATTCATTTAGATGCCGAATTTTATTCTCTAAAACCTTTATTTGAAGATTTTCTTTCTAAAATACATTGGGAAGCAGGAAATTACCAAAGTATGTTTTTACATGTTAAATCTGTATGACCGAGAGGTCCGGTCACCACCCGGTATATGGATTAATGAAGTACCTGACGAAAAATTTCTATTTATCAAGGTAAGCAACACCGTTTACATTTTATTCTTTTGCATTCATATAAATTGCCTTCTTTTATTAGGTAACATTAATTTTTGGTATTGCCGGTGCTTGTTGAACACATGAGCTGAAAGATTTAGAAAATAATAACCTAATAACTAATAACGTTCAGGATTTAGAAAAGGCTTTTCTGGTATCTATATCGCACTCACAAAAACTAATGTACAGTCAGCCTCACAATTATTGGCCACCCTAGCTATATTAGTCAACAACGACAAAAGAACAGAAGGGGAGGTTGTTGATTTACTACTTGTTGGAAAAATACCTCTCAATTTAAGTAGGGGGTGTTATGATAATTGCATCAACAATTCGTGCTAGAATTATAGCCAGGGTGGTCATTAATTGTGAGGCTGACTGTACCACGCCCATTTACAATTGTTGGTTCCCACTATGATAATGATATACAGGGTGTGTATAAAGTAAGGAATATAGCGATTATCTCGGCATATAAAAATATTTTGAAAAAAAGCTCGGACACGTCGATTTTGATTTTTCATTGCGCAAATTTTGACAAAAAAATAATTTATACAGGGTGATCTATTTCGGAGGTACGACATGTAGCGAGTTGTACCGGACCGCAAATTGCAATTTATATTACTATAACTCACAGCAAATTTTATTTTGATACTTTGACAAATAACGGAGCTATAAATGGTTTCCAATCCCCTTTGTCGCCCCGTAAACCATTGATTTAAAAGATTAAAGATTAAAAAATAATATTAATCGCTTAATTAAAACCAAATGTAATTATAGTGCACAAAACAATAATATCAAAAATGAGTCGCATAATTTGGCAAAAATATAGCGGAAAACCAAAAACAACTTGCCCATCGGAAGGTTAAAAAGGGAAAAATATAAAAAAATTAAATCACGTTCAATATACCTAAATCGACAAAACAAAAACTTCTTTGACAATAATTCAAGTATTGTACGTTTATCTTCGCGGCGAGTTGTCCTCGCGCCGAGTAGGGCTGGCGGCGAGTTGGGCTCGCGGCGAGTCGGCCGCGGCGAGTTGTCCCATCCCGTGCAATTTGTTTAACTACTTTTGAAAATTCTTCCACATCCGATTTCACCGGAAATGAGGTAAACTTGAGATTTTTAAATGCAACACCATATATATTTTTACATTTTTGAATTATACATTAAATATTGAATACATTTCCATAAAAAATAGTTATTTGTTTTATAAGGAGACAAAGTGACGTTTTGTGTGACAAGATTGTGTTTGCCTGAAGAGCGAGCGTAGCGAGCGAGTCAGGCAATACAGGCGAGTCACACAAAACTACTTTGACTCCGTATAAAACATTAAATTTTTTCTGTAAACGTAAAGCGTAAAACTGAAAATTTTAATTTTTGAAAGAGCACCATCTCTTGTCAATTACTTGTAGTTCAATTGTCAAATATTTTTTTAAAATTCACTTACATTTGTAAAAAAAGCTAATTATTAAACGCAACGAACTAATTATAAAGGAAAATTTAAAAAACATTAAATTGTTTACATTACAAATGCTTAAAAAACATTTTTTACGTTTCAAATAAAAATAATGTGCGGTTAAGACTTTACTTTTCCCTCCTAGACAGAGAAAAGTACTTTTCTGACAATTTTTCCTGCCTCGGCGGGAAAGTTAAACTTCACCGTTACCTATTGAGTGACACAAAGGCGACTTTTTCTGACGTTTGAAGAAAAATACTTTTTTTGAAATAAATAAAAAATTTTTTTTCAAAAAATACTCGCGTATTCAATGTATATTTTGTTTATAATATTTGCAGTCGTGGATAAAGTATAGTATCCTACTCGCGGGTAATGCTCATTACTCACTCTAATGATTACGACACTCGCCATACGGCTCGTGTCACAAATTCATTCTTGTGAGTAATGAGCTTCATTACCCGCTCGTTGGATAATATACTATTTCCCAGTACAATTTTTTCTGTAGTAGGGGAGACCGGGGACAATTGAAACATTTTAAATTGTTTTTCGTTTTTCTCTGCTGCTACGTGATTTTCAAAAATTTAATGTGAGCTAATAGGGATCTTAGTCTTTCTAGTTTTTATTAATATCATTTCGTTAATTTGTTATGATTAATAAAAAAGATATTTCAAAAAAAATTCGAGGCGGATGACATGTTTCAATCATCCCCGGGCTCGGACGGTTGAAACACCTATCTGAGACAATGGAAAAAAGCTTACATTAGGTGATTTTATAGTTACAACGTTACTCTGATAAACAATTGTGACAAATATAATTGAAAAATGAAAAAAATTAAAAAGTTTGATTTGTATGCACTAAAACACTTTTTGAATAATAAAACGATATTAGTGTAATTGCAATCGTTGATTGTTTGGCCAGTCTAAGGAGCACGTAGCTACGCATCTACCGACACGTTTTCGTACTAATTTAACTGCGAATTCCGCTCATTATGACGACTGTTTCAATTGTCCCCGGTCTCCCCTACTTAACAAAGTCAGAAATAATAGGTGATTCCATATAAGTTTGACTGTGTGTAGTCACCACCTAGTACATGCATTGCATATGCATATGCAATAAATTATTTTTTATTAGTTGACGTGTATGCCTATCCATAAGCCTGTAGGTTTAAGCAATTGAATAATTACACTAGAATTTTTAAAAGACTACCGACACGTGACTTTTAAAATATTGAATAAATAATTAATTTAATTATAAATTTTCTAAATAAATATTTAATAATAATTAGCAATAAATGAATTAACTAAATTAACTAATTACACTCACGAAATAAGTCGTTTTCATCTTTATTTATACATATAAAGGTGGTCACGTGTCGGTAGTCTTTAAAAAATTGAACTAAAAAAAATCTAAAAATCTACATTGCACGTATTGCACACTTGTTTTTATTACCAGTTTTACCAAACTATTTAAACAACTTTTTTTACCTAGTAATTTTAGTAAAGCCAGCTAAACTTTTCAATACAATTCGTCTTCAATTTCTTGCTAATAGTAAATAATATTTTATTCACTTTAATTTTCTTTTAAAAATATGTAATTTTTTTTAGAAGAATTCAATATGAAGTCTGCAATTTTATTTTTTGTTTTGTTTTACGTATTTGCTACCGTTTTTATGCTTGAAGGAGAAGGTAAGTTCCTTTTTAGTAAAAGCAAAGCTCATTCGACCAAAGAAGAATTCAATGCCCAACGCTAATTAGACGCATTAGAGGTTCTTCTCTGATTAAAAGAGCTATATCAAAATAATCATTTTTCGAATTTAAACGTTTATGGATTGCAGAGGGTCAGCCTTGCGTCTTGTTAGGAACATTACCTGTGCCATTAATAACAGTGTGTAAACCAAGTTGTGGAGCTTTTAGAACTACATTCCTTTCTTTGTGCAAAACTGGCTTGATTTGCTGCGTAATAAATTAACCAAAGTCTCTTAAAATAACATAACAAAATGATGTTAAAAATCGAAAGTTATCTTTGGAAAACTTTCCTTGCGTTTATACATTGTTTAGCTATGAAACTTGGTTTTTGTACAACGCATAAACTGTTATAAATAAATAAAATGTTAAAACTGAATTTGAATTTATTAATATTACCTTTAACCTCTAGATATACTTATGTATACATGACCTCATAATACCCCTTAAAGGAGAATTTCTGGTGATGATAATTTCTTGAAGTCTTTACCATTGTGTGACATTTAGTGAAGACTCAAACGCTAAATTATTTAATACAAGCGGCATTTTATATAAAATTTTGGTAACCAATGTTTTTGCAATATTTCAACCCTGCTGAATACGAAAATTACGGTTACCAAAGCGAAATCTTAACAGAAAGAGTAATATTCAAGATCACGCCCAAGATGTCTACTTTGTTATTTTTGGACAATAATTATGAACAATTAGGACAAATATTTACATTGGTTCGGATAGATAATTTTATACTCTACAATTTTTATTAGAGGTAAAATTAGCTTTAGTACGGAGTCTACGCCACATAAAACTATGGAACGCTGCACTTTTGGTTAATGGCATGAAACTCGGTACATAGTTTACTGAAACCATATCGAGTAATTTTGCCCGATGAGACCAAAAAAAATTCGATGGGGGCCGCAGGACACCCCCTTTAATGCAAATTGTACACGGCGAATACCTGAGGTACTTTGAATTTACAGTTTATGATATGAAACTCGAAACATAGTTTACTGGAACTATATTGGCAAATTTTGTCCGATGGGACCAGAGATAAAAAAAAAATAAAAAAAATAAAAATAAAAAAAGGGGTACTCGACCTACTTTTACTACTTTTTCACCCCGTTTTTCCTCTAGTTCTGTAGGAACGCTCTTTTAAAGGTTTTTAAAGAGGTCGGGTAAAATGATACTAGACTTTTTGTTAATGGAATAAAATTTGGTACTTCGTTTACTGGAACCATATTGACAAATTTTGTCCGATGAGACCAACCAAAATACGATGGGGGTCGCTGTACGCCTCCTTTAATGCGGAGTATACATGACGAATACCTCAGGTACTTTGAACTTGTGGTTAATGGAATGAAACTCGAAACATAGTTTACTGGGACTATATTAACAAATTTTGTCCCATGAGACCGAATATATATTCGAGGGTGGCGCTACACAACCTCTATTCCTCAAAAAGGGACACTTGACGTATTTTTTCGTGAAAAGTATCGTTGCCGTATATTTTGGAGAAGCTAAATCGATCTGTCACAGTAACAGATCCATCTGAACGTTCCTATGGGCACAAAGCCGCTATTTTTTCCTCTGGGGCTGTAGGGCAGCACTTTCAAAACTTTTAAAAGAGGTCGAGTAAAATGATGTTGAACTTTTCGTTAACGGAGTGAAACTGGATACATACATTCTTGGAACTATATGGAATAATTTTGGCCGATGAGACCAAAAGAAATTCTAGGGGGTCGCTGCACATGCCCTTTTTTATAAATCCTAGATTGACCGTATTTTTTCGTGAAAAGTATCTTCGCCGTATATTTCGAGGCTGCTGAATTAATATGTGACAACGACGAATCCATCTGAACATCCCCATCCTTTTAAACACGTCATTTTTTCCTCTAGTGCTGTAAGAACGTTCTTTCAAAGATTTTAAAGAGGTTGGGGAAAATGATACTGGACTTTCTGTTTATGGAATGAAACTTGGCACTTTAGTTTACTGGAACCATATTGACAAATTTTGTCGGTTGAGACCAAAGATAAACTCTAGGAAGGGACGCTCCACACACCTTTTTTTTATAAATCTTAGGTTGGTCGTATTTTTTCGTGAAAGATATCGCCGTATATTTCGAAGATGCTGATTCAATCTGTGGCAACGACAAATCCATCTGAACATCACGTCGGCCAAATTTAAGGCTGCGACTCTAAGAAAATCTGTAAGCAATACCGCCGTAAAATCGTAACGTAGTTGCTTAGGATACGGTCGTTAACAAGCCTACTGGAAAGTTGTTTTTACCCGACTTTTTAAGAAATCTTTTAAAGAGCGTTCCTATACTGATAGAGGAAAAAATGACGTGTTTACACACAAGGAGATGTTCAAATGGATTTGTCGTTGTTACAGATTGAATCAATACCCTCGAAATATACGGCAAGGATACTTTTCACTAGAAAATACGACCAATCTAAGATTTATAAAAAAGGGTGTGTGCAGCACCCCCCCTCGAATATTTCTTTAGTCTCATCGGACAAAATTTGTTAATATAGTCCCAGTAAACTATGTTTCGAGTTTCATTCCATTCCATAAGTTCACAGTACCTGAGGTATTCGTCGTGTATTCTCTGCATTAAAGAGATGCCCTCATCGAATTTTTGTTGGTCTCATTGGACAGAATTTGTCAATATGGTTCCAGTAAACTATGTACTAAATTGTATTCCATTAACAAAAAGTCTAGTATCATTTTACCCGACGTCTTTAAAAACCTTTAAAAGAGCGTTCCTACAGAACTAGAGGAAAAAACGGCGTGTTTACACGGATGCAGATATTCAGATGGATTCGTTGTTGTCACATATGAATTCTGCACCCTCGAAATATACGGGGAAGTTACTTTTCACGAGAAAATACGGCCAATCTAAGATTGATAAAAAAGGGTGTGTGCAGCACCCCCCCCCCCCTCGAATATTTCTTTGGACTCATCGGACAAGATTGTACTATATGGTCCCAGTAAACTAAATAAAAAAAATTCATCAAAATTCATTCAAGGCGTGGGTACTTTGCAGTTTATGCTGTTTTCAGTCTAATATGATTCCATTTTTGGATTCTGGTGAAAAGATTCCGCAAACAATTCCCATTCTTAAATAGAAGAATCTTTTACCGATAAGTTCTTAGAGTGAAATAAATCAATTAATTTCCATTTACTAATTAACAAAATTAATTTTTACCGAGGAAACTTTGTGTGAATTTAATCTCCGACGAAAAGAAATCTACATATTTCTCTGCAAATGAAATAACCTATTCGATGAAACAACTTACTTGTTTCTTAGAACGTCTTTTTATTTCCGTTTATTCCCAGAGTCCTAAAGAAATTGAATTTAGTTAAATTTACCAAAGTTTAACCTAATTTTACAGCCGACCGTCCTTCCCCATTAGAATCCTCCTTAATATACGTTAATCACTTGAATAATATTTTATTTTTTAATTGCAATATCCAGTAATTAAACTGAATAACAAACTGACAACTACAAAGAAGAATCCATCTTTAAATCTTCGTATCGGCGTAGACGATTCCGACTTACGCATGCCCGAGTGAAAACACAGGACCACACTAAGAAGCTTTCAAATATTGTATTTATGTTATATTATGAATTCCTTGTTTATTTTATACTTATTAAAGCCCAATAGATTTACTTTCAAACGAGTTAGTTTTGTTTCTGCGAGGAAAGGTGTAAAATGTTTTCATTGAATCTTTGACATCCCGACGTGTTATTCCGGGAAAAAATATATATAAATTTATTTGTAACAAACTGACCGAGTGTATTAAGCTGTACACGTACACATGTTACCCCGTTATAAGCTTCAGATCACTCCTTAAAGAGCTAGGGTTGGTAAATGTCTCTGTGTTGTATAAACCGTTTTAAAGTATACAGGGTGTATCCGAAATAGGTGGACAAACTTCAAGGGAACGTTCCTTACATAAAATTAAGGTACCCGTATTTTTTTGTTTTGGTCAATTCCAATTTTTGAGCTGTGTGGGAGCCTCTAACTTCGGGCCCCCTAAAACACTATTTTGTTAACATTTTAGAAACCCCTTAACCGATTTTAATAAAATTTGGTATAAAAACTACCAAAGTGAATTAACATAAGTACAATATCCTACTTTTGTTAAAATCGCTAGAGGGCGCTAGTTACGTACAACTGTTCTTGGTTTTTCTGTAATAACTTTTTTGGCCAAAACATTTTTTAATATTTTTATTTCATAATTAAATGTGAAATTTCATTATCTAAAAAAAGTGTGTTTATATCTTTTTCCTAAGATACACAGTTTTTGAGAAAAAGACGAAAAATACCGACCGAATGCGAGAATTTTGAACTATTTTCTCAATCAAAAGATAGTTGGAAAGTTGATTTTTCATTTTTAAAGCTTGTATTTATAATTCCTCTAATTTTAGTGCAATTTTACTTTAGAAATTGTAACACAATCTTTAAAAATGAAAAAATCACCTTTCCGACATCTTTTGATTGAGAAAATAGTTCAAAATTTATGCATTCGACCTGTATTTTTCGTCTTTTTCTTTCTAATTTTGTATCTTAAGAAAAAGATCAAAAATACTTTTTTTTAGATAATGAAATTGTACATTTAATTATGCAATAAAAAAATTGAAAAATGTTTTGACCAAAAAAGTTATTGCAGAAAAACCCAGATCAGTTGACCGTAACTAGCGCCCTCTAGCGACTTTTACAAAAGTCGGATATATGGTACTTATGTTAATTCACTTTGTTAGTTCCCATGCCGAATTTTATTAAAATCGGTTAAGGGGTTTCTAAAATGTTAACAAAATAGTGTTTTAGGGGGCCCTCTGTTAGGGGCTCCCACACCGGTCAAAAATTGGAATTGACCAAAACAAAAAAATACGGGTAACTTAATTTTAGGTAAGGAACGTCTCCTTGAAGTTTGTCCACCTACTTCGGATACACCCTGTATAGTGTTCATGAGTTCAGAGAGATAGCTTTCTCTATATTCAGCCAGGATGTTGTAACACCGATCTTAATCTCGTGTGTTCATTAAATACCTTCGGGATCACTCGAGTCGAAGACGGGAGGGTTCGAAGAAATAAGTCAGCAACAACAACACTTTCTACCCAAATAAAAATATTTATTCAAATAAAAAATAAAAAAAAATAACAATTTATGTTATTAATAAAATAAAAAATAACAATTTCTGTTACCAATAATAATTCGTCGATAACGAAGATAACGAAGATAAGAAAATAACAATTTATGTTATTAAAACGAAGTTTACGAATATTAAATAATTAAAACGTCCTTTGGATGTTGATGGTTCCTGGGACACCGCACTTGGACTGACGATTCGCAAGAACTCGCTCCTCGAACGTAAATGGGGACGCGTGGTTAACTTTACAGCTAAACCAGCGTTCCTCCGGATCAACAGTCGGTCCAACAAACCCAAGACTGTAATCAAGCCCACACTAATGATCAACAGTCGGCCAAAAGGTCAAGACTGTAATCTAATCTAGTCCTTCACAACGGGAATGTACTGTGGTAGCCGCGATCAGCTTATACCCTACAGCTGCAGCTTATCTCAGCCGCTGGTGCAGGGACGCCAGACCATCAACTACCCACAGCACAAGACGATCTCACTGAGCACAAGCACAGTTGTACAGTTGATGAACACGGTTGGTGACGGACTCCCCTGAAATCCATGCACGTCGAATATTTATTAATTCTCCACCACCAAGTTCCTAGCACCAATAGAACTCGCTTGTTCGATTTATCTACGAAGTGGGAATGTACATGTGACTCCGTACGTTTCGTACTCATATATCTACGATTATCACTCAGCTACTACATGAATGCGTTTTATGCGATTATGTAGGCGGTGATAGATGCGGGCTTAAATTATACATCGAATGGTATAAATTTCGACGGGTTACGTTAATTATAAATAATTTTAAAAAGCATTTAAAATAATTAATAATTTTAAATGATTTTAAAATTAGAAAAAATGAATGATAATATTAATCACGTTGAAAATAAAATTAAACATGATGAAAAAATATATTTGGGATACCTGAAGGGCCAAAATAAATTAAAATTAAATAAACAATTTTAAAATTAAATAAAGAATTCCAATTTATCGGGGACATTGAAATTAACCGGCGACCTCGAGTACATTTGCAGTACGTTGAAGTGCAAACGCCGGATAAAAATTTATACCATTATCGCAGATGGTACAAAAACGAAATCAGATGGTTGCTGATGGATTACGTACGAGTCATTTTTTTTTTAATAAAAAACACTCGGCTGCGCAAACGATGTTAAGTTTTCACGTATCAGAAGCAGAATCGTACGGATTCGTAACACTCAGGTGTAGAAAAATGCATCGTTACAATGTATCTGTTTAAACATCAACGAGCGGGCGCCCCCGTCGAAATTCGACAAAGTAGTTGTAGAGATGAATGTGTTAGAAAAATGAAATTTTAAAAAATTATTATAAATTATAATGCACTTACTTCCTACACCTATGATTGTTTGTTGTTAAACGTGTACAAAATAGGCGTGTCCGTAATTTAACATTATCGAACTTTGTTAAAGTAGGGAGATATTATTATTTTAAAAAAATTTATGAAATTGGTAATTTGAAGAAAATAATTTAGTGCTGACATATCTGGGGGTCGACAGCGTCAATTTAAAAAAAAATAGCGGTCACCCCCGTCGAAATCGACGAAGTTTTTGAAGATATGAATGAGCTATGGCTATTTTATAAAAAAAAATAAGAAAACTAACCTTAAAGATAACTAAGCCAAAGAGGGCAACATAAAAAACCGTCTCAAAAATCCAAAATTCACAAAAGCACGAAACGCAATTAAAAATGCACGCACCAACCTGACCATATCGCGTATTAGAAACGTACTGGTCGAATAAAAGTATTGAAAATTTTATCACCACTACCAAATGTATAATGTGTGCGTTATCGTATAAAACCAAATACTATCTACATTTATTCTCATTTATAATTTTTAAAATTGGATTATTTTAAATTATAAAATTGATTATTTTATTATGTATAGTATAAAATATAAAACAATGTAAGAAATTAATAATTTTGAGAAAAAAATTAGTGGTGACATATCTGTGGATCAAGAGCTTCAATTTAAAAAAAAATCATCAAAATCGGTCCAGTAGAAGTAGGCTATTATTATATATCAAGAAAAGGCTTAGCGTTTTAAATATATGGATAGAGCAAATCATGTCTATAAAAGTCCACTATAAGGAAGATATCGTGTCTTCTGTTTTGACAACACTCAAGGAATGATTTGAAGATAGTTTTACCTCAAATAAAAATTGTAGAGTATAAAATTATGTATCCGAACCAATGGAAATATTTGTCCTAATTGTTCATAATTATTCTATCAAAAATAACAAAGCAGACATCTTGGGTGTCACCTTGAATATCACGCTTCCGGTTAAGATTTCCCTTTGGTAACAGAAATTTTTAAATTCAGCGGGGATGAAATTGGAGAAAGATCGGTTACAAAAATGTTATATAAAATGCCGTTTGCATGGTAAAGAGGACGTAGTTTTCGAAAATATTCCTTGTCTATCATACCAATTTCTACTTTACAGTTTATTGGCAAATTATTTTCAGGATTATTCGTTACATCCCTTGACTTAATTTTACTCGTGCTTGTAGTGTACACACAACCAAACTTATATGGAATCACCCAGTATTTTGCAATAATAATTAGAAATTAATGAAAACGTATTATGCAGATAAGAGATAAAGGTGTTTTTTGATAAATTAGTAAATAAGGAAAAATGCCAAAAGTTGATCACATACCTTTAAAAAATTTGTTATTTCTTCCCAGTTGTAAAATCATAATGTCACAGTAAAGTTAACTTTGTATTAAAAAACGATAATAATGCCCTACGTAGGTTTGTCAGATATTCAGAAGGGAAAAATTATTTCTCTTGTTGAGCAAGGAATATCGCACACGCAAATCGGAGCAAGGGTTGGCGTCTCAGTATATGCTGTTTCAAAAACTTATGCAAGATTTTTGAAAGTGGAAACACTGAAGAACAGGCCTAGACAAAGTCGTCGCAGAGTAAGTACTGATCTATAAGGCCAGTTTGTAGCTCCAATAGCTAGAAGAAATTCAACCTCTTCTCATCCAGAGCTCCAAAGGCAACTTTTGCAGTCTACACGTTTCAGTTGAAACAATACAAAAGAGAATTCGTACTCTAAAATTATTTAGCAGGAGATACTTAAGAGTACCTGAGTTATCCAAATAGAACAAAAATTATTGGTTAAACTGGTCACTAGACCGTCAGAACTGAAAAATTGAGATTGGCAAAATGTTCTTTTTTTAGATGAAACCATAATTGGTCTTAGATCAGATGATCGTTGAATTCGGGTTTTAAGAGGTATAGGTAAAGACGCTAGACTGAAACTTACAAAATCTGTCCCAAGATATAAAGGAGGAACTGTAATGTTCCTGGGAGGTATTATGATTGAAGAAGAAACTCATTTGCTTCCCATAAGGCATAGTGTAACTCAGGTCGCAGATATGTTGACTTGGTACTAGAACCCAGGTGCAGTGGGAAATAATTTTCTGTTCATGCATGACAATGCTTCCCCAACACCTAAAGAGTTGCAATACTTTCTGAAAACAGAATCTGTCACTGTTTTGAAATGAACTGCTTGCTCACCTGATATAAATCTCATTGAGCAAGCCTGGGACTTTATTAGAAGAAGGATTTGAGCTGGAAGGGGTAATCCAGGAAATGGGGTTCAGCTTTATTCAAGCCGCTCTAGAAGAATGGGCAAACTTAAAGGAAGAACAAGTTGTAAATTTGATTAGAAGCATATCCCTTCGGATTAAGGTTTTATTAGGGCTAGAGGTGGTACTTCTGACTATTAAAGTAACAAACAAGTATTAATTTTTTTAGAAACAGGCATTTCTTTAATTAATCAATTTTACTTATTTTTACATTTCTTAGTGAATTGCCATTAATTTGAAGCATTGGTTTAATTTTTGTTGTAATAATTAGAAATTGGTTTAACCCTAGGATGTATAATATGGGTATTGTATACCCATAAGAGCATTCAACTTCAAGTTACAGCTTCAATTTTCAAAATATTTTAATATGCTCTTAGAAGTGTCTTCTTTGAAGTGTTCTTTAAGCGATTAATGAGGTACTAATAATCAAAACTAATTTTTGTTCTTTAAAAAGGCTTTTTTCCACTTTTAACGCTTATTACATAACATGGGTATTTTATACCCATAAGAACATTCAACTTCAATTACAGCCTCAATTTTCAAAAATTTTTATATGCTTTTAGAAGTGTCTTCTTTGAAGTGTTGTTTAAGTGATTAATGAGTTACTAATATTCAAAAATAAATAATTTTTTTTCTTTTATACACGAACGTTTTTCAACTTTTAGCGCTATTTTATACATTTAATATGAGAGTTAGCATGGATATGTGAATATGTGAATGTGTGATTTCATTGTTTTGCCGTTAGTGCCGTTATACTTTTGCATGTGACTTACAAAAATTTTTAATATTTAGCAAAATATAATTCGTTGATTCAACTGAGAAATTTCAGTGCATGAAAATCTGCGAAAATCTCGAGAAAATCCACCTAAAAATGTCGCGTATTTTTCACCCATGTTATGTAAATCTGTAGATCCTAAGAGTCATGCATCCTATGGTTAATATAACGTGCCTTTAATTTTTCAGTACAATTATTTCTGTAGTACTTAACAAAGTCGGAAATAATAGGTGATTCATATAAGTTTGGCTGTGTGTAGTCACCACCTGGTACATGCATATGCAATTATTTTTTATTAGTTGACGTGTAAGCCTATCCATAAGACTGGAAATTTAAGCAATTGAAATATTAGATAAAAATCTACATAGTTACAAATATATTTGTAATTATATGATAATAGTATTGACGTATTGCACAATTATTTTTAATTACCAGTTTTACCAAACTATTTAAACAACTTTTTTTACCTAGAAATTTTAGTAAAGCCAGCTAAACTTTTCAATACATTTCGTCTTCAATTTCTTGCTAATAGTAAGTAATATTTTATTCACTTTAATTTTCTTTTAAAAACTTGTAAATTTTTTTAGAAGAATTCAATATGAAGTCTGTAGTTTTATTTTTTGTTTTGTTTTCCGTATTTGCTACCGTTTTTATGCTTGAAGGAGAAGGTAAGTTGGTTTTTAGTAAAAGCAAAGCTCATTCAACCAAAGAAGAATTCAATGCCCAACGCTAATTAGACGCGTTAGAGGTTCTTCTCTGATTAAAAGAGCTATATCAAAATAATCATTTTTCGAATTTAAACGTTTATGGATTGCAGAGGGTCAGCCTTGCGTCTTGTTGGGAACATTACCTGTGCCATTAATAACAGTGTGTAAACCAAATTGTGGATCTCTTGGAACTACATTATTTTCTTTGTGCAAAACTGGCTTGAATTGCTGCGTGATAAGTTAATCAGTCTTTTCAAATTACATAAGAAATGGTGTTGAAAATCAAAAGTTATCTTTGGAAAACTTTCCTTGCGTTTATACATTGTTTAGCTATGAAACTTGGTTTTTGTACACCGCATAAACTGTTATAAATAAATAAAATGTTAAAACTGAATTTGAATTTACTAATATTACCTTTAACCTCTAGATATACATATTCATGACCTCATGATACCCCTTAAAGGAGTATTTCTGGTGATGATATTTTCTTGAAGTCTTTACCATTGTGTGACATTTAGTGAAGACTCAAACGCTAAATTATTTAATGCAAGCGGCATTTTATATAAAATTTTGGTAACCAATGTTTTTGCAATATTTCAACCCTGCTGAATACGAAAATTACGGTTGTCAAAGCGAAATCTTGGTAATTACAGGAAGAGTAATATTCAAGATGTCTATTTTGTTATTTTTGGACAATTGTTTGTATCAAAAAGTTGTATCTTCGAGTGAAATAAATCAATTAATTTCCATTTACTAATTAACAAAATTAATTTTTACCGAGGAAACTTTGTGTGAATTTAATCTCCGACGAAAAGAAATCTACATATTTCTCTGCAAACATATTATGAAATAAACTATTCGATGAAACAACTTACTTGTTTCTTAGAACGTCTTTTAATTTCCGTTTATTCCAAAAGTCCCAGAGCAATTTAATTTAGTTAAATATACCAAAGTTTAACTTAATTTCACAGCTGACCGCCCTTCCCCATTAGAATCCTCCTTAATAAACGTTAATCACTTGAATAATATTTTCTTTATTTAATTGCAATATCGAGTAATTAAACTGAATAACAAACTGACAACTACAAAGAAGAATCCATCTTTAAATCTTGGCATCGGCGCAGACAATTCCGACTTACGCATGCCCCAGTGAAAACACAGGACCACGACCACACCAAGAAGCTTTCAATTATTGTATTTATGTTGTGTTATGAATTCCTTGTTTATTTTATACTTATTAAATAAATACCATAACAATTAATCTATCAAAATAAATAAAAAGAGCAAACGGGTAAATTACGACGATTTTTACACACACGGTGTCTTTAGCTGGCTTTAGCTCCTTAAGAAGCAATCTTATGGTAATTTTACGTCTAATATAAATTGTGGAGGACCTTGTATGTCTAATTCAATCAAAATAGTTGTCCTAGTTTCAATAATAATTATTCCATCCAAATAAATCTTAATTGCTATAGCAGACATCTTAGTAGCCATCGTGAATATCGCGTTTCCGGTTTAAATTTCGCTTTGGTAACCGCAATTGGATTTTTGGATTCAGCAAAGTCGAATTATTGGGAAAATATTGGTTACAAAAATGTTATGTGAAATTCCTCTATCATTTCGAGATTGGGATTTTGTTCCAATTTCACGGTGCTTCTTCCGAATCTATCTCCTTAAGGAGTGATCTGAAGATAGTTTTACCTCTAATAAAAATTGTAGAGTATAAAATTAAGTATCCGAACCAATAAAAATATTTGTCCTAATTGTTCATAATTATTCTATCAAAAATAACAAAGCAGACATCTTGGGTGTCATCTTGAATATCACGCTTCCGGTTAAGATTTCGCTTTGGTAACAGAAATTTTTAAATTCAGCGAGGATGAAATATTGGAGAAAGATCGGTTACAAAAATGTTATATAAAATGTCGTTTGCATGGTTAAGAGGGCGTATTTTTCGAAAACATTCCTTGTCTCTTATACCAATTTCTACTCTTTAAAAAAATTGTTATTTCTGCCCAGTTGTAAAATCATAGTGTCACAGTAAAGTTAACTATAACGTATTTAAAAACGATAATAATGCCCTACGTAGGTTTGTCAGATATTAAGAAGGGAAGAATTATTTCTCTTGTTGAGCAAGGAATATCGCAAACGCAAATCGCAGCAAGAGTTGTCGTCTCAGTATGTGCTGTTTCAAAAACTTATGCAAGATTTTTGAAAGTGGAAACATTGAAGAACAGGCCTAGACAAAGTCGCAGAGTAAGTACTGATCAATAAGACCACTTTGTAGCTCCAATAGCTAGAAGAAATTCAACCTCTTCTCATCCGGAGCTCCAAAGGCAACTTTTGCAGGTTACAGGTGTTAACGTTTCAGTTGAAACAATACGAAAGAGAATTCGTACTCTAAAATTATTTAGCAGGAGATACTTAAGAGTACCTGAGTTATCCAAACAGAACAAAAATTATTGGTTAAACTGGTCTCTGCCGTCAGAACTGAAAAATTGAGATTGGCAAAATGTTCTTTTTTTCGATGAAACCAGAATTGGTCTTAGATCAGATGATCGTTGAATTCGGGTTTTAAGAGGTATAGGTAAAGGCGCTAGACATTGAAAATTACAAAATCTGTCCCAAGATATAAAGGAGGAACTGTAATGTTCCGGGGAGGTATTATGATTGAAGAAGAAACTCATTTGCTTCCCATAAGGCATAGTGTAACTCAGGTCGCAGATATGTTGAGTTGGTACTAGAACCCAGGTGCAGTGGAAAATAAATTTTGGTCATGCATGACAATGCTTCCCCAACACCTGAAGAGTTGCAATAGACTTTCTGGAAACAGAATCTGTCACTGTTTTGAAATGAACTGCTTGCTCACCTGATCTAAATCTCATTGAGCGTGTCTGGGACTTTATTCAAAGAAGGATTTGAGCTGGAAGGGGTAATCCAGGAAATTGGAATCAGCTTCATTCAAGGCGCTCTAGACGAATGGTCAAACTTGCAGGAAGAACAAGTTGTAAATTTGATTAGAAGCATTTCCCTTCGGATTGAAGGTTTTATTAGGGCTAGAGATGGGCAATACTGACTATTAAAGTAACAAACAAGTATTAATTTTTCTTGAAACAGGCATTTCTTTAATTAATCAATTTTACGTATTTTTACATTTCTTAGTGAATGGATTTTAATTTGAAGCATTGGTTTATTTCTTTTTGTGATAATTTGAAACTGGTTTAATATAAAGTGATTTATCCACGACCGTCCAATAATACGTTCATTACTCTATGATTTTTGAGCAGTAATGTGTGTCATTACTTACTAGTTGCAAATCATTGAATAATATACATATTACTCAGTGACTATTACATTACTCAATGGTTTACGGGGCGATACAGGGGATTGGAAAACATTTATAGCTCCGTTATTTGTCAAAGTATCAAAATAAAATTTGAGACAAGTATGACTAGACAAGAGACTCTCTAATGGGTTCTAGTACCAAGTCAACATATCTGCGACCTGAGTTACACTATGCCTTAATGGAAGTAAATGAGTTTCTTCTTCAATCATAATACCTTCCCGGAACATTACAGTTCCTCCTTTATATCTTGGGACAGATTTTGTAATTTTCAATGTCTAGCGCCTTTACCTATACCTCTTAAAACCCGAATTCAACGATCATCTGATCTAAGACCAATTCTGGTTTCGTAAAAAATCGTAAAAATTTTTATGATTTTATGAATAATGAATGCCTAAAACAATTATCAAATGGTCATATAAATAAATTATTATCAGATAAAGTTTTTTCGATATAAAAAATCGCTTAATTTCAGAGTATACAGATATCTTAAAAAATTCCTAAAGTTGATCTGAGCTCTTCTGACCTTGAATTTTTTTTTTAAATTTGCCTGCAGCGCTTGGGGCCGTGAAAAATCTTTGAAAAAAACAATACTGTACTTGCCATTTTAGAGACTCTCAAGTTGGAAAATTTGAGGTAGCTCCCCACTCAAAATTATTCCTTAAATTCGTCCCTGCCCAAGATATTAATTTTTAAATGAAATGTTTTACCAAGTAAAACAATTGTTGTTCGTAAAGAACTGTCGCCTCTCTTGAAACTTTTGAAATTGTGTCTGCCCCCCCCCCCCAGAAAATATATGCTGGGGTCGTAACTGCTGACTCCTCACCCATTTTGAGTTCTACGTCAAAGTGACGTTTAATGTAATAAACATACAAATATAGTAATCAACCAGTGAACTGTTTTATCGGCCCTATGCAAATATCAATTTGCCGTGGCACCCAAGATGGCCTGACGAGTCAGCTACCTTTTATGTAGAAGCTATAATTCCCACAAATAGTAAATTCATTTTGGTTGATGTTAAAGATGTGTTTCCTAGCATACATTGCACAAATTGAAACTATTAATTAAAAATGACAATAACCCACGGTCGTAATTTTAGAAATTTTTAAAAGCCTTGAAACGTGCCTGACACAAAATTATTTATCTTTTAATAACAATATTTATATTGGCAAAGAAGGCCTAGCCATGGGAAACCCTCTGAGCCTAAAATATTAGCTGAAATTTTCATGGATAAAGTAGAGGAGGTTATACACCAGTCATAATTTTAGTAATTCTTTTGTTTATTGGTCATAGATAGGTCGATGATATCATAGGTTATTTTAAAGGTACAAATAGACAATTAACTTCCTTATTAGAGTTATTTAAAAATATTCACCTTAACATACAGTTTATAATGAAGGAGGAGATATAAATTCCATAAATTTTATAGACCTAACCATTACTCGAATAAACAAAAAACACGATTTTGCCATTTATCATAAACCTTCCCATACAATTATTATTATTAATAACCATTCCAACCATCCAATGACACATATATTAGCAGCCTTCCACAGTATGGTCCATAGATTAACATCAGTCCCTATGTCTGAAAGTAACTTTAATTCAGAGCTCAGCTGAATTAACAGTCTTAAATAGCAATTACAACACTGAAGACTGAAAACATTAACAATATTTTAATTAACTAAGAAATTATCAATATACTCAATTAAATTAATTTCATCACCACATTAGCCAGACCCACCTGGTTATAAAAAGATCACTATTAAAAAAACAAACAAAAAACAAATAAAGTTGACAAATCGGTCAAAATAGTTATTTTCGTATCAAGAGCGCGAAGTCAGTGTTTTTAGGCGCGAGATGTACTTTTTTCAAGAGGCTTGCCGAATGAAAAAAGTCTTTCGAGCGCACTAAAAACACTTCGCGCTCGTGATACAAACAATATTTTTTGTACAACTGTAAAAAACCATCCAAAATTAAAAAATTAATCAAAATCATTCAACTGACAGGAGAAATTAAATTTTCAAAAAATAGTATATTAGAGCACTAGTTTCATAAATCATCTTGTTAACGTATACGAGTTCAAGTTTAGAAAAAGAGCCGCTTGCGGCGAGTTTTCTAAAGGACGAGTACGTTAACAAGCCTTATGAAACGTGTTATCTATACTATTTTTTCTATTTCGGTATTTTATTAAAAATTACATTTTTTTTTAAATATTTGGCATGTGATAGGAATTTTATTTGTTCATGGTGGGAACACTGAATGACAATTGTCACGTCAACTTTGCTTCTATTATTCATAGATGTCGCTGTATTAATTATTATATAATCTATTTTTGATATAATTTAAATAAATTATCTTGTCTAATTATGTAAAAAATAAAAACAATACTCAAAAATGTTGTAAAAGCATAATTTGCAGTAATTAACAAACCAAAAACACATTTTAAGATTGATATATTTGACATTAATTTGTTAAAGGTCAGTTTAAGTTGACGCGAACTTAGCAGCAAAAAATTCCCAAGAAACAGTACGTTAAGAGAGCTTCTTAACGCACTGTTTTGAGACCAAAACAATGCGTTAAGGAGTGCATTTAAGTACCGAATTAGAAAAGACAATTTTTAACGCAAAACAGTGAAAAAACGCTTTTTTAACGGAAATGAAAAACACTTTTTAACGTTGTTAAGGATAAGAAACTAAAAAATGCTACTATTAAAAAATAGCAAACTTCGCGATTTGTAAATGATATTAAAATTTGTCCAAAACGATGTTGTAATGTTCTACTTTTAAGTACTGTTTCTAGTTTTTTTTAGTTTGAGATTGGTTGACATTGATAATTAAAATAATTATTTTGACATATGATACAAATCAATTATGTAAAAATTATTCTTAATTTTAAAAAATAATTACAAAAAATGCTTCTTAAGTAATAAATACCAAAGGAATAATGTAATTTTTAGGTAAATTGATTAGTATTAAAGTTAAAAATATTAAAATCAAACAAACTTTACCGCCATCTCTTGGTAAAATCTTAGAAGTTTAAATAAACGTCAACTGCCAGTAGGACCAACTTAAGAATTTAAGCAATAAAATTCTCTAATACGATTTTTTTAGAATCAATTTTTAAAATAAATCATTGCAAAATAGAAAAAATAGTATAAAACACTTGTGTCACAAGGGCTTTTGCCGCACTCAGGCATTTGCAGACCTCCTTTCAGTCGGTCTGGCAAAATTTCCCTTCGTGCGTCAAAATGCTATCTTGTGACACATGTATTTTAATATACTATTTTTTGACAGTTGGACAAAAAGTTTTTTTTGTAACTAATATACAGGGTGGTTGGTTTATCATTGTCCAGCTAATGTCTGCTGAAATATTAAAGACACAAAAGAAAGTTAAATTAGGAATTTTTCAAACGTCACCTGGTCTACAAAATGGCGCAAACAATTATGTTCCAGTTCCATTAGTCTACTTATTTTCTGAAAAAATATATAATTACCTAAGTTTGTTTTTTTAAATCTAACACCCTGTATATTTTTACAGAATCGTATTTTAAATCAATTTTTCTTTACAACGATACATCACCAGTGCCATTTTGCTTTCTAATTATCAGTGGCGGCAAGTGAAACCTATTTTGGGAAGACTCTAGATTAATATATTGATTGATTGTTAGACTTACTTTCTAATTATCTATTTAATTCATTTTAATATAAAAACTTAATGTTTAGCACAATGCTTATAATTCTTTCTTCTTTTGATATTGCTTGGACGTGTGCATTGTGCAACACCTGCGTCTCCTATCTCCAGCCCCTACTGCTAGTTATGCCCAATATTTCAAAAAATAACGATATCAGTGTTTGTAGAAAACATACTCAAAGAAGGCCCAAAAATGTTAAGTTCCATGGTGGACAATTTGAACAATCATTATAATACATTACGTATTAATCTTGTTGCTAAAGTTAGTTTGTTATTACCTAAGTAAATAAATAAATGTTAATCTTTCTAAAGTCACCGCAACACTCATATATTTTTTGACATTTTGGGCATAATTATTAGAAAGCAAAATGGTACTTGTGATATAACGTTGTAAAGAGAAATTGATTTACAATGTGATTCTGTAAAATTATACCAGGTTTTTATTTAAAGAAACAAAGTTACATATTTTTCTGGAAAATAAGTGGGTTATGGAAGAAAACTATTTTCGCCATTTTTTTAAATACATATATGAGTGTTTATCTCCATAATGTTGCAATTAACTTACAATAAGTAATAACCACCAACATTAATAATTTGAAAATATATAAAAACTACATAGCAAATTGTAATTACTATAATTATTATGATAAAAGTATTTACGTATTGCACATTTATTTTTAATTACCATTTTTACCAAACTATTTAAGGAAATTTTTTAACTAGTAATTTTAGTAAAGCCAGCAAAACTTTTCTATACATTTCGCCTTTAATTTATTGCTATTAGTAAGTAACATTTTATTCACTTTTAATTTTCTTTTAAAAAAATATATAATTTTTTTAGAAAAATTCAATATGAAGTCTGTAATTTTATTCTTTGTTTTGTTCTCCGTATTTGCGACTGTCGTGCTTTTTGGAAGAGGTAAATTGGTTTTTAGGGAAAGCAAAGCTCATTCAATCAAATACGAACTCACTGCCTTACGTTAATTAGACGCGTTAGGGTTCTTCTCTGGTTAAAAGAGCTATATTGAAACATACATTTTTCGAACTGAAACGTTTATGAATTGTAGAAAATGAAAGCTGCATCGTGAAACCAGATTCTTTAATTTTGATAGAAAAAAGAACGTGTAAACCAAGTTGTGATGATGATCTACCAGTACCTGCACTAGGTGTGTGCAATCCTGGCTTGACTTGCTGCGTGATGCCTCGTGGATTTACCGAAGTCCCTAAAATTACATAAAAAATGGTGTTGCAAATCAAAAGTTTTCTTATGAAAACTTTCCTTGTGGTTATATATTGTTTAGCTATAAATTTGTAATTTGATTTCTGTACACCGCATAAACTATTATAAATAAATAAAATGTTAAAATTTAGTGTCCGTAAACTTAGCAGGGACTTTTTTGAATTTAAAAAAAAACTTTCGCCAATCGTTTGTAAGTCGTTTGTAACTGTTTGTAAGTCCGGTTCCGACGTTTGTAAGTCAAAAATATGCGAGATATTCATGTTTTAAAAACCTTCTGCCAACTTACCGGAAGCAGGAACTTTTTGTCTGATAAGAAAAATTTAAGTAGCAATCGATAGACAATCGTTTGTAAGTATTTGTAACTCCTGTCCCGACGTTTGTAACTCAAAAATAAAAAAGATACGGCCCAAAAACTAACGTCAACTTGGCAGCGACTTTTTGTCCGATAAGAATTTTTTTTATACCAATCGATAGATAATCGTTTGTAAGTATTTGTAACTCTTGTCCCGACGTTTGTAACTCAAAAATAAAAAAGATACGGCCCAAAAACTAACGTCAACTTGGCAGGGACTTTTTGTCCGATAAGAATTTTTTTATACCAATCGATAAATAATCGTTTGTAAGTGTTTGTAACTCTTGTCCCGACATTTGTAAGTCAAAAATAAAAAAGATACAAAATTGTATTGCTGATTGGGGGGTGCGTGAAGTTAGCCCCCAAAGTTGACTTTTTTGAAGTGCCCTTTTGCCGCAAATTAGTAACTAATTTGTAACTATTTGTAACCATAAAATCAAAATTTGTAACTCAACCGTTATACCCCTAAAAATAAAAAACGCTTTGAGGGCCAGCTTCTCGGGGGCCCCCAAACTATCGCATTTCGAAAAAATTTTTGGGCCAAAAATTAGTAACTAATTTGTAACTATTTGTAACCTAAAAATTAAAATTTGTAAGTCACGCACAAAGGACATATTATGCATAATCAAAGTTTTGGGGGCTAAGTTCCCGAGAGCTCCCGAACATTGATTTTTCGAAATTTTTTTTTTGCCATAAATTAGTAACTAATTTGTAACTATTTGTAACCTAAAAATTAAAATTCGTAAGTCACGCGCAAAGGACATATGGATATTCAAAGTTTTGGGGACTAACTTCGCGGGAGCCGCAGAACTTTGAGTTTTCGAAATTTTTTTTTAGCCAAAAATTAGTAACTAATTAGTAACTATTTGTAACCTAAAAATTAAAATTTTTAAGTTTCGTCTCGCGGAGTTACCTTGAGTCAAATTTCGGGGTGCGTGAAGTTAGCCCCCAAAGTTCAGGTTTTTTAAGTGCGCTTTTGCCACAAGTTAGTAACTAATTTGTAACTATTTGTAACTTTAAAACGAAAATTTTAAAGTCAAACCGTCAGTCGTTAAAAAATGATTTTATTTTCGCTAGTGACTTGGTGATATTTATAGTAATGATGATAGGACTTATTCTTTTTTAAAGAAATGCTTTAAAAAGAATTTAAATAAATAACTAAAATATCACAATTTTCTGCTAAATAATTATACCTACCTACTTACCTATTACCTAAATACCGGTTTCGCTAATAAGCATTATCAGGGGTAGAATACTCTACAACTGGTGATGGTGTAGTACTCTACTCTACACCCTTTTTAAATTCTTTTTAAAGCTTTTGTTTTAAAAAGAATAAGTCCTATCATTCCTATAGGAAATTTAGGGTAATTTAGGGTAATATGAGACATTG
This sequence comes from Malthinus seriepunctatus, assembly GCA_963924605.1. Classification (NCBI taxonomy): domain Eukaryota; kingdom Metazoa; phylum Arthropoda; class Insecta; order Coleoptera; family Cantharidae; genus Malthinus; species Malthinus seriepunctatus. The sequence continues at coordinate 26,538,265 of OZ004600.1, read as the reverse complement.
TGATAAAGGTTTAAATTTAATTTTAATTCTTAAATCAAGAAGAACTTCTCTCATCGAATTATTAGAATCTATAAAAATAATATGCCTTGATGTGTATTAGCTTACGTCTAAAAAGTAATCAAGAAGTAATATATCTTAGGATTCGGATTAGGATTGTTAGGGTAGAGGGTAAACCGAGGTGTACGCGCACTTAGGCCGCGTAGTCGGGCCCATTGTGCTGCCTCCTTTTAGTAACCCCTTCTGACCCTTCAGTCCTTGACCCATCCCAACCTTTGGATGAATCCAAGGATACTGGAGGGCGAAGTGTCGCTGATACTGGCCATGTTAGGCCAGTATTCCCCTAACATGGATCCTCGAATTAGCGTTAACGCAGGGCAGTGACAAAGCACGTGTTCCATTGCTTCATCCGCTTCATTGCAACCTCTACATCTGGGACTGTCAGCAACACCAATTCTGTAATAGATGCTTGTTCAGTCGACAGTGTCCAGTGAGAGTGCCAGCGATGGCACGTAAGTTCTCGCGAGACAACGGTAGGTAATAATTAGCATACTTTTTAGATGGTGCTTTTATAGCTGCTTTGGCAAACCTGCAGCTGGTGCACTTAGCCCAACGTTTTCTATGGGCTATCAGCGTGTTACTTTTCAGTTGACTGTCGAGGGTGCTGACTGAGGGAGTAATAGAGGGCTCAGAGCAAATAGGCAAAATCGCCGAGCCCTCTCTCGCCAACTGGTCAGCTCTTTCATTACCCTCGTTTCCTTGATGACCTTTGACCCAGCAGAGTTTTAGGTCGTTATATGTAGATATCTGATTCAGAACTTTGGTGCATTCTAGCACCAAACCAGAGGTTACTTTATGGCTGTTTAGGGCCGCGAGCACAGCTCTGCTGTCTGTCGATATCTGAATGTTGGGGTTGATGATTTCGTTCTCTATAATATACCGAGAGCCTTCTAGCACCCCTATTAGTTCTGTTTGAAAAACTGAGGTGTGTTTGCCTAGCGATATGCTTTTGCTTAGATTCAGCTCAGGTGAGTATATACCCGCTCCGGAGCCGCTATCTGTTTTAGATCCGTCGGTATAGATAGAGATGTCAGGTGTGAGAGTTTCTGTATCTATTGACAGAATCTTGAATGATCTGTTGAAAACATAATGTAGGTGGAATGTGATCCGTACCCAATGTGAGTAGAGGCAGCTCTTTCGTGCTGTCCTTGACAACACTTAGATGTCCTACATTTGTTGAATTATCCCACAAGCCCAGTCCGCGTAAACTTAGAGCTGTTCTTAAAGCCAGTTCCTTCACAAAGATATCTAGTGGAGGGAGGCACAAAAGGGTCTCTAAGGCAGCGTTGGGTGAGGTTTTCATTACTCCAGTGGCCGCTAAGCAAGCTAGTCTTTGCACACGTGACAGTTTAGTTATGGTGGTTCTTGATTGATCCTGGGCCACCAAACAATGGCACCGTATGTTAGCATCGGTCTGATAATGGCTGTGTAGAGCCAGAGGGTGATTATAGCGTTAATACCCCAGATCCTGCCCACCGCTCTGCGACACTGCCAAAAAGCAGCACAGGCTTTCTCAATTTTATTGTCGAGGTGACATCTCCAATTGAGTTTCTGATCAAGCGTAATGCCCTGGTACTTGACAGTGCTCACTAGTTTGAGAGATGTCCCTTTTAATTTGGGCAAAATCATGTTTCTCAACTTGCGTTTTCTGGTGAACAGAACTAACTCCGTTTTCAACGGATTGATTGTAAGGGAGTGCTCCGAGCACCATCCGAGTTCAATATCCTCTGTATTATTTGGTCTGTCGCCTGCAGAGAAAGAGATCAGCGAGTTCTCCAGTTCCGACAGTAGGTGTTCTTTGAAGACCAGCCTATCTGTCTTTCTTGGATTCCTATACCGAACTCTCTCTACAGTGACAGCCTTAATGGTAAATGTTAGCCATCTGTGGTCTGACTGCTCTGACATTGTTAGTTCTTGAGACCCTTGCCAGTTTACGAAGTTGTTTGAGACAGATTGAGTGGCCAGAGTGATATCAATCACAGTCTGGCAGCGCGAGGTAACGAAAGTAGGTTCATTCCCGCGATTTATTATCTCTAGATTGCTATCAGTTATAAAGTCGAATAGTGTTTTACCTCTTTCATTGTTGGATCTGCTCCCCCTTATAGTCTGGTGAGCATTGGAATCACATCCAATGATGAGATGTTTGTTGTTTGCTTTTTGCTTTGCAGTGATGCACCAGATTTAAGAGGGATGCTGGTGGTATCCCTTCGTAGGCATCAATGGGAAGATATAGGGACGCTAAAATCACGTCAGTTTGACCAGTGCCAAAGTAATTATATCTTGTGGATTTTTAATTTTCAATAAGTATACTGGAATAGCCACTGCGTTTTAGAATGCCCATTGAGGTAATTATTATTTTGATATGAATGAAAAGTTTTTGATATTCTCTCATGAACTCTTTTTAGCTAAATACAATTTTAAATAATTAAGTTGAAATACCAAGGCTAAAAATAGATGACACTCCCTCAAGACAATTTGCATGTTCTTTCCTTCATCATAAAGTTTCATATGACTCCATCAAGTAAACCTTTTGGGGGAATACCTACCCTAAATTACCCAAATTTCCAATAAGAAGCTTATATTCATTGAAAGTAAACGAGGTATAAACTTTTCAAAGTTGAAATAATTTTTTAAAGATTGATAGTTGACTTTAAAATTTTCGTTGTAGGGTTACAAATAGTTACAAATTAGTAACTAACTTGTGGCAAAAGCGCACTTAAAAAACCTGAACTTTGGGGGCTAACTTCACGCACCCCGAAATTTGACTCAAGGTAACTCCGCGAGACGAAACTTACAAATTTTAATTTTTAGGTTACAAATAGTTACAAATTACTTACTAATTTTTGGCTAAAATAAATTTCGAAAACTCAAAGTTCGGCGGCTCCCGCGAAGTTAGCCCCCAAAACTTTGAATATCCATATGTTCTTTGCGCGTGACTTACAAATTTTAATTTTTAGGTTACAGTTACAAATTAGTTACTAATTTTTGGCCCAAAATTTTTTTCGAAATGCGATAGTTTGGGGGCCCCCGAGAAGCTGGCCCCCAAAACGTTTTTTTTTAGGGGCAAAACGGTGGAGTTACAAATTTTGATTTTATGGTTACAAATAGTTACAAATTAGTTACTAATTTGTGGCAAAAGGGCACTTCAAAAAAGTCAACTTTGGAGGCTAACTTCACCCACCTCTGATTGGGTCCTGTTACTTCCAGGGGTTGCAAAAGAGTTTTACTACCTCCACCTATTAACACAAATTAAGAGTTACAAACACTTACAAACGATTATCTATCGATTGGTTTAAAATAATTATTATCGGACAAAAAGTCGCTGCCATGTTAACGTTAGTTTTTGGGCCGTATCGTTTTTATTTTTGACTTACAAACGTCGGGACAAGAGTTACAAACACTTACAAACGATTATCTATCAATTGGTACAAAAAAAATTCTTATCGGACAAAAAGTCGCTGCCAAGTAGACGTTAGTTTTTGGGCCGTATCTTTTTTATTTTTGAGTTACAAACGTCGGGACAAGAGTTACAAATACTTACAAACGATTAACTATCAATTGGTATAAAAAAAATTCTTATCGGACAAAAAGTCCCTGCCAAGTTGACGTTAGTTTTTGGGCCGTATCTTTTTTATTTTTGAGTTACAAACGTCGGGACAAGAGTTACAAACACTTACAAACGATTATCTATCAATTGGTACAAAAAAAATTCTTATCGGACAAAAAGTCGCTGCCAAGTTGACGTTAGTTTTTGGGCCGTATCTTTTTTATTTTTGAGTTACAAACGTCGGGACAAGAGTTACAAATACTTACAAACGATTAACTATCAATTGGTATAAAAAAAATTCTTAGTGGACAAAAAGTCCCTGCCAAGTTGACGTTAGTTTTTGGGCCGTATCTTTTTTATTTTTGAGTTACAAACGTCGGGACAAGAGTTACAAACACTTACAAACGATTATCTATCAATTGGTACAAAAAAAATTCTTATCGGACAAAAAGTCGCTGCCAAGTGGACGTTAGTTTTTGGGCCGTATCTTTTTTATTTTTGAGTTACAAACGTCGGGACAAGAGTTACAAATACTTACAAACGATTAACTATCAATTGGTATAAAAAAAATTCTTATCGGACAAAAAGTCCCTGCCAAGTTGACGTTAGTTTTTGGGCCGTATCTTTTTTATTTTTGAGTTACAAACGTCGGGACAGGAGTTACAAATACTTACAAACGATTGTCTATCGATTAGTACTTAAAATTTTCTTATCAGATAAAAAGCTCCTGCTTCCGGTAAGTTGGCAGAAGGTTTTTAAAACATGAATATCTCGCTTATTTTTGACTTACAAACGTCGGAACCGGACTTACAAACAGTTACAAACGATTTACAAACGATTGGCGAAAGGTTTTTTTTTAATTCAAAAAAGTCCCTGCTAAGTTTACGGACACTAAAATTTAATCTGATAATTGGTGGTAGTAAGTATGCTCAATTTTTTTAATAAAACTGCAGTTTTTTCTACTCTACTGTCAACGTTTCGCCCATTATTTTTTGGGCTTTTTCAAGACTAAAGTAATTACAACTGGTTTTACATGTCAAATTATACCTTAACTCAAAATACAAACAGTTCTTAAAGTTTTTTCCATTCAGTAATCGCTTCTTCATCTGCAATTTGTTGACTTGTCATCTACTAACCACAAAACACTTTAAAATTATTATTGTTTATTTATATTTTTTTTGTTTTTTGATTTATTTTTATATAACTTTATATTTATTACAATTTTGTAACCGTTTTTGTCCTACTTTTTTTATTTATAAAATATACTTAATGATCTTTTAACGTTGCAACCTTTAAACACATAAAACAAAAAAAAAACAAAAAAAAAAAAAAAAAAAAATATATAAATAAACAATAATAATTTTAAAGTGTTTTGTGGTTAGTAGATGACAAGTCAACAAATTGCAGATGAAGAAGAGATTACTGAATGGAAAAAACTTTAAGAACTGTTTGTATTTTGAGTTAAGGTATAATTTGACATGTAAAACCAGTTGTAATTACTTTAGTCTTGAAAAAGCCCAAAAAATAATGGGCGAAACGTTGACAGTAGAGTAGAAAAAACTGCAGTTTTATTAAAAAAATTGACCATACTTACTACCACCAATTATCAGATTAAACCAAGGTCAAAAAAAAACAACCAACAATAGTTAAAATTTAAATTGATTTTGTTTATATCGGGTGACACAGGAGTTTGGAACACTCTTATAACTCGGTTATTTATCAACATATCAAAATGAAATTTGGTGTGGATTATATTTACATAAATTGCAATTGTTTTAACTACTTGTAAAAACTCTGTCATTTCCGATTACGCCGGAAATGAAGTAATCTTTTGATTTTTAAATGGAACACCATATATATTTTTACTTTTTTGAAATTTACATTAAATTTTGAATACAGTAGCATCACAAAAATTAATTATATAAGGAAAAAGAACATTTTTTTTTCAAAAATTACGCAGGTTTCTAGAGTGCTGTGATGTGGTATAAAATCATCGTTGAGAGGTACTTGTACTATGAAAATTACGTTTACACCACTAAAGCTGAAGGATGGTGTTGTAGAGCTTTCAGAAGATAATATGGTCACATTTCTTTCAAAAACTAATTTTCTCAAATAGCGACATATCGGAACAATTCTACCTCAGATAAAGTATTTTTTTCTAAATACAACCATAGAGTTGTTCCGATATGATGCCATTTGAAAAAATGAAGTTATTGAGGGAAATGTGACTAAATTACTTTATGAAAGCTTCACAACACCAACTTTTAAGTTTTGTGGTGCAAAGATAATTTCCATAGTACAATAATAAGCTCTGTCAAAATAATAAATTGGAATTTATTGAACGAAAAAATTTGTACAAGGAATTACGTCCCTGGAAATATCAAGTTGAATGATTAGTAATGTCACATAAGTATCTAATTTCGGAGTTTCACAATTTGAAGTACGTTGACGATAGATTTATTAAAAATATCTGGGCTCCATCTTAGCATATGGGCTATGTGTCGGAAGCAATTTCGAATAGGAAGAGCGATTTAGAATTATAGCGGATAAAATAGGAGAAAATTGGTATGATAGTTTGCTTTCACCTGAAGAGCTATAAAAACTTGAAAACAATTTTACATTGCACCATTATCTGTTTAAATGCTGTATATTTTGTTAACAAGTGCAAAATGCAGAGTTTGAAAATCCTATTTCAGAGGAAGAAGAGGAAGAAGTTAACGGTTTTGCTACCTAAACAGATTTGACCGCTGAAATGTTAAATGTAAAATTTGAGCAGTCACAGTTTGGATGTAATAAAATTACCGAGAGCACGATAAAAATGTCTCCCTTTGGATTGATGGAAGATATTTCAAACCATGTAATAAATTATTGTAAAGTTGAAATAGTAATAGGCTTTGAATATATCATTAAATATTCACTTTGAATAAAATATTATATACTTTTTTAATACAATAATAAATTTTAAATAAATATAATGACTTCTTTCTAACCTAATTTCTTAATAGTATATTATAATACATGTGTATAAGAAAGACTTTATCGCATTAGCGACGAAAAAACGGCGCGTATGCGATAAAGTCTACTTATACACAAGTATTATACGCTATTTCTTATTATAATTGCAACTAAAACCTCTATAAAAGAGAAAAAATCTGTATTCAAATTTTGAAAATTAAGCGTGCCGGTTTTGGATATATTTGTTGCCACAGAGATGCTTTGTGTTTACATTGGAGAACAACAGTCGCACAACAGTTAATATTATTGTTGTTACCTAGACGACTTTATAGAGCACTTGTGCTATAAAGACGATTTTATGAACGCTTTTTAGTGTGAAATTGGCAGATTATAATGCAAGTATAATAAAAAAAATAATATAGCTTTATGTTCACAATATTAATGGGGGTCTTTACTTGTTTTAAGAGTGCCATACCACCGCCATTTTTTGTCACGTGGTTTGGATTGCCTAATTGAGTAATTTGGAAACTTTAAAAATCAAAAAGAATTATAAAAACCAAAACAAAATTCTTAACATCCAGGTTGATTTATCAAATTCAACCAATAATAATTGATGTAACCAATTTTTATTAAAAATATCTTGCAACGTATTCGTAATTTTTCAAAATACGACGTCACGTATTTCCAGTTAATCCAGTGCTTGGGGGTTAAAAAAAAAAGCACAATAATTAAAAACAGGTAAAATATAAAGCACAAAAATATAACACCGCTTTGGATTTTTGTGCTCAAAATGGCCGTGCTGGCGTTAAGTTAGCACGTCCACTTTTAATTACAGGGTTAAAAGAGGAGCACAAAAATTAAAAATAGCTTAAATTATTTATTTTGCTTAAAAGATAATTTCGTGCTTTTTTTCGAAGTTTGGCGATTTTTAACTTTTGAATAATTTGGATAAATTTGAATAATTGGTGTTCTTTTATGTGTTAAATCTCTAGCCCCACCCCCCTCTCCGCACACCTAACCAGAGTTCCCATTATATCGGTGGAGGTAGAGAGAAGATTTTCGGTTTAGAAATACGCTAGCAGACTGTAATCTTTTTGAATGAATAATTTAGAAAATACATATAATTTTATAGGATATGTAGCTGGTTTATTTCCTTTCAAAATGATAATTCATTTGAATAAAAATTAATGTTTGATGCTCAATTGTGCTTTTTAAGAGCTTTTTTTATGACTTTTAAAAAGCTTTTTTTTGAATTTTTTAAGCGCTTATTTTGAAATAATAAATACTAATAAATCCGGTAATAGTAATTACCACCAACATCAATAATTTGAAAATGAGTAGTTGCAATATAGCAACTATATAGCAATTTGCAACATAGTTGGAAATTGTTATTACTACATATACAGGGTAGGTCAATAGTCGGGGGGAGTAGGATTGCTCTGTAACTATTAGAGATAACTAAACCAATTTTGGTATGGTAATACAGAATTATTAGACCTACATTTTAAAAATATTTAGATACATACGGGATGACTCACAAACAAATGCCAACCCAAACTTGTGTTTTTTTAAATGGAACACCCTATATATTTTTGCATATTCGGAATCCTCATAATATTTACAACTAAAAATGTATAGGATTTTAGATAGCTAACTGTAACTGTTCCGGAGATATTGTCACTTTTATGTCGAAATCGAGTCAACTTTGGAGCCATGTTGTTATGGCGGTAATGAATATTTTTCCAATCTGGTTGCGCCAACTACTTTGGTTAATAGTCGACTTACAAAATCCGTTCCAAACTTTTCCAAAAAGCGTCATGCCATACAAGGCGATTGACTTACGCGAAATGTTACCATTCTCGTTTTTTTTAAATGGAACACCCTGTATATTTCTTAAAAAATGGATTTATCATGAAAATTGGATACTAAATGATATAAGGTTTGATAGGCATAAAACGAACAGTTCTTGAGATATTGAGACTTATGTAGAAAATATTGAAATGGATTGTTATTAATAGCAACAAATGGCAAAATGAGACTGCAAAAACTAACAAATTTATTAAGTAAGGACACATAAAACAAGTGATTTAAATAATAAGTAGATCTGGCTCAAAAATTGTAACAAACTAGAAATACTGATACAACAACTACAAAAAAAGATGAAAACAACAAATAAATTTAAAATAAATGTTCAAAATGCTGCCCATGCCTAGCCAAACAATTTTGAATGCGGTCCGAAAAAGAACGTTTAACATGGGATAACATTACAGGTGTAATCGATTGAAATGCAGTGCGTATTCTACTTTTCATATCTTCTCTAGTGGTGGGAGGATCTTTATAAACTATTTCGCGAACGTAGCCCCAAAGAAAAAAATCGAGGGACGTAAGGTCCGGAGATCGAGCTGGCCAGTTTACTACACCACCTCGCCCTATCCATTTCATTGGAAAAGTTTTATTAAGATATCGCCTAACGTTGATCGCATAATAGGGAGGGGCGCCGTCCTGCTGAAACCACATCGTCTGAATTCTATGTAGATCGATATCTTCCAAAAGATCAAACAAATTGGTTTCCAAAAACCGTAAATATCTTTCACCAGTGAGACTTTCATCAAAGAAAAAAGGGCCTATCACATTACAATCAAATATGCCACCCCATACGTTCACTGACCATCGATGCTGGTGGTCGGCAACTCTTAAGATGTGAGGATTACTATCTGAATAGTAATGATAGTTATGTTTATTGAAGTTTGCATTGTTATGAAAAGTTGCCTCATCCGTAAACAAAATATTATTAACAAAATTGGGTTCATCATTAATTTTGTTAGTAATCCACTGGCAAAAAGTTTCACGATTTTGAAAATCTATTTCCGTTAAAGCTTGATGTTGTTCAATGTGATAAGGATGGAACTTGTTTTTCTTAATAAACCTTCGAATAGTGCTTCTGTTTAGATCCAGATTCGCGCTTAACTCTCTGGTACTGACTTTTGGATTTTCAAGCAGAGATGCCACAATTTGAAACTCACTTTCTTCATCCGCCATATTGTTCTAGTCTGCTTCGGATAACACACACTTCCAGAATTTATAAATCTTTCAGCAACTCTAACAAACGCTTCTTGCCGAGGGTGCCTCCTTTCTGGGTACCGTTGAACGTACAATCTTGTAGCAAGCAACGCATTTTTTTGAGCTTCACCAAAAATAAATATCATGTCAACCATTTCTTCCTTAGAAAAATCCATTTTGATTAAAACTAGATAGGTAATGAGAATAAACAGCAGCAACAAATAATACACACGAGAGGGAATAGGTACAACAATCATCTAATTGTTTGACAGACATCAAACAATATCGAATCAATTGTTTTTAAATTGTAAATCTGGCCTACCTGATTATTTTTGTTTTACCTGATGGTTTTAGTAAATTATTATTTTGAATATTTTTACGATATCTCAAGAACTGTTCGTTTTATGCCTATCAAACCTTATATCATTTATTATCCAATTTTCATGATAAATCCATTTTTGAAGAAATATATAGGGTGTTCCATTTAAAAAAAACGAGAATGGTAACATTTCGCGTAAGTCAATCGCCCTGTATGGTATGACGCTTTTTGGAAAAGTTTGGAACGGATTTTGTAAGTCGACTATTAACCAAAGTAGTTGGCGCAACCAGATTGGAAAAATATTCATTACCGCCATAACAACATGGCTCCAAAGTTGACTCGATTTCGACATAAAAGTGACAATATCTCCGGAACAGTTACAGTTAGCTATCTAATATTCTATACATTTTTAGTTGTAAATATTATGAGGATTCCGAATATGCAAAAATATATAGGGTGTTCTATTTAAAAAAACACAAGTTTGGGTTGGCATTTGCTTGTGAGTCATCCTGTATGTATCTAAATATTTTTAAAATGTAGGTCTAATAATTCTGTATTACCATACCAAAATTGGTTTAGTTATCTCTAATAGTTACAGAGCAATCCTACTCCCCCCGACTATTGACCCACCCTGTATACAGTGTGTCCCCGGATTGAGTTCACTAAACTGTAATTGACAAAAATTTCCGGAATTTCATTTTGATGTTCTGGAATTCAGTCCTGCTTGGTCTGAAATGAATTTTAAGCATAATTTTAGTTTTTAAAAATGAAGGACCTGGTGACAATTAAGAGAAATCTATTTTCTGTTCAGGTAAAGTGTCGTTTTGGTCAACAATACAGCAAAATGTCATTAACAAAAGTTGTTCAGAATATGAAATTATGGCTCTACACAAAATTTCAAAATGCTCGGCACACTTTGATTAAATAGATTTTGATTATATGTATTAACGAAAACTCGCATCGTACGTATAGACTAGGCTCATAACAAAAAACTGGTGGTAATATTATTTTATTGGGGTGTCACAGAACAAGAAATAAATCATAATTGCTTTGTAAATTGAGATAAAATTTTATTCGAAATGTTTAAATAGCATTATTAGTGAATTGATAGATCAGGCGTGGTTTACTATTATTATTTTGAGCGATATTGCTATTTAGAGCGAAAATAAATAAGAAATATGTAACTGCATGGCATTTTTGTATGTTTCAAAAATTATTTCCTAGGCTGTAGTATTGTTAATTAAGAATGTTTACTGTGGAACAACGTGTTAATCAAAGTATGCCAATCATTTTGAAATTTTGCATAGAGCCATAATTTCGTATTCTGAACAACTTTTGTTAATAACATTTTGCTGTATTGTTGCCAAAAAAGATACTTTTTATATACTACAGAAAATAGATTTCTCTCAATTGTCACGAAAACCTTCATTTTAAAAAATTGAAAATATGCTTAAAATTCATTGCAGACCAAGCAGGGCTGAATTCTAAAACATCAAAATGCAATTCCGAAAATTTTTGTCAATTACACCTATAGTGAACTCAATCCGGGGACACACTGTATATTACTAGCAGGACCCGTGGGCTACGCTACACACGCCTTTTAATTTAGCGGCTCCTTAGTTTGCAAAACCCTAGGCAAAACCTATCAAATCTTAATTAGGTATATATGAGCCCAACATACTCTACAATGTAACAATAAATCGATATTGTGAAATTTGTGGGCATACGAATGTATGATAATAATATGTAGAAGCAAGAAAAGGCCGCTATGATGTCTATTTGGAAAAAGGTGGAAGCAGGTGCTTTTTATCGTGCACCACCAATGACGGCACTTCCACCACCGTTACCTCAGGAAACCCTCTACAACCACCTGCTTTAATTTTAAGTAGCACCGCCGCCTTAGGGACCTCTATAACCCCACGCTTAAATTTAAATTGGGAGGCACGTGCACCACTAATGTAAACATTGCCGCAACCAAGCTCACCAAAATCCCCGCTTTAGGGCACCCTACAACCACCCGCTTTATTTTAATTGGGAGGCACATCCACCACCAACGACAGCACTTCCGCCACCGGAATCACCAGAATACCCTCAGGGCACCCTACTTTTATTTCATTTGAAAAATACGTGCACACCACTAACGCGCCAGCACCACCGCCACCGATATCACCAGAACGCCGCCCGAAGGACCCCTACAACCACCTGCTTAAATTTCAATTGGGAGGCAAGTGCATCACTAAAGTCAGCATTATATCGCCACCGAGAACAACAGAACTGCCGCCCCAAAAACCCTTACAACCACCCGCTTTAATTTCAATTGTGAAGCACGTGCACCACTAACGTCAGCATCGCCGCCACCGATATCACCAGAATCACCGCCTCAGGAACCCCTACAACCAACCACTTTAATTTTAATTGGCACGTGCATCACTAAAGTCAGCATCACCGCCACCGAGTACACCAGAACCGCCGTCTTAGAGACCCCTACAACCACCCACTTTAATTTTAGTTGAGAGGCACATGCACCACTAACGTCAGCATCGCCGCTACCGAGTACACCAGAACTGCCGCCTCAGGGCACCCTTCAACCACCCGCTTTAATTTCAATTGGCAAGCACACGCACCGTTAATGACAGTACCGCCGTCTTAGGGAACCCTATAACCACCCACTTTAATTTTAGTTGAGAGGCACATGCACCACTAACGTCAGCATCGCCGCTACCGAGTACACCAGAACTGCCGCCTCAGGGCACCCTTCAACCACCCGCTTTAATTTCAATTGGCAAGCACACGCACCGTTAATGACAGTACCGCCGTCTTAGGGAACCCTATAACCACCCGCTTTAATTTCATTTGGAAGACACGTGTACCACTAACGACAGCACCGCCCCCCCGTATTACCAACAGCGCCTCCTCCGTGGCCCCCACAACCACCCACTTTTATTTCAAATGTGAGGCAGTACATTTCTTGGCGAATTTGTTAGAGTAGATTTTTAAAAGTAAAATTTGAAATATTAATTTTTATGTGTCTATAAATTATAGAATTTAACTAACTTGAAACCATAAAGGAACGCATTCAAAATTGATTTATAGTTCATGGTACATTTCTGTATAACGTAGTTTTGAATTTTAGTTTTTGGGAGTTTTTTCACATTTTTGCTAATTTCTAAGCCCCCAGTTGACATATCGTAATCATACCTAGCCTATGTTACTCCCAAAAGTACGGTCTATATGTGAAAGAAAAGATTATTAAAATTGGTTCGGTGGTTCGCGAGATCTTAAGTAACGCACATACATACAAACATCTTACTTTATATATTAGTATAGATGATAAAAGTATTAACGTATTGCACAATTATTTTTAATTTCCATTTTTACCAAACTAAGTATTTAAGGAAATTTATTACCTATTAATTTTAGTAAAGCCAGCAAAACTTTTCAATACATTTCGTCTTCAATTTATTGCTAATAGTAAGTAATATTTTATTCGCTTTAATTTTCTTTTAAAAATATGTAATTTATTAGAAAAATTCAATATGAAGTCTGTAATTTTATTCTTTGTTTTGTTTTCCGTATTTGCTACTGTTATGCTTGAAGGAGGAGGTAAATTCATTTTTAGGGAAAGCAAAGCTCAATTCGATCAAATAAGAATTCACTGCCTTACAATAATTGACCACGTTGCAGGTTCTTCTCTGATTGAAAGAGCTATAATAAAATAATCATTTTTCGAACTTAATTAATTTTAATGAAGTTAATTAAGTATTTGTAGAAAGAGAGCCCTGCATCTTCTATCGACGGGTTCCTGTAGGTTTATATGTATCATTAAAGTGTAAACCAAGTTGTGATCGCTATAAACCTGCAACACGTTTTGGTTCGTGCAAATCTAACTTGACTTGCTGCAGCCGGAGAAAAATAAAAGCTCATAAAATTACATAAGAAATGGTGTTGCAAATCAAAAGTTTTCTTATGAAAACTTTCTTTGTGCTTACACATTGTTAATCCATAAATTTTGAATTTGATTTCTGTACACCACTTAAACTATTATAAATAAATAAAATGTTAAAATTTAATTTGATTTTGTCTATATTTACCTTTAACCTCTATACTGGGCGCGGTACACAAAAAAGTGCCATCTCTTGTCAATTATTTGTAGTGCTACTGTAAAATATTTTTTTAAGGTTTAAGTTCACACTGCGGTTTTTGAACTACAAGTTCAAAAATTTTGAAAAAAATATATGTTATGTAATACCTGTTAAGTTGTTTACCTGTTAGAGTTTGATGAAAATTATATATGTTGTATATATAATTTTCATCAAACTCTAACCTGTGGTTTTTGGATAATAGCAAGAAAACGGTAAAAAAAGAGGTTTTTTGCAATTTATTACCAAAGTAAAGAATAGAATTTCCTCAGATTATTCTTTAGAGTTTAATACAGATCAATGTAGAAAATGATGGACATTGGTCTATAGCAGCGTATTATGCACAAAAACTGGACCAATTATTTGAATTGTCGAAAAAAAATTAAATTTACGAAAGAGAAATATTCAAATTTATAAGTATTTGACAGAGCTGTCATCAGCACCACCACATTAAAATACATATAAATTTTGGGGATGAAATGCACACTATGCACGCTTGAATTTAAACCTTAAATTAACTTTTAACTTGTAAAAACAAGCTAATTATTAAACGTAACGAACAAACTATAAAAGAAAATTTATAAAACATTAACTTTATTACATTACAAGTGCTTAGAAATATCATTTTACGTTACAAATTGTTATAAATAATTAAAGTTTGAATTTACATATACCTCCTGGATGTAAAAGTAGAACTTTAACCTTACTTATTCAATTCAGTAACAAAATTTAATCTTTTTTAGACGTTTGAAGAAAAAACTTTTTATTGAATAATTTTAAAACTTTAAAAACCAAAAACTATTATAAAAACCAAAACAATTCTTACTAACCAATTGATTTGTCAAATTCGCCTGTATTAAAAAACAAAGGTTTGTGTTTCGACGCTCGAATTTAGTTGGTGTATGAGGTTTTTTAATACTATCGTTTAGAACGTTTGTTCTAATTTGTTGTCCTTATTGTCCTAAAATATTCCTAAAAGAGTAAAATTCTCTAGATGAATCCAAAACTTTTAGTTCAATGTTTCTAAGCAATAATTTTAGGACTTAAAAAAATTATAATAAATGATTATTTTTCTTTTGTAAAATAATTATGATTATTGATTAATGTTATAATTACACCTACTACAATAAGTAATTTTTTTTTAGTTTTTGTGAAATTATTCTATTAATTTGAATGTGAATAAAAAGTGACTATAAGGTATTATTATTATTTCTTTTAAATAATATTAGCCATATTTCAAATAGTGTCGACTTTCAAATAAACAATTACTTTTAGTTTGAATACAGTTAAAAATTTATTTTTAGTGAAACTTGAATGAAACTGACTGTAAAGACAGTCGTCGGTGGACATCGGTACCGTTCTAACTTTTTAAATATTGATTTGATTCTAATATAAGATTGATTAGTAATTTTTCATTTATCATTTATCGTTTCATGTTACATCGATCATTTGAATCATTGTTTTTCTTACTCGTATACACTGACGTTATCTTTGTAAATATTGTGATAATCATTTTTGAATTAGTATATGAGATATTTGGGTAATAGTGATTTTATTTTATTTTATTTTTGTTGTTTCTCCTTTTTCGCGATTTCAGGAATCTTGAACAATTGTGAGGTAAATCGTGTGGCGCCCGTAATCTTTACCATCTTAACCTACGCCCGTCTCGCTGAGTGGACCGGCAAACTCGCCGTTGTCAATGTTGTTTATTTTATTTTTTATTATTTTGAGTTTTGTAGCGTATAATTTCGCCACATTATGCTGTATGAACTTTTATTTTTGGGTTGTTTACAATATTTTGATAAAATTTGAAAAATACGTCTAGAAAAAGTCTCCAGGTATCTTCACATTTTTATAATAATTATTTAATTATTTTTTATAAAATTAAATAAAATTTAATTTTTTTTCTTTTTTTTCTAACCTCAGCTTTACTAAAATTTCGATCGGGGTAAGGTTTTTAATTTTAATTTAATTTTTTTTTATTAATCAAAATTTAATTTGATTTATTTTGTTTTGTTTTTGAATAAAGTTTGCAATGTAATTTTGTCTTTTTCATTGTTTGTAATAAAATTCTCTTTACAGTCAAGTCAATTCCAAATTGTATTATTTCGCTTCGGAATGTTTTCGACAAGTATAGCATCGCAACATTTTACTTATCGTTTGAAAATATAAATTTAACATCAATTAAAGTGAGGTGTACAATATAGCAGTACGTACTTACTAACAACAGAATATTAACTTTAATAGACGAAGTTTAATAGACGTAGACATACAAAGTTTATTAAAGTTGGTCTGCTTTCACATGAAATTAAAAATGTAAAAATGTTCCTTAACTAGTAAAAATTGAAATTAAAAATAATTGATTACCTGTGGTAGGTACCTAAATAATCATTGTAATCATATAATTAATAGACAATGATAATAATAATCACTTATTAGCAAAATTGCTTGTAATAGGTATATACATTAAAAATTAGTTATACTCGTAGTAGGGTAAATGCAAAAAAATTTTATTGCATTATTTTAATAAAAATAACCTAACTAACAACAATAGCTGAATATTTTTTTTTATTAAAGTCCTTCTATTTGTTTTTGATGTTACAATTTCAAATAAATAAAACGCCCGCGAAAAACGCTTTAAGTTTATACTAAACCACTACGTAACAATCGTTTCAATACATAGTTATTTTATTTTATTATTGGTATAGGTATAGGGAATTAGGGACCTACCGTCTTAATTTCTACACGTGCAAAATAACAGCAAACAGAACAGGTTCACACAAATGCAAATATTATTGACAACTGAGACATGAAGGTTCCCGTTCATGAAGTCAATCAATCGTAAAGCACATTCCTCAAAACTGTCCTAAGAGAGATATCTCAAACTTTGGCAGAATGTAAATATTCGGTGATGGGCACGGTTACCCACTGCGCACCATTTCCCCACTTACCCCTACACTTATCGGGAAATCTATGATTAAACTAAATTTTCTTTGAATTAACGAACGACTTCCAAAGATGGCTCTCTAGGACAAACTCCACTATTATAAAAAATAAATAATATATTAGAACTTCAATTCAAGTAAATAGTAAAAATATCACGAATACAAAAACCTATTTGGAGCTGCTAGTACAGTAGATCTAAATAACCAAGAAACACCTTAAGCTGGACCTAATCTCCAAATAAATGATTCTTGTTGCAATTTGAAAGTAAAATACTTCTAATTAAACATACCAAAAATATACATTCGTACTCTGGTGCGAAATACGTTTCTTCGACCTCCATCTTGAAAATAACGTCGTTCAAAATACCTTTCCTTTTTCATATCGCCGGTCGAAACCCCCACGGTTTCCATAAAGATGGGCACAAAAAATTATTTCTTAGGGTCCCGTTTAAACTTCACGTTTAAATAACATCTCCAAAATTGTGATAATTTGCCAAAATTCAAGGAGTCTTAACGCCCTCACAAAAAAATTATTAAGAAATTTTTGTAAATTTTTGTTTCTATGACCTGTTTCCTATTACGTTCTATGTGGCAATTTTTAAAATTTTAATTCTTTCAAGCATTTTTTCATTTTTCAAAAACTAACTATTTTTAACTCTAAGCCTTTTACCTAACTTCGTAGATTCGTAATGCCCTCCTAAAAAATGCAATGTAATTTTGTTTTATTTCTTGTGTTTGCGGACTGTGTTGTCTGTCTTGCGGTTGACAGTTATTTTAAGGAAATTTGAGTTTAATCAGAGATGCGCAGATCAGTGATGGTGAGACAGGTTTTTGTTACTGAGCATATCCCCCTATCCTTGTGGCCGGATATGTCTTCTTATTATATTACCGCAATGCTCTATGGTTCTATTGACTTTTATTTTTGGGATGCTTACAATATTTGATAAAATTTCAAAAATATATCTACAAGGAGTCTCAGGGTATCTTCACATTTTTATAACCATCTATGTATTATTAGGCTATGGCTATGTATTATACACACTCGGTTTATCAAAGAAGTTTTTTAATTAATTAGACTCAAAACAGTTTTATAGTTTATTTAATATCTGTTTGTAACAGTTTAAGCGGTGCTGGTGGTGGTGCCGTTGCTGGTGCGGTGCTATGAAAAACAATTCATAGCCACAATTAAAGTTGTCATAAATTATAATTTCCAACGCCAATTCTATGTCTTTCATTAATTGATCTTGCAACAATTCAAGCCCTCTTTGCAGTGATGAAATGGTATTAGGACGTTTGGAAATTTTTTACACTTTTTTTGGCACATTGTGTTCATTTCATAGTACTCGCCAACGTCGCAAGGTTTTCCCGCTTCGATGTCTAAAAAGCATAAACGTTTAAGTACGAAAATCAATAATTTGATACCTAAAAATCTGCTTACAATTTAAGCTGTCGTCTTCGCCTTCCATGAAAACGGTAACAAATACGGAAAACACAATGAGGAAAAAAATTACAAACTTCATATTGAATTATTCTAAAAAATTTTGTGCAAAAAAAATAAATGTTTTTGTAAAATATTATGTAGGTACTTACTAACAACAATAAATTGAAAACGAAGTTAAGTTGGTCTGCTTTCACATAAAACTAATAGGTAAAAGTGTTCCTTAAATAGTAAAAATTCTAATTAAAAATAATTTATTATGTGTGGTTATTACTGTTATCGTATAATTAATAGATTATGATTATAATAATTATTATGTATTAGCAAAATTGCTTCTAATAGGTATACAGGGTGATTCGGATACAACGTCAAATAATGTCAGGTATATAATTATATTATGTTATGGAAATCATCGACGCTTAGTAACCCCGTTATTCCCTATTAAAAATTGGGGTTTAAATGAGGTTTTTCCCAAGTAATTAAAAAACCTATTTACCGAATTGAATTAAAATTTTACAAGTCACTCTACTTATTGCATATTAAATACTAGAAGAGCTCTTCTAGAGTCGGTGACTTCTACGACATATAACAAAAAATGATTGTATTGACTTATTCTATCATCCCTGAAATTATTTGACGTTGATTCAGAATCACCCTGTACTAAAAAATTGTTATAATTATGTACTTATTTATTTATCTACCAACTTAATTATTGAAATTGTTAAAAATTGCATGTATGGGCGATGGGCGATAACTTCAATTACCTATATTTCCTAATTAAATTCAAAAAAACAACCTTGGATAATCTGCGTATAATACAATAATCCACAGCCCTTGATTAATTCTTAGTCTATAGCTTAATCAAAGCTTTATTACTAGGGTAGAAAATCAATAAAAATAAACTTTAATGTGTAGAGCCCGATTTTCGGTACTACGTTGTGCACTGAACGGTACAAATGGCACTTTGGAACAAACCTAATGTATTTTGGAATAATCGATAGAATAAGAGATTCGATTTTATGTTTTCTAAAGGAACTTGATCCTTGTTAATTGTTAGTACAAAAAGATTTTTCTAACAACTTATCAACCCATTCGTTAATAATAGCAGCTTGTTCTTTATCATTTCCCCTACAAAAATAATTTACAAGTTCGTGAAATTGACAGAGTTATTATTTTATTAATATTCGGCTCTCACTCCATTAAAATGGGAAAAAAGCACCTAATTGGATGCCAAATAACATGAAATTACGAAAAGTTTTAAGGAATTATATTAATAAACAAAACTTATTTTCTTAGAAAATGGTTTCGATTTTCAATTCGATGTTTCGTCTTTGGGTCTCTCTCTACGATAAACTTAAAAGTCTTAAGTGTAATGATAGGGTAGGTAATGAAAAAGTGTTTTGAAAAAATTTACTGTCTAGTAATAACAGAAAATATCTATTTTTAGCCCGTCCAGAGTAACATCTGTGTACAATGTTGTACATCATGGAAATTTGCAGAAACAGAAGAGAAGGACGAGAAAATAAATCTGAGACAGATTGTATTATATAATGATACTGGAGTCCATAAAGCATCAATACAGTTTGGGATACCCTGTACTACATTACGACTGACTACAATGTATTTATTGTCTAAGATGGCTTCACAATGGTTGTACAACGTTTACTACTCATTGTCTTCAATGTGGCAAGAAAGAAAAACTATAAAAAAGAAGTTTTATTTAGTGCGTAATCTCTCCCATGCTATTAGGGTGATATGGTTTCTTAATCATTTTTTTAAATCTGCGTTCATTTGTTGAAACTAAAAAAAACAATATTTTTTTTACTTTATTTGTTACATTAGGTTCTCTGCAAAATTCTTTATTGATTAAAAAATTTTGATTTTGACTATATCACGAAAATAAAAAAGGTGCACCGTCTCTACCGGTTTTACCCTACAGAGATTCCTGTAGCAAGAATCGAATTTAAATAACCCTGTTGTTTAAGATAAAATATTGCTTACCTATTGAAAGCATTTCTAAAGTTTATCAAATAAAGCGGTATTATTTAAACTATTCAAGTGCAAGTTAATTTTCTCTAAGTCCAAATTTACATGAAAATTACCAATATCAAACTCATCACTCGAAAATTCGGTTGAATTTTCATTACTATCAATTTCTTGTAATTCTTGTCCAAACAGGTAAGGTACAAAAATTAAACAAAAGCATAAACTTTTTACAATTATTTTTGTTTTTACTAGCAATAACTATAATTAATAAATAACCAATGTATGTTTTACACTCTACATAAGAACGCATTATTGTCAAGTAGTTGTCGTTTTTAAAAAAAATTATCTACATTGCGCAATAGTACAGGGTGTATTTTAATTCTTGGTATTATGTAACAGAAAAAAGTACCTTCCACCCCTTTTTTCGGACGAGTCCAAGTAACATATGATCGAAATAACAAAAATACAGTTACCGATTTTATCGACCTGTTTGTACCGACTTTGTTATTATCATTTTAAGCATGATTTGTATGATTTTTAAGTTTGTTTTGAATTGTAGGTTTATAAGAAAGAAAGAATTTGACAGAAAAAAGTAAAAAATAAAGAACAGCTGTGATTTATTTGTTTCATTCATTTATAGGTTAGAATTTAGTTCAGTTCAGCATTTCAGTTAGACGGCAAATAAACTTTTGGTTGATTACATAATCCCAAGAATTTTCGTACACCCTGTATATTGTATTATTAGGATTAAAAGTGGAGCTTTGTTTGGCTAGCAATTTTTGCATTTGCAAGGCGAAGCGAAGCGTAGCCGCGCGGATGCAAAAATTAGCGCGCCAAACAAAGACACTTTTAATCCGAATGAGACATACTATTTTTTCTGCAACCGAAAGGATCGAATTTAAAATAATAAAAATTAAGATGAGAGAAATCAGAAAACGCTACTAAAATCGACTCTTCTTGGTTTTTGTTTGCAATTTTCTTTATTTTGTCAAACTGACAGTTAAACGAATCTAAGCGTATTTACAGTTAATTTTGGCGAATTCTCATCAAAAATGTTTGAATACGAAGATAATGATAATGAAATCGCCACACCACCAGAAATTTTAAAACGTGCAAAAGAAGGTGTTTCGAAACTCTGCCCAATAAATCTAGAAAAATATACGAATATGCCTATAATAGATTTTTGGATTGGTTTAAGGAGAAAAACATAAAATTGTACACGGAAAGCGTACCTACTATTAGCATACTTTTCTGAACTGGGCGCAATATTCAATAGTGAAGGCAACACTAAATATAAAAAATTGGGTAAATATTGAGAAATTTTCAAAACTCCGTGTCCTTCTAAGAAAAAGAAAATAATGACTACAGAGCCATTTTTTGGTTATTTAATTTTGTATCGATAATTAGAATTAAACAGGTACCATAATAGTTGTGTAATTTTTTATACAACAGTTGACTTCTGTATATATTATTTAAATCTGTACGATTTTAGTATTAAAAGTTACTTTTAAGGCGAGGATTAAAAGTGTTGCTTAGCAACGCGGATATTTTTATATTATTAGTAACACAAACGTCAACTTTTAATGTCAAAAATGGTATTAAAACACACGTCATTTAAGACGGTTGCAGAAAAAATGCATTTTTAATGTGCTTTTATATCTATTAAAATGCAAAATATTGCTTAAGATTATTTGATTTTGCTAGCAGAAAGCCATTTTTCCAAATGATAACAATTAACTTTAAAAACGCCCTTCGTGCTTACTAAAAATTATTACTTGTTGATATACCGGGTGACAATTTTAGTCAGGAACATGGGGAAGTAATATGAGAAAGATTACACTATTTTGTTTATATTTAACGGTAGGTAGGTACCTATTTGAGGTTAAACTTCAGCATTGGAAATAGAAAACACGGTAGGTCATGAAGCTAAATTGTAATACATAGTATTTGACCACTCAACAGTATAAATTTTATAAAAAAATATTAATATAGGTAACTCACCTGACTAAGCATAATTGGTCTTGTAGCTGTCTCTGCACAGGTGTTCAAGTATACGTGGACGACTTATCTGTAAGAAAATAAAAATAAGAATTAATATCTAATACCAGAATGTTGGAAAAACTTTCATGTAAACTAGTACCTAAATAAACCCATCTAAAGTGAACTACAAATAGATTTGAGCCAGCTTGCAGTCAGGACACAAATTAATAGAACGAGAAATGGAAAGAATTACAATATTTGTTTTTTTATCATTTTCCCTTCGGTTTGGCCGCATATCCTCATCTGGTCATCCACAAGAGTGAATAATTTTGATGAAAGGATGAGCAACTAAAGGCTCATTCTCACGTTTATTTTCTATGGTGAGGTGGAAATAAATACCAATACAGGTGTCTAATAAATATGGAATTGATGAGTTCATCAAAAGTGAGAGCAAAGTCTACTTTCCTCTATTTTACAAATAATTCTTTAAACATCCGCCTAAAGGCGGCGGCGCTACACACACAGGTTTATACTCCGGTGCAGGCCGACTTGCACAGGCCAAATCGGAGCGTCTGGATATCGTTTAGACGGCTTGAACGGACTTTAACCAGCGGTGCTATTCTATGTTGGTGTTCGTAAACACGGCGTTAAGGAAAAATTCGATAAGATTTACGTCGAATATTTATTCGACGTTGCTACTCGCTGTCACGTGGGTTATCTTTAACGCATTTTATTGGACGAAATAACAGTGACATGCAAATTAAACATTAATTTTTAAAAGGGGGGTTTAAAACAGAAGGGTTTTCGTCTCTGACGTCACAAAAGCGATAAGTTATGGTGGTTTGCTATCGCGGCATTGTCTAGGGTAGTTAAGAAAGTGTTTAGAAGCGATAACTAAAATTTTTTTAATTTAACCGCTATTATGTTGATTTTTGGATTCCTCATTAAAAAAATAGTATATTGTTTGATTAGGAGTAAAAATGTCACTTTTTTTAGGCTAGTCAGTAGGGCTTGTCAGACGAAACGAAGTTGAGTCTGACAACTACTGACGAGCCAAAAAAATTATTTTTACTCCGTATTAAACATTTAATTTTTTCTTCAAACGTAAAACTTGGAAAAATTAAAAATAAAAATTTTTGAAGTGTCGCCATCACTTGAAAATTATTTGTAGTTCAATTGTCAAATATTTTTAAAAATTAACTTTAACTTGTATAAGAAGATGCTAATTATTAAACGCAACGAATAAATTATAACAGAAAATTTATAAAAACATTACCTTTTTACATTACAAATGCTTAGAAATATCATTTTACGTTACAATTCGTTGTAAATATTTTGGGTTAGAATTTACTTTTACCTCCTAGGAGGTAAAAGTTCACTTTTGCCTCCTAGGATGTAAAAGTAGAACTTTAACCTTACTTGTTCAGTAAGAAAATGTCAACTTTTTTTGACGTTTGAAGAAAAAATAAGTTTGAAGTGACAACTTGCCAATTAAATGAATGTTTTTGTGTGAATATTAGAATATTATAGGTTAGAAATTTATTCGAATTTGAAAATTACTTATTTACTTATTTTTTTTAAATAAAATTTTGAATTTCTACTCGAATCTTTTCGTTCTAAAAATTAAAATGTAGACGGTCGTAATACTGCGAAACGTAGTTACGAACGATAACAAACAGGTTTTGTGCTGTTTTTTGTAACTGTTTGCCACAAAAAATCAAGTCCTGTGAAAATAATGCTAAAGGTATAAATATGTGGCTGAATTGGTGGCTGAGAACCATTGAGAATATATCCAATTGCATTTGGCAACTATCCGTACTCTCTATAGGTACTCGTATGTTTATAAAAAATATGCAGTTTATTCATTTACAACAAACATTTTAAAATTACTCCTCAAAGCGTATTGTTTCAGACAAAACGTCTAAAAACCACCGACCAACTACTAAAGCGAGTTCTTGGGATCTTGAGCTAAAATTTATATCCAAAAATTAATCCCTAAGGGCTATTTGACATGGACTAAGTATCGTACTAACTGTTAGTAACTAAATCAACTCAAGAAGCAATAGCACGGGCTTTAACGTCGTGCACGGTCATACGTTAAAATTTCTACTGACGACATTAAAGCTTAGATTCCCGTGCTTTTGCTCCTTGAGTTGATTCAGTTAATAACAGTTAGTACGATACTTAGTACATGTCAAATAGCCCTAAAAGTTTATTGGCTCTCAAAGTTGGTGTTAAAAAATAAAAATGTTAAAAAATCGTCTAATTTTCAAAAGCAAATATTTTATTGTTTTTCATACTGTTGACATATACATAAAATTCGGTTTTTCTTGCTTTACCAACGCGTGACTTTTAAAATACTCAATTATTAATTAATTTAATTATAAATTTTCTAAATAAATACACACATCAGTGTGATGATGTGTGTATTTAATAATAATTAACAATACATGTATTAACTAAATTAAATAATTAAACTCACTAAATCAGTCGTTTTCATCTTTATTTATACCACATATTAAGTGGTCATGTGTCGGTAAAGTAAGAAAAACCGAACTTTTATATTTTAAAAGTCGCGGGTAGTTATAACGGGGATCGTTCTAGGGACATTGGTATTTTACTGTTGTTTCCGTGTTATTTCTTCACCACAAATGTCAAGCGAAAAGTTTAGGTTAGGATATCCTTGTCTGTTCATTTGGTTCTTTTTGAATATTTTTGATCCTTAAACCGGAACTTAAATGATTTCAAATTATGTGGTTGTCGTTTTTATATTGTAACAGTGGAACTTCGCTAAAAATTTCAAGGGAAATGAAAATGGTTTCGAATTATGGTAGTTTCACTCTAGTTGAGTTTCAGTTGGAAGTTATGATTTAAAAAATACAACTTATTGTATGGTTTCAAACAAAGCATTGTAATTTTTAGTGGTATCGTGGTATGAAGGCTATCGGAAATTCAAATAGAACTTCTAGATGTTAATTAAATAAGATGATAATTCAAGTTACTCAAGAATAATCTCAAGACTTCGACGTAAATTCGAGTAATAGGGGTCATATTATGTCATATTTTCCTAAATTTATGTTATAGATGCAAAACATACATGCACTGAGACAACTCTGTAATTGTTTTGAATTATAGAATTAGCATTTCAAGATCACGGGAAAGGAAACAATACCGACTTTATAGCTCACAAGTTACCAAAATTTCACAATAGATACTGAGAAAAAACATTGCAAATATGTCAGCATTAAAAATTTAGGCTTGTTTAGTTATTCGATAACAACATTAAAAGACCCTAGTACAAATTCAAATCAAAATGCCTCTAAACATCCCCAACAACAAATTATCTAAATTCAACAGTGATCAAATAAGATAATTATTTTCCTGTATTTTACAAATACAAACTACCTTAATTTTTGAGAATTCGTTTCTATTATATCTTGATAATAATTCATTAACAATCCACGCATCCAATTCAACAATCCAATCCATTGTATTTGATAAAACGATATAATAAACTTAGTCGTATGTTGATACTGTAAGAACAAGCTCTTTCTCAATAAGAATTAGATTAAAAAAACCACGATCAAAACTCTCATAAATAATTTTCAAACGCCGCGCCAAAACTTGTAAATTCAATTGAATTTATAACCTCAGTTTCTCTCATATTCACACAAAAACTTTAATTCAATTGCCAAGTTTTCAATTCAAACTTATTTTTTTTTAATTAGAAATCCAAAAATGAACATAATAGCCGTTAAATCAAAAAATTTAAGTATATAATGTTTAAATATAAGTTCATATAATTTTTTTGACTACATCGAAAAGTTATCGCTTTTATACGTCAAAAGCTTATCGCTTTTTTTAAACACCAACATAGAATAGCACCGCTGGCCCGTCCATAGTCCAAATTACAGCGTTGCTTTAAAATTCGCCTACACGGGCCTGGCCGGAGTAAGTCTGTACGTGTAAAAGCAAAGTAATAGTTTCGGTTTGCCTACGCAGTTTTGGCCTGCACAGGCTAAACTGCGTCGGCTATCGCTAACGTCGATGAAGCCAAGGCCGGCCAGTAATTTTACACAAAATTTGAATAGACCATTGGACCTATTCATGTTCTATTATATTGATCAATAGGATCTGTCGTCATTTGTCAATTTTTAACCGACAGTTATCAGTTTGCCAGTCGGCAAATCAAACTGCAGATGTGCATGGAGTAATGATAAAGGCCGGCCGGCCGGTTAAGTCGGTCAGTCTATAGACCTACAGAGTGTGATTTTTTTAATAAAGTTTCCAGTAGGAAAGAGAAGAACTGGAGTTTAGCGCTCTCTAATTTCTCGCAACTTTTCCATTGATTTTTATGATATTTCTGGTGGATAGTTTTTAACCAGGCACACAGTATAATAGGTATAAGTAATAATTGACCATAACCAAGAAATTAATTGCTTTGTGAATTTAATCAATTAAATATGTATGTGGTGAATACGGTATTTATTTTCAGTGATGCAATTTATAGAAGAAATGAAAGCGCTGCTATATCTGCAGCTAAAAATATTTATTAATATTTTCAAGCATTTTTTAATTAAAAAGCTTCTCGAGGTTATCGTTATTATATTATCAAACTGATAAATATAATGATATTGAAGTGTTTTTATTCTAATCAATATCTAAAGAACTATCTTTTCGTATATACAAATTCAAGTTGAGGTGAGCTAATGTTTTCAGTTTTAATTAAAACATAATATTATAAACAGACCTTTACAATGTTTCACCATCATTGTGCCTTCATCTTAAACCTAACCTAGATAATAAAACAGATAATGTTTTTTATCAGATATTGAAACTATCTTAAAGTCTTTTAACTCATTACCAGCCATCGTCCCAATTTTAGGACGCTAACATTTTGAATGATTTTTAAATATTGACTTATAAAATTTGCAAAAAAGTGCATGAAAACCAAAAATATGCTAACTGCAAATTTCAGTTACGGCTGGTAGTGGGTTAAGTACCAAATACACAACAAGACTGGTTATAGAGCTAATAGTTAAGAAATTAAGCAACCTAATGATATGGAAAATGATAAATTAGAACAACTTAAAGAAAAATTGGTCTAAAGAATTAGCTATATTTTTGGATGTTTCAAGTGAAAGAATTTGTAGACTCATTTTACGACTTATGTTTTGCTTGAGTAATTAGTATGGAAATCTGGAAGAACATTAGACCAACATGGCTAAAAAATTTGCTCATCTATTTATAGAATTTACTAGTTTGCAGAGAAACGTTTATTACAAATTAAAGAAGATGACAAATAAAATAGATAATTTAGAAGACAAAACAATTTTATGCTAATTCTAGAAGATTGACATTGAAAACCCAAAGCTTTGAACTGATAGAGCACATTGCGATTGAATTATTAAAACAAGTAGACATTGTAAATGAAGAAGAAGATTAAACGGTTACCCACTGCGCACCATTCCCCCACTTTACCCTACACTTATCTGGAAATCTATGATTAAATTAAACTTTCTTTGAATTAACGAACGACTTCCAAATATGGCTCTTAAGGAAAAACTCAAATATTATAAAAAATAAATAACATATTATAACTTCAATCCAAGTAAATAGTAAAAAAGTGCAACCTTTCGAGAAGCTTTAATAGAATCAGGTTTTGGTTTAATCGAAAAGCTGGGTTGATAGGCTTCGTGTTAACTTAGCTCATCATGAATACAAAAGCCTTTGTCTCAGAAACCTATGTGGAGCTACTAGTACAGTAGATCAAAACCAAAAGACACCTTAAGCTGAACCTAATCTCCACATAAATGATTCAACACACCAAAAATCTACATTCGTACTCTGGTTCAAAATACGTTTCTTCGACCTCCATCTTGAAAATAACGCCGTTCAAAATTGTAACTTGGATTTTAAAAAATTTTACGCCGTTTTGTTTGGCCCGCAGAGCGCGAAAGTCAAAAAGATCAGGGCTTTTTGCCTCGATGGGGTGTCCCGAACCTTTCCTTTTTAATATCTCCGGTCGAAACCCACACGGTTCCCATAAAGATGGGCACAAAAAATTATTTTTTAGGGTCCTGTTTAAACTGTACGCTTAAATAACACCTACAAAATTGTGACAATATAGCCAAAAATCAAGGAGTTGTAACGCCCTCACAAAAAAATTATTAAGAAATTTTTTAAAATTTTTTGTTTCTGTGAACTGATTTTAAGATTTCAATTTTTTCAAGCGTTTTTTCATTTTTCAAAAACAAACTATTTTTAACTCTAGGCCTTTTACCTAACTTCGAAGGTTCCTAATGCCCTCCTAAAAAAAGTGCAATTTTGTTTTATTTCTTGTGTTTGCGGACTGTGTTCTCTGTCTTGCGGTTGTCAGTTATTTTAAGGAAATTTGAGTTTAATCAGAGATGCCCAGATCATTGATGGTGAGACAGGTTTTTGTTACTGAGCATATCCCCCTAATACTTGTGTCCGGATATGTCTTCTTATATTACCGCAATGCTCTAATGTTAGAGATCAATGCTAAAATCTAGAGGTTGTGTAAAATGGTAACTATGTTACTAACTAGTAAATAATAATAACTTGTAAATGTTCTATAAAAATTGTCTTCATCAAAGTTCTGTCTCCAATAAATGTGTTAATAAAAACTGCGTATTAATTCTTATTAAAATAAAAACCTCAATAGGTTATGGGCCCAGACACCCTAAAGGTGTTCTGAATAAAATAAAATAAAAAGGTATTAAAAATTTTAAAAATTAAAACTTGAAGACCAGACACCCTAAAGGTGTTCTGAATAAAATAAAATAAAAAGGTATTACAAATTTTTAAAAAATTAAAACTTGAAGACCAGACACTCTAAAGGTATACTGAATAAAATAAAATTGGTAAAAATTAAAAAATTAAAAATTTGTAAAACGTCGTAGTGACAGAAGTTAAAATAAAATAAAAAGGATCGAGTAAGTAAGAAAGTTGGTTGTCATGGTGAAGATACAGTTGTTATAAAAAAAAAAAAATAAAAAAAAAAAAAAAAAAAACGGTGAGAGACGGTGGAGATTATAGGAGCGTGGAAAGCTCATAAAATAAAAACAAATAAAATAAAAACGTTGAGAAGATAGAGGAATAAAATTAAAATAAAATAAAATTGAGGAAAAGCGGCAACAAGGAATAAAATTAAAATAAAATAAAATCGAGGACGAGCGGCAACAAGGAATAAAATATAAAAATAAAATAAAATCGAGAACGAGCAGTAACAAAGAATAAAATAAAATTAAAACGAAATAAAAAGTATGGATAAAGAAGTGGTTGAATTGTCGATAATAGACAAATTAAAAAATGTCGAAGATTTCCAAATGTGGAAATTTCGAGTGAACATTTTGTTCAAATCTCAGAAATTATATAGTATCGTAAATGGAACCGAAATAAAACCAGAAGGTGATAATGAAAGATTAGATTTGTTTCTACAGAGAGATGCGAAAGCCCAAAAAATAATTATTTCTACGATTGATAAAAGCATTATGACATATATTTTGAATTGCGAGAACTCCAGAGAAATGTTTAAAAAATTGTGTGAAATTTATGAAAGGAATGATAATCAGCAAAAATTTAATTTGATGGAAGAATTCTTTAAGTTCAAATATGATGATAATGAGAACGTAGCGAAAAATATTAGTAAACTTCAGAATATGACATATCGTATAAAGTCACTTGGACATGAGATTTCAGATGAAATGATTATATCAAAACTATTGGTTATTTTACCAGCAAAATATAATTTCTTTGTAAGTGCTTGGGAATCCGATGTTAACAAGAATTTTATAAATTTGACTATGAGGTTAATAGCAGAAGAAAATCGAGAAAAAGTTAAAGAAGAAAAAGTTGAGGTAGCTTTTAAATCGAATACTGGAAATGGAAATGGAAACTTTAAACAATCTATTAAG
This sequence comes from Malthinus seriepunctatus, assembly GCA_963924605.1. Taxonomy (NCBI): domain Eukaryota; kingdom Metazoa; phylum Arthropoda; class Insecta; order Coleoptera; family Cantharidae; genus Malthinus; species Malthinus seriepunctatus. The sequence continues at coordinate 26,507,899 of OZ004600.1, read as the reverse complement.
TGTTTTAAATGTAATAAATTAGGACATATAGCAAGAAATTGTAGGATAAATGAAAGCTGTCAGATATGTAAAAAACGAAATCACGTAGAAGCAAATTGTTATTTTAGGAACGTAAATAGTGGTAGTGGAACGAAATTTGAAAAGAAAGAGAGAACCTTTTTAATATCAAACGAAGAATTTACACAAAGGGATTGGATAGTAGATTCAGGGTCAACTAGTCACATGACAAGTTTTAAAAAATTAATTAAAAATGGTGAGGAAATTTCAAAGAATGTTGGTTTGGCGAGTGAGAAATTTTACATGGAAGCGAAATTGATTGGAAATGTGGAAAGTAATGAATGCGAACTTAAAAAAGTTTTATATGTACCGAATTTAACATGCAATTTAATGTCAGTGGATGCAATAACAAATAATGATGGTGTGGTTAAGTTTACGAAGAATAAAGTTGAGATTATTAAAAATAATAAAGTAATTTTGGAAGGTTTGAAGAATAAAAATGGATTATATGTAATAAAATTAAGTGAAGAAGAACTTAAAATAAAAACTAAAAATGAAGAAGAAGTAATCCTAGATGAGAAGGAAATAAAAATAAAAATTGATACAGGAGAAATTGGTGTAATAATAGAAGAAGAAGACGGTGTAAATCAAGAAGAAGAAGAAGAAGACGAAGAAAATGGAGAAGACGTAGAAAATGGTATAAATCAAGAAGAAAATGATGTGAATCAAGAAGAAAGATTAGAAGACCAAGTAAAAAATATAGAAGACCAAGAAGAACTTGTGGAAAATCAAGTTTCGAGGTACAATTTAAGAAAAAATAAAATAAAACCAGCGAAATTGAGAGATTACGAGATGAGTTATTTAACAATTGGTGAAGAAAATGAAATAAAATTGTTAAACGAAACGATGGAAGGTGATGAAAAAGAATTTTGGACAGAATATATAAAAACAAAAATAAAATCATTGGAAGAAAATAAAACATGGGAAGATGGAAAAAGTTTAAATGGTGATCGAAAAGAATTTTGGATGAAAGCTATAAAAACAGAAATAAAATCATTGGAAGAAAATAAAACATGGGAATATGAAAAAAGTTTAAATGGTGATGAAAATGCAATTAAATGTAGATGGATATGTAAAAGGAAACGTAAAAAGTCATTATATGGATTAAAAGAATCGCGGAAGAGTTGGAATGAGAAGTTTCATGAAGTTATGGATTGTTTAGAATTTAGAAGATCTGAGTATGATTATTGTATTTATGTAAAGGAATCAAACGGGTATAAATTGTATATTTTACTGTATGTGGATGATATTTTGTTAGTTGGAACAAATGAGGTCGAAGTAAAAAGGATGAAAGAGTTGATGAGTAAAAAGTGTAAAATGAAAGATTTAGGTAAAATAAAACTGTTTCTATGAATGACATGTTTTGCAAGATAAAATTTAAAATAAAATAATAATTAACAAACGATTTACTTAGAGGAAGTGTTAGAAAGATTTGAAATGGATGAATGTAAGTTATTTAAAGTTAAAAATGTGTATGAAAGTTTCTTTAATAGGTAAGATGTAAAAACGTGTGTTGATTATAAATAAGATTGTTTAAAATAAAATAAAATAAAATGTAAAGATTTAACATTGAGGGGGAGTGTTAGAGATCAATGCTAAAATCTAGAGGTTGTGTAAAATGGTAACTATGTTACTAACTAGTAAATAATAATAACTTGTAAATGTTCTATAAAAATTGTCTTCATCAAAGTTCTGTCTCCAATAAATGTGTTAATAAAAACTGCGTATTAATTCTTATTAAAATAAAAACCTCAATATCTAAGGCTCTATTGACTTTTATTTGGGATATATTTTTGGGATGCTTACAATATTATTTGATAAAATTGCAAAAATATATCTACGAGGAGTCTCAGGGTATCTTCACATTTTTATAACAATCTATGTATTGTTATGCTATGGCTATGTATTATTGTATTATAGCAATTATAGGTACACACTCAGTTTATCAAAGAAGTTTCTTAATTAATTGGACTCAAAAAAGTTTTATAGTTTATTTAATATCTGTTTGTAACAGTTTAAACGGTGCTGGTGCTGGTGCCGGTGCTGGTGCGGTGCTGTGAAAAACAATTCATAGCCACAATTAAAGTTGTCATAAAATTATAATTTCCAACGCCAATTCTATGTCTTTCATTAATAGATCCTGCAACATTTCAAGCCCTCTTTGCAGCGATGAACTACTTTTACTTCTGGTAAATCATAACACTTTGGACGGCACATTGTCTTCAGTGTATAGAACTCGCCGTCGTTGCAAGGTTTCCCCATATCTCTGGCTAAAAAGCATAAATGTTTAAGTTCGAAAATCAATAAATTGATACCTAAAAATCTGCTTACTATGGCTCTCGTCGTACTTATCCAAGTCGTCTTTCATGAAAACGGTAACAAATACGGAAAACACAATGAGGAAAAAAATTACAAACTTCATATTGAATTATTCTAAAAAATTTTGTGCAAAAAAAATAAGTGTTTTTGTAAAATATTATGTAGGTAGGTACTTACTAACAACAATAAATTGAAAACAAAGTTAAGTTGGTCTGCTTTCACATAAAACTAATAGGTAAAAATGTTCCTTAAATAGTAAAAATTCAAATTAAAAATAATTTATTATGTGTGGTTACTACTGTAATCCTATAATTAATAGGTAATGATTATAATAATTATTATTTATTCTAATAGGTATACAGGGTGATTCTGAATCAACCTCAAATAATGGCAGGGATGATATAATAAGTCAATATTTTCATTTTTTGTTATACAGGGTGATTCAAAACTCGAGGCGAAAAATAAAATGTCATATTCAGCGTCAAATTTAGAGTCAAAAATGTATAATAAATTTTTTTCCTATCGGGTTTCGTTTCCCAGATAATCGTTTTCAAACTTTCCAGAAAAAGTTAATTTTTTGTATATAAATAAGACTGGCCGTGCAAAAACAAAACACTCTTCAGCTTTTATTAGTGTGTGTATAACTTTTTAAATACTTTTAACGTTGTCAAAATTAGTTCAATTTTAAAATTTAAAATTTTGGATCTTTATGGAAAACTTTTTGAACTTGATTATCTCGGAAATTAAGCAAAATCGGTAAAAAATTTATTACATATTTTCTGCTTAGAATTCGACTCGGAATATGACATTCTATTTTCATTTTTCAAGGGCCTGCCTTGTTTTCAATATTTATAGATCAGTTCTAAAAACTTTGAAATCGATTATCTCGGAAACAAAATCGAATCGGAAAATTTTTTTTTACATTTTCTGCTTACAATTCGATACTGATTACGACATTTTATTTTTCGCCTCGAGTTCTGAATCACCCTGTATGTATTATGTTATGGAAGTCACCGACGCTTAGTAACTCCGTTATTCCCTTTTAAAAATTAGGGGTGAAATGAGGTTTTTCCTAAGTAGTTGAAAAACTTTACCGAATTGGATTAAAATTTCACAAGTCACTCTACTTATTGCATATTAAATACTAGAAGAGTTCTTCTAGCGTCGGCGACTTCTACGGACATATAGCAAAAAATGATTGTATTGACTTATTCTATCATCCCTGAAATTATTTGACGTTGATTCAGAATCACCCTGTACTAAAAAATTGTTATAATTATGTACTTATTTATTTATCTACCAACTTAAGTATTGAAACTGTTAAAAATTGCATGTATGGGCGATAACTTCAATTACCTATATTTCCTAATAAAATTCAAAAAACAACCTTGGATTATCTGCGTATAATACAATAATACACAGCCCTTGATTATTTCTTAGTCTATAGCTTAATTAAAGCTTCATTACTAGGGTAGAAAATCAATAATAATAAACAGTAATGTGTAGAGCCTCATATTTCAATATTTTAATGTTTATACACAATTGGTAATGTTAAGGTTTTGGGGTAAACTTCAAAAATAAAAGTTCGTAGAGGTTAAATAAGAAGATATTGCCGGCAAATGAACAGGTGGATAGGCTCAGTAGTTCCTAACCAATGATTTGGAAATTCCTGGTTAAATTAAATTTTCTTTAAATTAACGAACGGTTCCCAAAGACAGCTGCACTCTTTAGGATGAATTCAACTATTATAAAAAAATAAATATTAGAACTTAAATCCAAGTACGCCCAAATTTCTACCATTATTATTATTAAATCCAAGTAAATAGTTAAAAAAATTGCAAGCTATAGAGCTATTTTTAATTGAACAGCTGGGTTTAGAGGCCTCTCGTTAACTTAGTCCTTCACGAATACATAAGGCTTTTATCTCAGAAACCTAAGTCGAGCTAGCTTTGATATTTAGGAGTAATTTAAGAGCTGATTGATGCTACCATAAAATAATCTAAAGTACAATCTTCAGAAAATTCATCAACTGGGAAGGCAAAACTAACGAACCTCCAAAATATACTACGTCCTCTGCAGTCAGCTTTAGGACGTGAGCGAAAGTAATAAAAACAAACTCTATTTTTATAAAATTACTTATTCACAGGTAGGTGATTCAGAATCACCCTGTACTAAAAAATTGTTATAATTATGTACTTAATTATTATCTACCAACTTAATTATTGAAATTGTTAAAAATTGCATGTATGGGCGATAACTTCAATTAGGTACATATATTTCCTAATTAAATTTAAAAAACAACCTTGGATAATCTGCGTATAATACAATAATGCACAGCCCTTGATTAATTCTTAGTCTTTAGCTTAATTAAAGCTTCATTACTAGGGTAGAAAAACAATAAAAATAAACAATAAAAATGCGAACTATAGAGCTATTTTTAATTGAACAGCTGGGATTAGAGGCCTCTCGATAACTTAGTCCATCACGAATACTTAAGGCTTTTATCTCAGAAACCTAAGTGGAGCTAGCTTTGATATTTGGGAGTGATTTAAGAGCTCATTGATGCTACCATAAGATAATCTAGGTAAAATATGATTAATAAGATTAATATGCCACATGGAAATAAAAATGATTTTTAAAATGCGAGGAGTGCATTGATTGGTCTACAGCGTAAAGTCAAAAACCTTCTGTAAATGAATAGGTAGATGAATGTATGTTTCAAATTGTCATTTGTACCATATTGAAGCTAATTGAACGAATTTTGTGATTGGATGTTATCTATTACTCAAAAGCGAATCGTTAAACGATGAGGAATTTTATCCAGGTGCTGATTCAAAACATTACAGTATTTCAGTCCTCTGGAAATTTTGCTCAGTTAAAACAAGCAATTGACACTTTCTAACTCATATTTGTTTAAGGTTCCCGTAGCTTCGCTCTTGAGATCAAAATGAAGTTAATTTTTATATCACCTAGTACAGCTCTTCAAGCTAGCATATTCTTACTTCATTTCATAGGTCAAAATTGGCTCTTCAAACTCCAACTCTTTCATTTGAGCCCAATCTTGTTGAGATGGGTTTATAATTACCAAACTTCAACTTTCAATAATTTATTATCAGGAAGGAGTTGTGATATGGATAATAATTTATTTCGAATCTGGAAGGGTTTAGATCGTGATCTATTCGTGATCTAGAAGCCCCCCTTGTAATACCTCCAGGATTATTGAAGCCTATTTTAGAACTATTCTGATTTAAGAGAGAGGTAAAGGCAAGTTCCCTACTATCGCCATGTCCTTGTCTCCCCATAACTATTGATCTCTCTACCTCCGAATCTTCAGGACTATTGATTTCTCTACCCCTGAATCCTCAGGACTCTCCATCTCTTCCTTAGGACCATTATGATCCCGTCCCGTCTGTGTCTTCCCATGACTCTCTCTCTCTCAGAAGAGAGAACAGTGACCTGAGAATAACCCAGGTTACCGCGTCTCTTGTATTATATTTATGTAGTTAGTAACCCTATAAATATATTTTTTCTTCTTCTATATGTACCTTTATGTACATGACATTATTTTTTACTTATAGTTAATAACCACTTTGTTATTTTTGTTATCTCCTATATTTTACTTCCAACTTAGCCCGTCTCCCTCTGAAGCGAAGCTAAAGGAAGTAAATTAATGTAAACCCGATTTTCGGTGCTACAGTTGTGCACTGAACGGTACAAATGGCACTTTGGAACAAATCTAATGTATTTGGAATGAGAATTTAATCGTAATGGATAGAATAAGAGATTCGATGCATAAATTAATAAATACCCATCTCAGCGTCGCTTTTATGTTCTCTAAAGGAACTTGATCCTTGTTAATTTTTAGTACAAAAGGATTAAAATTTTCTAACAACTTATCAACCCATTCGTTAATAATAGCAGCTTGTTCTTTATCATTTCCTCTACAAAAATAATTTACATGTTCGTGAAATTGACAGGGTTATTATTTTATTAATATTCGGCTCTCGCTACCATCAAAATGGGAAAAAAAGTGCCTAATTGGATGCTAAATAACATGAACTTACAAAAAGTTTTAAGGAATATTAAAAAACCTAACCTGTTTTCTTAGAAAATGGTTTAGCATTTCAATACGATGTTTCGTCTTTGGGTCTCTCCGTGGCCAACGATAGAGCAGGCCGCAGCACTACTACTAATAAAAGTCGACGTGACGTCACGATAGAAGTCGTAAGTTCGCTATCCTTACCATGCTATTTCAGTAGATTTTAACACTTTTTTAATTTGTAGATGCTATTATAAATTTTTTTGATTAGTAAATTATTGCTAGATAAGTAATATATAGTATTAGTAATTGTTATAAACACTTATTTAATAAATAAATTTAATTTTGAGAGAATTAGTGATTAAAAACTTTTTTGAGATGCGAGTTTTACATGATTTTATTAAAAATATTTTCAAGTAGAAGTATACTTGTGTTATATCATTGAAAAGAGAAAAAAATCTTTATCAAATACGACTAAAAAAAAAGTATGGTTTTATTTAAAAAAGTAAACGATTACGCCTTAGCGCTTCCAGCATCGGTAGAAAAAAAAAAAAATTTTACTGGAAGGTAGCTAAGAATTTGTTAAAAAACTTTTATTCCAAGGTTTTTTTGTTAAAATCAATAATAACACCTCTATGACCATTATTCTATAATTCTAGTATTGCGTATATGCAGTTTTATGACTTGAATCAAGTGCTGAGGCCTGTACTATCGTAGGCCACGGTCTCTCTCTACGATAGAGTCTTAAAAGTCTTAAGTATAATGATAGGGTCAATAGGGTAATGAAAAAGTGTCTCGAAAAATTTACTGTCTAGTGATAACAGAAAATATCTATTTTTAGCCCGTCCAGAGTGACATCTGCATACAATGTTGTACACCATGGAAATTTACAGAAACAGAAGAGCAGGACGAGAAAATAAATCTTGAAACAGATTGTGTAGTTCCTGAAGCTGGCTTTTTTGCATTATTTAATTTATTTCATATATGTTTTTTATTACTTAAGGGTGATGAAATTTGGCAAATGTGCACATGAGTAGGTCTGGGATTTCAACTAGACTTTCTAAACTTACGGTGATCCAAAGACGAAACGTTCGACTGAAACTTTCAAAAATGTTTCCAAAAAAAATCTCAGAAAATAATGAAAAATTTAATTTGTTTCATTTGTATGTTCTTTAGCACCCAATTATACAGTGTTTTCACAATTAAAACATTGTATCTCTTACAATTACATAGATTTTTGTAGCAAGAATCGAATTTAAATAATCCTATTGTTTAAGAAATATTGCTTACCTATCCAAAGCATTTCTAAGTTTATCAAATAAAACCGTATTATTTAAACTATTCAAGTACAAGTTAATTTTATCTAAATCCAAATTTACATCACCAATATCAAACTCATCACTCGAATATTCGCTTGAATTTTCATCACTATCAATTTCTTGTAATTCTTGTCCCAACAGGTAAGGTACAAAAATTAAACAAAAGCATAAACTTTTAACAATCATTTTTGTTTTACTAGTTCTAGCAATAACTATAATTAATTAATATCCAATGTACGTTTTATAGCCTACATAAGAACGCATTATTGTCAAGTATGTAGTCGAATGGCTTCCCGTACATTTTTTCAAAAAATTTATCTGCATTGCGTAAAATGCATTTTTAATGTGCTTTTATATCTATTAAAATGCAAAATATTGCTTAAGATTATTTGATTTCGCTAGCAGAAAGCCATTTTTCCAAATGATAACAATTAACCTTAAACGCCCTTCGTGCTTACTAAAAATTATTACTTGTTGATATACCGGGTGACAATTTTAGTCAGGAACATGGAGAAGTAATATGAGAAAGATTACACTATTTTGTTTGTTTATATTTAACGGTAGGTACCTATTTGAGGTTAAACTACAGTATACTTATTTGCTACGCATACAGTAGTGACAACCCCATGGTTACCATTGTATTTCTTGTCGCCAAAATCAGTGACCTTGAACACCGTCCGCCATTAATCGGATAGTATGAAGTATATAAGCGCGCGTAAATTCAAAATTATTTTTATAGGTTCTGTCAGCTGTCACTGTTATTTTTATATCTGTTTGTAAAGGATAGCATAAATAAGTATCTGAATGTATCGAAATCATGTTTCATTAGTACAAGGTACCTTCCGTTTCGGTTTTTGATGCAAATAAAAAATATTTAATTTATAAAAAATATAATAATAACGTGCACATTCGATTTGTCATTCATGCTCGTTCATGCTGACATAAAATTTATAAAAAATAGTTGCCTGGTTTCTTTTATCATAGGTCACTATATTGAATGTGCACTGTATTCAACAATAACCCTCCATTTAACGGATAGTACAAATTCACGCATGCGCAGAACAATATTAGCGACACAATTTTTGCACGTCGGCACTACAACTGTATGCGTAGCATATTATTATACTGTGGTTAAACTTCAGCATTGGAAATAGAAAACACGGTAGGTCATGAAGCTAAATTGTAATACTATTTGACCTCTCAACAGTATAAATTTTTTAAAAAAATATTAATATAGATAACTCACCTGACTAAGCATAATTGGTCTACCACTCTTGTAGCTATCTCTGCACAGGTGTTCAAGTAGACGTGGACGACTTATCTGTAACAAAACAAAATATGAATTAATATCTAATACCAGAATGTTGGAAAAACTTTCATGTAAACTATTACCTAAATAAACCCATCTAAAGTGAACTATAAATAGATTTGAGCCAGCTTGCAGTCAGGACACAAATTAATAGACCGAGAAATGGAAAGAATTACAATATTTGTTTTTTTATAATTTTCCCTTCGGTTTGGCCGCATATCCTCATCTGGTCATCCACAAGAGTGAATAATTTTGATGAAAGGATGAGCAACTAAAGGCTCATTCTCACGTTTATTTTCTATGGTGAGGTGGAAATAAATACCAATACAGGTGTCTAATAAATATGGAATTGATGAGTTCATCAAAAGTGAGAGCAAAGTTTACTTTCCTGTATTTTAAAAAATAATTTTTTAAACATCCGCCTAAAGGCGGCGGCGCTACACACACAGGTTTATACTCCGGTGCAGGCCGACTTGCACAGGCCAAATTGGAGCGTCTGGATATCGTTTAGGCGGCTTGAACGGACTTTAACCTGGCCCGTCCATAGTCCAAATTCAAGCGTTGCTTTAAAATTCGCCTACACGGGCCTGGCCGGAGTAAGTCTGTACGTGTAAAAGCAAAGTAATATACTCAACTCCAAAGTAGCTTTGGGGTGGGCAATATTCGTCTGATGACAAAATTGAAATAGTTAAATATATCTGTTTCACTTACTATCGGCGTATGAAAGGAGATAGCAAGCTTTAACAAACGTCGACCATACAATTAAATGTACCTGTCAGAAACGTAGGTCTAAGAAATTTCTACATTATTTCAAACTTAAATGTCAGATTTTACAAATTTATGTAATTTATAAATTAAATGGATTAAAATAGGGAGATTAAGGTAAGTAAACAGCAAGTATACATTACAACCTTTACAAATATGCTGAAAAATTGTTTTTAAATGCTAATTATTTGTAGATATCATAAAATTAACTTGGTAAAAAGAAACATAACCTCACAAATTCAAGCTGGTTTTTGTAAAAATCCTATTTAAAACATGTAAAGTACTTCATTGTACATAATTATCTATCGATTTGAATTATTATTGTAACCATGTAAGTTATCCGTGTTCCAAGAAGATGAAACTTTGAAAAAATAAGTTCGAAAATCTGTTAAGGTAAAATAGTTTAATAATATAAATCAGTAATATGGGTATCAACTTTTGTTGCAGGTGAAATGTTCATTCTACTTTCTCGATAGAAATGAATGGCATTTACTTTTCTACTTTGAGCATAATGTAACTGGTAAAGCAAATGAACCTATTAGAAAAAACTAGCATCGAAGAAAGATATTTCTATAATTCCAAGTTAAAAACGTATTCAAAGTATTTTGTTGTAAGCCAATTGGATGACATAAAAATTAATGTAAACAGTGCATAACAGTAAAGTAATTAATGTAAAATTTGCTGTAATACGAAACTTTTTTTGTTTGGATGCGTTAAATCAAAACATCGTTTAAAAGAGTTTGTCTAAAAATATGGTCATATTTTGACAATAATTTGATTGTGTTATAAGATTTTGTTGTTTAATTAAAGTGACTGTTATTTTATTAAATATAAGTTAAAAGATAAGTCATAAATTTCTCCTAGTTCCTTTATTTAATTTGTGTACCGGTTTCTGGTGTTTTACAATATCCTTATCAACATAGGGTAAAATAAGCCATCGGTAAGCATGGTACATATGTTTAAATAACTAATCAACTGAAAGCATTAGTCGTCACAAAAACTGTTTTTACTTTTTAGGAAGCCGACACATTAAACACTCGAAAAAGCTTTAAACGCGAAGCAAAATAAATACATAATTTTATAAATTCATACAAGACCTCTTTTTATAAAGATAATTATTCTAATAAATGTAATAATGTTGATTTTATTAAGCAGTACCGACTCATTTAGGTCTCATCGCTTCTGTATTACGAGCTTCAAAATTTCTTTTTAATTGTGCTTTTTATCTCTTCGAACTTTGTGTGTACCTAACATATTGCGAAGCAAATTACTATTTTGTGTGTAAAACTTAGTTCTTAGCCATCAGCTGACTTCTTGTCTTGCTGTGCTATGATTCGACATTCGTTTTCTGTGAAGTTTGTAGATCTTCTTGATTGATATTTTATAATTTTGCGTCACTGCTACGGATAAATTATGCAAATTAAAATTACCGCACCGGCCATATTGTAATGTATATTATAAAACATATACACACCTAAGTAATGTGATTATCACTTATTATCCTGCTAACTAATAAAACAGAATAACGCATAACCTCACATGATTTTAAATAAAAATACTATTTGTATGAAAACATCTTGGGTTCGAACAACTCTACCAATAACAAACACGTCACTAACTACTAATCAACTTATAAAAACTGATTAATAAACGCAAAATTTGAACGTGTATTGAAAATTATAATTTTGTAAATTTATTTAGCTCATTCTTCAAATTAGGCGGCAGATATTTCAAATATCTAGAAACATTTGGGTCAAATTATTGGTACCACGTAAAAACACTAAAAAGTTGAACAAATAGACATACGTTCTTCAAAATTTAATCCAGACGTTGCTTATCCCCTCTCAACTCAAACCTACTTTGGAGTTGACTATAGTTACGGTTTGCCTACGCAGTTTTGGCCTGCACAGGCTAAACTGCGTCGGCTATCGCTAACGTCGATGAGGCCAAGGCCAGCCAGTAATTTTACACAAAATTTGAATAGAGCATTGGACCTATTCATGTTCTATTATATTTATCAATAGGACCTGTCGTAATTTGTCAATTTTTAACCGACAGTTATCAGTTTGTCAGTCGGCAAATCAAACTGCAGATGTGCATGCAGTAATGATAAAGGCCGGCCGGCCGGTTAAATCGGTCAGTCCATAGACCTATAGAGTGTGATTTTTTTAGTAAAGTTTCCATTAGGAAAGAGAAGAACTGGAGTTCAGCGCTCTCTAATTTCTCGTAACTTTTCCATTGATTTTTATATTTCTGGTGAATAGTTTTTAACCAGACACACAGTATAATAGGCATAAGTAATAATTGACCATAACCAAGAAATGAATTGCTTTGTGAATTTAATCAATTAAATATGTATGTGGTGAATACGGTATTTATTTTCAGTGATGCAATTTATAGAAGAAATGAAAGCGCTGCTATATCTGCAGCTAAAAATATTTATTAATATTTTCAAGTATTTTTTAATTAAAAAGCTTCTCGAGGTTATCGTTATTACATTATCAAACTGATAAATAAAATTATATTGAAGCGTTTCTATTCTAATCAATATCTAAAGAACTATCTTTTCTTATGAAAAAATTGAAGTTGAGGTGAGCTAATGTTTTCAGTTTTAATTAAAACATAATATTATAAACAGACTTTTACTATGTTTCACCATCATAGTGCCTTCATCTTAAACCTAACCTAGGTAATGAAACAGATAATGTTTTTTATCAGATATTGAAATTATCTTAAAGTCTTTTAAGTACCAAATACACAACAAGACTGATTATAGAGCTAATAGTTAAGAAATTAAGCAATCTAATGATATGGAAAATGATAAATTAGAACAACTTAAAGAAAAATCGGTCTAAAGAATTATATTTTTGGATGTTTCAAGTAAAGAACTTGTAGACTCATTTTACGACTTATGTTTTGCTTGAGTAATTAGTATGGAAATTTGGAAGAACATTAGACCAACAGGGCTAAAAAATTTGCTCATAATTATTATAATGATCTATTTATAGAATTTACTAGTTTGCAGAAAAACGTTTATTACAAATTAAAGAAGATGACAAATAAAATAGATAATTTAGAAGACAAAACTATTTTATGCTAATTCTGGTTACTATTAAAGGTTTGAACTGATAGAGCACATTGCGATTGAATTATTAATGGCCAGTTGTTCTATCGATACTTATCTACTGACGAATAGATATCTATCCCCTAAATGTTCAAAAACCGGTTTCAAACAATAGAAATGGTTAAATTTTGGAATGTTAACAATTCATAACTAAGCAAAAATGTACCAGAAACTGGCCATAAAACAAGTAGACATTGTAAATGAACACGAAGATTAAACGGTTACCCACTGCGCACCATTCCCCCACTTTACCCTACACTTATCTGGATTGTGGATTATAGTTAAATTAAACTTTCTTTGAATTAACGAACGACTTCCAAAGATGGCTCTTTAGGACAAACTCAAATATTATAAAAAATAAATAACATATTATAACTTCAATCCAAGTAAATATTAAAAAAATGCAAGCTATCGAGAAGGTTTAATATAACCAGGTTTTGGTTTAATCGAAAAGCGGGGTTTATAGGCTTCGTGTTTACTTAACTCATCACGAATACAAAAGCCTTTGTCTCAGAAACCTACGTGGAGCTACTCTACAGTAGATCGAAACCAAAAAACACCTTAAGCTGGACCTAATCTCCACATAAATGATTCAACATACCAAAAATATACATTCGTACTCTGGTGCGAAATACGTTTCTTCGACTTCCATCTTGAAAATAACGCCGTTCAAAATTGTAACTTGGACTTACAAAAATTTTACGCCGTTTTGTTTGGCCCGCAGAGCGCGAAAGTCAAAAAGATCAGGGCTTTTTGCCTCTATGGGGTGTCCCGAACCTTTCCTTTTTAATATCGCCGGTCGAAACTAACTATTTTTAACTCTAAGCCTTTTACCTAACTTCGAAGGTTCGTAATGCCCTTCTAAAAACGTGCAATTTTGTTTTATTTCTTGTGTTTGAGGACTGTGTTGTCTGTCTTGCGGTTGTCAGTTATTTTAATGAAATTTGAATTTAATCAGAGATGCCCAGATCATTGATGTTGAGACAGGTTTTTGTTACTGAGCATATCCCCCCCCCCTATACTTGTGTCCGGATATGTCTTCTTATATTACCGCAATGCTCTATGGCTCTATTGACTTTTATTTGGGATATATTTTTGGGATGTTTACAATATTATTTGATAAAATTTCAAATATATATCTACGAGGAGTCTCAGGGTATCTTCACATTTTTATAACCATCTATGTATTGTTATTCTATGGCTATGTATTATTGTATTATAGGTACACACTCAGTTTATCAAAGAAGTTTCTTAATTAATTCGACTCAAAAAAGTTTTATAGTTTATTTAATATCTGTTTGTAACAGTTTAAGTGGTGCTGGTGCTGGTGCCGGTGCCGGTGCTGGTGCTGGTGCCGGTGCTGGTGCGGTGCTATGAAAAACAATTCATAGCCACAATTAAAGTTGTCATAAATTATAATTTCCAACGCCAATTCTATGTGTTTCATTCATTGATCTTGCAACATTTCAAGCCCTTTCTGCAGCGATGATCTGCTTTTACTTCTGGTAATTCACCACACTTGAAACGGCACATTGTCTTCAGTTCATAGAACTCGCCATCGTTGCAAGGTTTTCCCCAATCTCTGGCTAAAAAGCATAAATGTTTAAGTTCGAAAATCAATAAATTGATATCTAAAAATCAGCTTACTAAGGCTCTCGTCGTACTTATCCGAGTCGTCTTTCATGAAAACGGTAACAAATACGGAAAACACAATGAGGAAAAAAATTACAAACTTCATATTGAATTATTCTAAAAAAATTTGTGCAAAAAAATAAGTGTTTTTGTATAATATTATGTAGGTACTTACTAACAACAATAAATTGAAAACGGAGTTAAGTTGGTCTGCTTTCACATAAAACTAATAGGTAAAAATGTTCCTTAAATAGTAGAAATTCAAATTAAAACTAATTTATTATGCGTGGTTACTACTGTAATCCTATAATTAATAGGTAATGATTATAATAATTATTATTTATTAGCAAAATTGCTTCTAATAGGTATACAGGGTGATTTTGAAACAACGTCAAATAATGTCAGGGATGATATAATAAGTCAATACTTTCATTTTTTGTTATATGTATTATGTTATGGAAGTCACCGACGCTTAGTAACCTCGTTATTCCCTATTAAAAGTTAGGGGTGAAATGAGGTTTTTCCCAAGTAGTTAGAAAACCTTTTTACCGAATTTTATAAAAATTTCACAAGTAACTCTACATATTGCCAATGTATTGATATTGCATATTAAATACTAGAAGAGCTCTTCTACCGTCGGTGACTTCTACGGACATATAGCAAAAAATGATTGTATCGACTTATTCTATCATCCCTGAAATTATTTGACGTTGATTCAGAATCACCCTGTACTAAAAAATTGTTATAATTATGTACTTATTTATTTATCTACCAACCTCATTATTGAAATTGTTAAAAATTGCATGTATGGGCGATAACTTCAATTACCTATATTTCCTAATTAAATTCAAAAAACAACCTTGGATAATCTGCGTATAATACAATAATCCACAGCCCTTGATTAATTCTTAGTCTATAGCTTAATTAAAGCTTCATTACTAGGGTAGAAAATCCATACTTCAATATCTTAACGTTTATACACAATTGGTAATGTTAAGTTTTTGGGGTAAACCTCAAAAATAAAAGTTCATAGAGGTTAAATAAGAATATATTGCCGGCAAATGAACAGGTAGATAGGCTCAGTAGTTCCTAACCAATGATTTGGAAATACCTGGTTAAATTAAATTTTCTTTAAATTAACGAACGGTTCCCAAAGACAGTTGGATTCTTTAGGATGAATTCAACTATTATAAAAAAATAAATATTAGAACTTAAATCCAAGTAAATAGTTAAAAAAAATTGCAAGCTGTAGAGCTATTTTTAATTTTAATTTTTATTTTTAACAGCTGGGATTAGAGGCCTCTCTTTAACTTAGTCCATCACGAATACATAAGGCTTTTATCTCAGAAACCTAAGTGGAGCTAGCTTTGATATTTGGGAGCGATTTAAGAGCTCATTGATGCTACCATAAGATAATATAAAGTACAGTTTTCAGAAAATTCATCAACTGGGAAGGCAAAACTAACGAACCTCCAAAATATACTACGTCCTCTGCAGTCAGCTTTAGGACGTCAGCGAGAGTAATTAAAACAAACTCGAATTTTATAAAATTACTTATTCACAGGTAGGTGTACCTACTAATAATGTACATATAAAAGCATTATAATATCCAATTAAAGAATTAATTCCAGTTATGACATATAGTTCCGCAACTTCACTAACCACTATTTGCACAAGAGGCTTAATAGTAACAATAATAAGATTCATAAACCAATCAATAAGAATTTTCCCTTTCAACTTCAAGTTTAATCGTCTAAAAAAATATTAATCAAATGAATCCAAATTTTTATTATTTAATAGTAACGTACCCAAAGGTATTAACCCTAAAGTCGTCGAGTTTTAGTTGTAGTGATATCATATTCGTACTAATTTTTACAGTAAATTTATTACCAGTTGATTTACCAATTACACGACCTCGTGGTCCCATATGCATCAGTTTAGCTGAGTAATTATATTCAAACTAAAATACAAAGAAGAATTCGGGAGCGGGAACCCGCTCCGAAGATGATACAGTGTATCGAAACAGCGGTCAGCAACCAAATTGACAAAATTAGTGCAAATGGCTATTCTAATTTAGTACATACAAAAATATTTTTTTTACTTTATTTGTTACATTAGGTTCTCTGCAATAGTATATTATAATACATGTGTATAAGAAAGACTTTATCGCATTAGCGACGAAAATTACAAACACGAGCTTGCGAGTGCTTGTAACGGCGCGTATGCGATAAAGTCTACTTATACACGCGTATTATACGATATTTTTTATTATAATTGCAACTAAAACCTCTATAAAAGAGAAAAAATCTGTATTTAAAATTTGAAAAATAAGCGTGCCGATTTTGTATATATTTGTTGCCACAGAGATGCTTTGTTTACATTGGAGAACAACAGTCGCACAACAGTTAATATTATTGTTGTTACCTAGACGATTTTATAGAGCACTTGTGCTATAAAGACGATTTTATGAACGCTTTTTAGTGTGAAATTGGCAGATTATAATGCAAGTATAATAAAAAATTCTTTATTGATTAAAAATTTTTGATTTTGACTATTTAATGTTTTATTACGAAAATAAAAAAGGTCTCTACCGGTTTTACCCTACAGAGATTTCTGTAGCAAGAATCGAATTTAAACAACCCTATTGTTTATAAGATAAAATAGTGCTTACCTATCGAAAGCATTTCTAAGTTTATCAAATAAAGCGGTATTATTTAAACTATTCCAGTACAAGTTAATTTTCTCTAAATCCAAATTTACATGAAAATTACCAATATCAAACTCATCACTTTGAATTTTCATTACTATCAATTTCTTGTAATTCTTGTCCAAACAGGTAAGTTACAAAAATTAAACAAAAGCATAAACTTTTTACAATCATTTTTGTTTTTACTAGCAATAACTATAATTAATAAATAACCAATGTATGTTTTATACTCTACATAAGAACGCATTATTGTCAAGTAGTTGTCGTTTTTAGTAAAATTGATCTACATTGCGCAAAATGCATTCTTAATGTGCTTTTATATCTACTAGAATGCAAAATATTGCTTAAGATTATTTGATTTCGCTAGCAGAAATCCATTTTTCCAAATGTTAACAATTAACCTTAAAAACCCTTAAAAACAAAATTGTTATTTTGTGTTCATCAAAATAAGAAGAAACTCGCCTCTCAGTATTAAAATTGTTTATATTTAAATTGGTAAAGTCAATTAGTTTTGTTTTATTTCAAAGAATTAAAATGGATATTGGTTCCAAGTAAAATTTGTATTTCAAATCAAAGTTCAAGTCAATCCAAAGAAGATTGACCTTTAATTATTGTAAAATCATTTAATCTTAAAATTAGTAAAATTGTTTACATCAACAATATTAAACGTTAGATCATTTAATATTTTATTTCGTTCATTCAAAGGAACAGTTTAATATTTGTTGAGAGCGCAGCCGGCTTTCAATAATTGTTTATTACTATTTGTGTATTTTGACGCACCCTGTGGGGTCGTTACATATTTGTGTGTTTCAGTCAATATATTTATGTTTAAAGTTTTATCAGTGTTTAATTGTTCAGGTTGTCTTGAACAAGTTAATAGCAATTGTTTCAGTCTACAGCGAGCGATCCGGACTAACGAGGATTTGTCAGTTATAAGTCAAATTGTTTACCCTCGATGTGCTTATTTTGCTGTAGCTTCTAACGTTCTGAGAAAGAGAGTCACTAAGAGGTTTTACCGGCGAGCTGGTCGAGTAATTAAGACCAGTGATCAGTTTATCTGTTTACCTATAAAACATTTTGGCACCCTAGGTAAATTTGAATTTGAAAGTTAATAAATTTGAACGGTGCCGATTTAGCGGTCCGCTTCAATCTGTCGTCATTTGTCAATTTTTAACCGATAGTTATCAGTTTGCCAGTCGGCAAATCAAACTGCAGATGTGCATAGAGTAATGATAAAGGCCGGCCGGCCGGTTAAATCGGTCAGTCAGGTCAGTCCATAGACCTACATCAGAGTGTGAGTTTTTTAGTAAAGTTTCCAGTAGGAAAGAGAAGAACTGGAGTTCAGCGCTCTCAAATTTCTAGCAACTTTTCCATTGATTTTTATGATATTTCTGGTGGATAGTTTTTAACCAGACAAACAGTATAATAGGTATAAGTAATAATTGACCATAACCAAGAAATTAATTGCTTTGTGAATTTAATCGATTAAATATGTATGTGGTGAATACGGTATTTATTTTCAGTGATGCAATTTATAGAAGAAATGAAAGCGCTGCTATATCTGCAGCTAAAAATGTTTATTAATATTTTCAAGTATTTTTTAATTAAAAAGCTTCTCGAGGTTATCGTTATTATATTATAAAACTGATAAATATAATTATATTGATGTGTTTTTATTCTAATCAATATCTAAAGAACTATCTTTTCTTATGTAAAATTCAAGTTGAGGTGAGCTAATGTTTTCAGTTTTAATTAAAACATAATATTATAAACAGACCTTTACAATGTTTTACCATCATTGTGCCTTCATCTTAAACCTAACCTAGGTAATAAAACAGATAATGTTTTTTTATCAGATATTGAAATTATCTTAAAGTCTTTTAAGTACCAAATACACAACAACTTAAAGAAAAATCGGTCTAAAGAATTATATTTTTGGATGTTTCAAGTGAAAGAATTTGTAGACTCATTTTACGACTTATGTTTTGCTTGAGTAATTAGTATGGAAATTTGGAAGAACATTAGACCAACATGGCTAAAAAATTTGCTCATAATTATCATAATGATCTATTTATAGAATTTACTAGTTTGCAGAGAAACGTTTATTACAAATTAAAGAAGATGACAAATAAAATAGATAATTTAGAAGACAAAACTATTTTATGCTAATTCTAGAAGATTGACATTGAAAAGCCAAAGGTTTGAACTGATAGAGCACATTGCAGTTGAATTATTAAAACAAGTAGACATTGTAAATGAAGAAGAAGATTAAACGGTTACCCACTGCGCACCATTCCCCCACTTTACCCCACACTTATGGATTATGGATTATGATTAAATTAAACTTTCTTTGAATTAACGAACGACTTCCAAAGATGGCTCTTTAGGACAAACTCAAATATTATAAAAAATAAATAACATATTAGAACTTCAATCCAAGTAAATAGTAAAAAAATGCAAGCTTTCGAGAAGCTTTAATAGAACCAGTTTTGGTTTAATCGAAAAGCGGGGTAGGCTTCGTGTTAACTTAGCTCATCACGAATACAAAAGCCTTTGTCTCAGAAACCTATGTGGAGCTACTAGTACAGTAGATCAAAACCAAAAAACACCTTAAGCTGGACCTAATCTCCACATAAATGATTCAACATACCAAAAATCTACATTCGTACTCTGGTGCGAAATACGTTTCTTCGACCTCCATCTTGAAAATAACGCCGTTTAAAATTGTAACTTGGATTTTAAAAAATTTTACGCCGTTTTGTTTGGCCCGCAGAGCGCGAAAGTCAAAAAGATCAGGGCTTTTTGCCTCGATGGGGTGTCCCGAACCTTTCCTTTTTAATATCTCCGGTCGAAACCCACACGGTTCCCATAAAGATGGGCACAAAAAATTATTTTTAGGGTCCTGTTTAAACTGTACGATTAAATAACACCTACAAAATTGTGACAATATAGCAAAAAATCAAGGAGTTGTAACGCCCTCACAAAAAAATTATTAAGAAATTTTTAAAAATTTTTTGTTTCTGTGAACTGATTTTAAGATTTCAATTTTTTCAAGCGTTTTTTCATTTTTCAAAAACAAACTATTTTTAACTCTAGGCCTTTTACCTAACTTCGAAGGTTCCTAATGCCCTCCTAAAAAAAGTGCAATTTTGTTTTATTTCTTGTGTTTGCGGACTGTGTTCTCTGTCTTGCGGTTGTCAGTTATTTTAAGGAAATTTGAGTTTAATCAGAGATGCCCAGATCATTGATGGTGAGACAGGTTTTTGTTACTGAGCATATCCCCCTAATACTTGTGTCCGGATATGTCTTCTTATATTACCGCAATGCTCTAAGGCTCTATTGACTTTTATTTGGGATATATTTTTGGGATGCTTACAATATTATTTGATAAAATTGCAAAAATATATCTACGAGGAGTCTCAGGGTATCTTCACATTTTTATAACCATCTATGTATTGTTATGCTATGGCTATGTATTATTGTATTATAGGTACACACTCAGTTTATCAAAGAAGTTTCTTAATTAATTGGACTCAAAAAAGTTTTATAGTTTATTTAATATCTGTTTGTAACAGTTTAAACGGTGCTGGTGCTGGTGCCGGTGCTGGTGCGGTGCTGTGAAAAACAATTCATAGCCACAATTAAAGTTGTCATAAAATTATAATTTCCAACGCCAATTCTATGTCTTTCATTAATAGATCCTGCAACATTTCAAGCCCTCTTTGCAGCGATGAACTACTTTTACTTCTGGTAAATCATAACACTTTGGACGGCACATTGTCTTCAGTGTATAGAACTCGCCGTCGTTGCAAGGTTTCCCCATATCTCTGGCTAAAAAGCATAAATGTTTAAGTTCGAAAATCAATAAATTGATACCTAAAAATCTGCTTACTATGGCTCTCGTCGTACTTATCCAAGTCGTCTTTCATGAAAACGGTAACAAATACGGAAAACACAATGAGGAAAAAAATTACAAACTTCATATTGAATTATTCTAAAAAATTTTGTGCAAAAAAAATAAGTGTTTTTGTAAAATATTATGTAGGTAGGTACTTACTAACAACAATAAATTGAAAACAAAGTTAAGTTGGTCTGCTTTCACATAAAACTAATAGGTAAAAATGTTCCTTAAATAGTAAAAATTCAAATTAAAAATAATTTATTATGTGTGGTTACTACTGTAATCCTATAATTAATAGGTAATGATTATAATAATTATTATTTATTCTAATAGGTATACAGGGTGATTCTGAATCAACCTCAAATAATGGCAGGGATGATATAATAAGTCAATATTTTCAGTTTTTGTTATACAGGGTGATTCAAAACTCGAGGCGAAAAATAAAATGTCATATTCAGCGTCAAATTTAGAGTCAAAAATGTATAATAAATTTTTTTCCTATCGGGTTTCGTTTCCCAGATAATCGTTTTCAAAGTTTCCAGAAAAAGTTAATTTTTTGTATATAAATAAGACTGGCCGTGCAAAAACAAAACACTCTTCAGCTTTTATTAGTGTGTGTATAACTTTTTAAATACTTTTAACGTTGTCAAAATTAGTTCAATTTTAAAATTTAAAATTTTGGATCTTTATGGAAAACTTTTTGAACTTGATTATCTCGGAAATTAAGCAAAATCGGTAAAAAATTTATTACATATTTTCTGCTTAGAATTCGACTCGGAATATGACATTCTATTTTCATTTTTCAAGGGCCTGCCTTGTTTTCAATATTTATAGATCAGTTCTAAAAACTTTGAAATCGATTATCTCGGAAACAAAATCGAATCGGAAAATTTTTTTTTACATTTTCTGCTTACAATTCGATACTGATTACGACATTTTATTTTTCGCCTCGAGTTCTGAATCACCCTGTATGTATTATGTTATGGAAGTCACCGACGCTTAGTAACTCCGTTATTCCCTTTTAAAAATTAGGGGTGAAATGAGGTTTTTCCTAAGTAGTTGAAAAACTTTACCGAATTGGATTAAAATTTCACAAGTCACTCTACTTATTGCATATTAAATACTAGAAGAGTTCTTCTAGCGTCGGCGACTTCTACGGACATATAGCAAAAAATGATTGTATTGACTTATTCTATCATCCCTGAAATTATTTGACGTTGATTCAGAATCACCCTGTACTAAAAAATTGTTATAATTATGTACTTATTTATTTATCTACCAACTTAAGTATTGAAACTGTTAAAAATTGCATGTATGGGCGATAACTTCAATTACCTATATTTCCTAATAAAATTCAAAAAACAACCTTGGATTATCTGCGTATAATACAATAATACACAGCCCTTGATTATTTCTTAGTCTATAGCTTAATTAAAGCTTCATTACTAGGGTAGAAAATCAATAATAATAAACAGTAATGTGTAGAGCCTCATATTTCAATATTTTAATGTTTATACACAATTGGTAATGTTAAGGTTTTGGGGTAAACTTCAAAAATAAAAGTTCGTAGAGGTTAAATAAGAAGATATTGCCGGCAAATGAACAGGTGGATAGGCTCAGTAGTTCCTAACCAATGATTTGGAAATTCCTGGTTAAATTAAATTTTCTTTAAATTAACGAACGGTTCCCAAAGACAGCTGCACTCTTTAGGATGAATTCAACTATTATAAAAAAATAAATATTAGAACTTAAATCCAAGTACGCCCAAATTTCTACCATTATTATTATTAAATCCAAGTAAATAGTTAAAAAAATTGCAAGCTATAGAGCTATTTTTAATTGAACAGCTGGGTTTAGAGGCCTCTCGTTAACTTAGTCCTTCACGAATACATAAGGCTTTTATCTCAGAAACCTAAGTCGAGCTAGCTTTGATATTTGGGAGTAATTTAAGAGCTGATTGATGCTACCATAAAATAATCTAAAGTACAATCTTCAGAAAATTCATCAACTGGGAAGGCAAAACTAACGAACCTCCAAAATATACTACGTCCTCTGCAGTCAGCTTTAGGACGTGAGCGAAAGTAATAAAAACAAACTCTATTTTTATAAAATTACTTATTCACAGGTAGGTGATTCAGAATCACCCTGTACTAAAAAATTGTTATAATTATGTACTTAATTATTATCTACCAACTTAATTATTGAAATTGTTAAAAATTGCATGTATGGGCGATAACTTCAATTAGGTACATATATTTCCTAATTAAATTTAAAAAACAACCTTGGATAATCTGCGTATAATACAATAATGCACAGCCCTTGATTAATTCTTAGTCTTTAGCTTAATTAAAGCTTCATTACTAGGGTAGAAAAACAATAAAAATAAACAATAAAAATGCGAACTATAGAGCTATTTTTAATTGAACAGCTGGGATTAGAGGCCTCTCGATAACTTAGTCCATCACGAATACTTAAGGCTTTTATCTCAGAAACCTAAGTGGAGCTAGCTTTGATATTTGGGAGTGATTTAAGAGCTCATTGATGCTACCATAAGATAATCTTAACCATAAGATAATCTAGGTAAAATATGATTAATAAGATTAATATGCCACATGGAAATAAAAATGATTTTTAAAATGCGAGGAGTGCATTGATTGGTCTACAGCGTAAAGTCAAAAACCTTCTGTAAATGAATAGGTAGATGAATGTATGTTTCAAATTGTCATTTGTACCATATTGAAGCTAATTGAACGAATTTTGTGACTGGATTTTATTTATTACGCAAAAGCGAATCGTTAAACGATGAGGAATTTTATCCAGGTGCTGATTCAAATAGTTATTTAAGTAATAAGTACTGAAAGTGATTCTTTACAGGATAAGTAGGCAAAATTCAGGACGAGCCGCCAGCGAGTCCTGAAAGCCTGCGAGTCCTGTAAAGACACTTTCTGTACGTGCTGCGTACAATATTTTTTGTTAAGTCGTAACAAAATATCCAATTTTGGTTTAAATTATTTAAAAATAATATTTTTGTAATTTTATCAATTTACCATACGGTGACCGAACCCCTCGGTCATATAGGCTAGGACTGTTATCGGAAAAAACGTATCCTTAACCATACAAGCGGCATTTCATATAACATTTTGGTAACCGATGTTTTCCCAGTATTTGAACCCTGCTGAATACGAAAATTGCGGTTACCAAAGCGAAATCTTAACCGGAAGCGTGATATTCAAGGTGACACCCAAGATGTCAGCTTTGTTATTTTTGATGGAATCATTATGGACAATTAAGACAAATATTTTTATTGGTTCGGATAGATAATTTTATACTCTACAATTTTTATTAGAGGTATAACTATCTTCAGATCACTCCTTAAGGAGCTACAGTCGGAAGAAGCACCGTGAAATTGGAACAAAATCCCAGTATCGAAATGCTAGAGGAATTTCATATAACATTTTGGTAACCGATGTTTTCCCAATACTTCGACCCCCCTGAATCCAAAAATTGCGGTTACCCACAATGAAATTTAAAAATGTCTGCTTTATTAATTAAGATTTATTTGGATGGAAGAATTATTATTGAAACTTGGACAACTGTTTTGATTGAATTAGATACAGGTTGATTCATGAGGAAGTGCAAATATTTTGGGAGGTTGTAGTATGGATTATTCTGAGTAAAAAATGTCATATGAACATGTGTCCTATTGTCAATAGATACAGAGATACGGTCATTTTAAGATGTATTAAAGTATAAAACAAATAACTTATTGTTGATTTTCAATACTCACAATTAAAATTAAACAAATTTACAAGGTGGTTCAACAAAAGGTAAACACCAGAGACGAGTTATTACTCACTCGAATTGTGAATCGTGCGGCGCTAATAAAGGAACGCCAAGATGATATTACAAAAGTAACAGTAGTATTACAAAAGTGCATTGAGGTTGGCTGTGGGATTTTTGAACTATTACTGTAAATTTGTTTATTTTAATGGTTAGTAATAAAAATCAACAATAAGTCATTTGTTTTATACTTTAATACACCTTAAAATGACCGTATCTCTGTATCTATTAACAATCGGACACATGCTCATATGACATTTTTGACTCAGAGTAATCCATACTACAACCTCTCAAAATATTTGCACTTCCTCATGAATCACCCTGTACACAAGGTTCTCTACAATTATTATTAAATGTAAAAGTACCGTAAGATTGCTTATTAAGGAGCGAAAGTCAGCTAAAGACATCGTGTGCGTAAAAATCGTCGTAATATACATGTTTGCTCTTTTTATTTATTTTGATGGATTAATTATTATGGCAATTAAGACAAATATTTTTGTTAGCTCGGATAGATAATTTTATGGTCTACAAAAAATTACAGTAAAATCACTCTTTAAGGGTCTAGAGAGTCGGGAGAAGCACCTTGTGTTGTCAAAACAGAAGACGCAATTTATCCTCTTTATGATCGACTTTTATGGACTTGATTTGCTCTGATCATGTTTTAACAGATACATCCTAGCTGGATACTGGGAAAGCTACCTCGCTGAACTCACCAAGATGCTTCCATATACTGCTTTATGCATTAAGACGGTTTATACAACACTGGTGCTTTTATTGACTCTAGCTCTTTTAGGAGTTATCTGAAGATAATTTTACTTCTAATAAAAATTGTAGGGTATAAAATTATCTATCCCAACCAATGATAATATTTGTCCTAATTGTTCATAATTATTTTATCAAAAATATCAAAGCAGACATCTTGGGCGTCATCTTGAATATCACGATCCCGATTAAGATTTTGCTTTGGTAACCGCAATTTTCGTATTCAGTAGGGTTGAAAATTGGGAAACTATCGGTTACCAAAATGTTATATGAAATGCCGCTTGCATAATAGTATATTATAATACATGTGTATAAGAAAGACTTTATCGCATTAGCGACGAAAATTACAAGCACGAGCTTGCGAGTGCTTGTAACGGCGCGTATGCGATAAAGTCTACTTATACACGAGAACACGAGTATTATACGCTATTTTTTATTATAATTGCAACTAAAACCTCTATAAAAGAGAAAAAATCTGTATTTAAAATTTGAAAATTATAAATTAAGCGTTCCGATTTTGGATATATTTGTTGCCACAGAGATGCTTTGTGTTTACATTGCAGAACAACAGTCGCACAACAGTTAATATTATTGTTGTTACCTAGACGACTTTATAGAGCACTTGTGCAATAAAGACGATTTTATGAACGCTTTTTAGTGTGAAATTGGCAGATTATAATGCAAGTATAATAAAAAGATATTTTAGCAAATTTAAATCAAAGGAAATAGATATCTGTCTCACGAAATTTTTTCCTATTTTGTGAGCCCATTTTGAAAGTTTAATTTGGTTTTGCAAAATTATCATAGCCGACTAGATATGAGCTAAAAACTGAAAAAGTGCGTATTTTTCTTTTGCTAATAACTTCTGAAGTAATGGAAATATAAAAAAATAGTTCAAATAAAAAACTAGATATTTTTAAGCTTTAGTCAGTGGCGTAGCAAAAAATTTTTCGGTTAATTCCCCATTAACCGACTTTGTATCTCTTATAGTTTCCGATATCCCAATGCTGCGCCGATTTCGTGAGACAGCGTATACAGGGTGTAACTACTCGACTCATCCAATGATATAGGAGTTGTAGATCTCGAAAAAACAAACATTTTTTTTATTTTGCCATTTTGAATTTGGAGCCTCCTATTCGAGATACAGTTGATATTAGTTTCTTTGTTTTTCTATTCCGGTTTTTTTATTTTTGAGTTTAAAAAAAAATATAAAGATGGTACTTTTAAGTGGCGTGGTGTTATCGTAGTACACGATCATTACACACGGAATTTTCAAAATTTTGAGTTTAGTTAATTAGAAGGTTAGGAAGATCAGAAAGTAGAAGAGATTGGAAGTAACCAGCATTCAGAGATAAGTCCAAAACGGACCCAAAAAGCCTTAAATATCCTTTTATGTTGTTAGAGGTTAGATGATAAGAGTTTGATAGTAAAGGTAAACAAAGAGTGGCGCGAAAATAAGCGCATAGTGTAATCCCGGGTACTGAGGTAAAAATCGATCCAACCGAGACAACAGACAAATCATCCAGTAGCACCAGTAGCCTAGACGATTACATAAAAAGAAAGAGGGGTGAAGAACGAGAGGAGACCCCCCAAACAACAAAGAGACCAGCTAGAACACCGTTAAGAAAATAAATCCAAGCCAAATCAAACACAGTAGAAACGGCAGTAAATATGGAAGAACTTAAGAAGTTAATTCTGGCCTCAAATAAGGAACTAATGGATAAACTAAGTGAAAATAAAAACGAGATCAAAAGCGAAATTCAGTTACTGCGAGAAGAAATGGAAAGGAAAGAAAAAATATGGAGTTCAGAAAAAAAAAGTAAGCAGGAGAAGATAGAAAACCTAGGAAATAAAATAGAGGATCAAGAAAGAGCAAGTAAGAAATCCAATATAGTAATCAAGGGACTGGTAACACAAGACGAGGACGTGAAGAAAATCACAGAAGATTTTCTGAAAGATAAGATGGGAGTACAAGCAACAGTAAAAGAAGCTTACAAGATCGGGAGGGATCCTACAAATAAATTCATAGTGGCCCAATTAGAAAACTTCAATCAAAAGTTGTTGGTACTGAAGAACAAATATAAAATAGGACAATCAGATATTTACGTGGACAGCGACCTCACAAAGAACGAAAGAATAATCCAAAAGGAAATTCGCGACATCGCCAAACAGGAAAGAGAGAAGGGCAAACGTACCAGGGTGGGTTACCAAAAACTCAAAATAAATGAGGACGAATATGTGTGGGACCGTAAGTTGGGCTCATTAGTTGATAAACGGTCGCCTCCAAAAAACTGATAGGAGAAGTGGTGAAGATAGGGACAAACGAAACGAACCGACTTGACACTGACGACGATTATGGATTTTGGAATATTGGAACTTGGAATATTAGAGAACTGCGAGGGAAGGAAGAAGAACTGGAGGACGAATTCGAAAAAGCAAAGTTAGAAATACTGGCAGTAACAGAATTAAAGAAAAAAGGAAATGGAGAAATGGAACTTGAAAATGAACACCTATTAATTTATAGCGGAGTGTCGCAAGATAAACATGCAGCAGCAGGTGTTGGCTGTGTTATAAATAGAAATCTGGTGGGAAATATAAGTAGCTGGAGTGGAATATCAGAAAGAATACTGACTGTAGAGTTTGATAAAATATATGGCCAACAAGTGAGCTAAATAATAGTTTATGGTCCAAACGAAGACGACAGTGTATTAAATAAAGAAAAATTCTGGGACGAGTTAACACGTGCCACCGAAACATCTAAAGGTAACATTTTCATTATGGGCGACTTTAATGCCCGAGTTGGCAAAAGGGACAGCACTACCACAGATGTAATAGGGTTACATGGTGAGAATAAGTGTAACAATAACGGAAAACGCATGTTAGACTACCGCATGCTAAACTACCTAATAATAACAAATTCATTTTACGAACATCTCGACATACATAAATTTACAAGAGTATCAGAGAGTAGAAACGAGAAATCGATAATTGATTATGTTTTGGTACAAAGAAATAATAGAAAATTAATAAGGGACGTCAGAGTAAGAAGAGGTGCAGAAATTAATAGCGACTACTATTTAGTGGTAGCCAAGATAAGGAAAAATGAGGATAAACAAAAAGGGGAAAAAAAGTAGCTACGAAAGAAATGAAGAAGGAAAGTATAAGAACTTACAAATTGAAAGATGTAGAAACAGCTAGAATCTACCAAGAAACTATCGACATGGAAATAGAGAAAGTGATGGGTAACAACTTTGATCAATGGGATGTTGAAAAAAGTTGACAAACATTTAAACAAATCACGACAAAGACAGTCAAAAAAGTATGCAGCACCATAAGTAAAACGAACAACAAAAAGCAAACACCGTGGTGGAACGAAAACGTTAAAAAGGAAGTTAAATTAAAGAAACTCGCATGGAAAAATTATCTAAACAGCAAGTCAGATCAAAAATACAAACTTTATAAAGAACAGAGAATAAAAGTAAAAAACATCATTTTAGAAGCAAAGCAGAGATCATGGGAAGAATTTGGTAAAAAACTAGAAGAAGACAATAATGGTAACCGAAAGATATTCTACAAAGCAGTTAGAACGATTAGAAATGGAGAGAACATCCAACCAAAAATGATAAAAAACAAAAATGGAGTACTACTAAAAGACAACGATGAAATAATAAATAGATGGAAAGAATATTTTCATACACTACTTAACCCAAACGAAGAAGAAGAATGGGAAAATGACAACGAACAAAGAACAACGACGGATAACGCACAGACAGAAAGAAGTAACGAACCGACAGCTGAAGAACTGAAAGAAGCTATTACAAACGTCAAAAGCGGTAAAGCGCCGGGCCACGATGGTATCACTACGGATATGATAAAACATATGGGAGAAAAAGGATTTGATTTGTTGCACAACATAATGAAAAAAGTTTGGAATGGTGAAAAGGTGCCGAGAGATTGGGAAGTAGGTGTCATACTACCAATTTTCAAGAAAGGAGATAAAAAGACCTGCCAGAACTACAGAGGAATCCCACTCTTAAGTACCGTTGTTAAAATATTTGAAAGAATCCTGGAAGGAAGGCTGAGACCGTTAATCGAACCACAGTTAAACGATTCACAAAGTGGATTTAGAAAAGGGCATAGTATTCAAGATCACATCTTTTCATTAAAACAAATTATTCATAAAATGTTAAAACAAGACAGAGAGACATATTTGGCTTTCATAGATTTGGAAAAGGCCTTCGATCGTGTACAAAGATCTAAAATATGGAATAGTTTGCAGAGAAGAGGCGTAAACGAAAAGTTGTTAAACGCAATTAAAAGCCTGTATAAAAACAACATTAACTATGTACGAACACACAACATGAAGTCAGAGGAGTTCATCACTAAAAACGGACTAAGGAAAGGTGGTGTATTAAGCCCGCTATTATTCATTATTTTAATGGACGACGTAATAACGGAAACCTCGTCTAAGACAAAAAAACTTGAAGTTGGCTATAGGAACCTGAAGAAGATTAGTGTATCACAGTGTGCTTTTGCGGACGATATAGCCCTTGCCACTAGCAGCGAAAAAGATCTCCAGAATAACTTAAACATATGGAAAGACACCCTAAGAAAAAGCGGCATGAAGATAAATACGGAGAAAACCAAAGTAATGTTGATCACAAATAAAGAAAATAAAACTACAAATATACAACTAGGAGGAGTGCGCTTAGAGCAAGTAACATCTTTTAAGTATTTGGGAGTAGTTTTGGATGACAAGAGGAGGATATCGAGGAACGACTGGAAAAAGCAACAAGAACGTACCACAGCATGTGTAGCGCCATCATTAGGAAAAAAGAAGTATCCAAAAATACAAAAATGTTAATCTACAAAACCATTTTCCAACCAATACTTTTATTCGGAAGTGAAACCTGGACCCTCTCTAGAAACCTATAAAGCAAAGTACAAGCGGTAGAGATGAAATTTCTGAGAGCTGTGAAGGGTATAACAAAAATAGACCACATAAGAAACGAAGAGGTACGAAAAGAACTGCATATAAAACCAGCACTAGAAACGATCTTGGAAAAACAGCTGGGATGGTGGGGCCACTTGCAGAGGATGGATAGCGAAAGACCAACTAAACAAATTTGGGAAGCTAGGATGCTTAACAAAAAACATAGAGGCAGGCCTAAGGTAACATGGAACGGCGTAGTACCTCAGCTCTAGAGGAGAGAGGATTGAACTGGCAGGAGGCGAGGAAATTGGCAGCCAATCGAAAAGAATGGAGAAGATTTGTGAATAAAGTTCCAATTAAGTGATCTAGTATAAACGATTAAATAAGACATTATGTTGTAGACAAAAATCCCGACACCTAACGGTAAAAGGGAAATTTTGATTATACAGGGTGTTCGCGAGAAGTGGGCCACTATTGTTATATCTGTTAATATTAAAGATACGAGGTCGGTTAAATTAGTAAAGTAGCATAACTTTTTCCGCTGATTGCGATGGTCAACACAAAAAAATAATGTAACGTCTAGTTTTCAAGATATTCACAAAAATAACTTTTTTTTAAATGGAACACCCTATATATTTTTATGTATTCGAAGAGAATACTGAATTTAGAGTATAAACTGTCGCATGAGTTTTGTTCTAAAATGAAAAATAAATTACCGATTTCGTATCTTCAGCATTAAACAGATACAGCAATAGTGGCCCACTTCTCGCGAACACCCTGTATATATATATAAAAAAAATAAAAATTGTTTTGAAATTCTAGTAAATTTCTCTAAAACTTATGTATTTACCACAATCTTCTATCTTCATTAATATCAAAATGGCGGCCAATTGAAAACTTTGACCTTGAAAAATTAAAAAATCACACGGTGAATTTTTTAAAAAAGAATACGCGCTTATTCTACCCATGAAGATCTACATTTTAAGTTAAAAAAGCTACTAGAAATTTTTTATAGTTTAAGAGCTACAGGAGATTGAATTTAAACGATCAAATTCTAAAAGAGTGCTGTTTCTGTTTTTCCGTTTCTCTTTTGTTTTTCCTTGTTAGTTTTGATAATAATTGAATTTATTAGTTAATTATTGTTAATCGAGAGTGATTTTTATTAATTATTAATAAAAACTATTTTTTGTAAAAAATGTAACCGTCTACTCTTCAAGAATTTATTGACATAAATTGACAAACAATCTTCTGTAGCTCCTAAGCTATAAAAAATTTCTAGTAACTTTTTCGACTTAAAATGTCGAGTGGATGAGTCGAGTAGTTACACCCTGTATGTATTATTTTCAATAATAAGAAAAAGATGCTAAAAATGTCGGAGAGAATATTTCGTAAATCCGAGAAAACTGTTAAGTGAAGTATGAATTTTTTTTAAATTAAAAAGTTTACCGTTAACAAATGCATCGAATCGCCTTAAGGGTGGAAGGTACCCGCCGTAATTGTAGCCTTTAATCACCATTTTCTGGCTTATAAAAATTTATTTTAATAAATTGATGTGAGGAATGTTAACTAGGGCTGTACTTAATATTTGTAAAATATAAAAGTTATTTAAAAGTTTAAAAGATAATTTATTAAAATTATTTAGATATTTACGGCCTTAATAACAGTTCAATTACATCGGCGTTTAAGCCATGTTATAGAGAATCTTTTATTCTAGGGTATGACATATTTTATAATTTTATTAATTATTTGGAAACTTGTATATCGTCATTTTATTAATTTTATTGTGGCTACTTTTGTATTATTGAGGCGTATAAAATTGAATTATATAAGTTTCTAAATATTAAATAAAATTATAAAATATGTCATACCCTTGAATGAAAGATTGTCTATAACATGGCTTAAACGCCGATTTAATTGAACTGTTATTAAGGCCGTAAATATCTAAATAATTTTAATAAATTATCTTTTAAACTATAACGATTATAACTTTTATATTTTACAAATATTAAGTACAGCCCTAGTTAACATTCCTCACATCATGAATTTATTAAAATAAATTTTTATAAGTTAGAAAAAAAATGATTAAGTTCAACAAATATTTCGGGTACCTTCCGTCCTTCTGTGAACTGTTTCCTATTATGTTCTATATGGCAATTTTTAAGATGTTAATATTTTCAAGCGTTTTTTCATTTTTCAAAAACTAACTATTTTTAACTCTAAGCCTTTTACCTAACTTCGAAAGTTCGTAATGCCCTCCTTAAAAAAAGTGCAATTTTGTTTTATTTCTTGTGTTTGCGGACTGTGTTCTCTGTCTTGCGGTTTTCAGTTATTTTAAGGAAATTTGAATTTAATCAGAGATGCCCAGATCATTGATGGTGAGACAGGTTTTTGTCACTGAGCATATCCCCCCCTATACTTGTGTCCGGATATGTCTTCTTATATTACCGCAATGCTCTATGGCTCTATTGACTTTTATTTGGGATATATTTTTGGGATGTTTACAATATTATTTGATAAAATTTCAAAAATATATCTACGAGGAGTCTCAGGGTATCTTCACATTTTTATAACCATCTATGTATTATTATGCTATGGCTATGTATTATTGTATTATAGGTACACACTCAGTTTATCAAAGAAGTTTCTTAATTAATTGGACTCAAAAAAGTTTTATAGTTTATTTAATATCTGTTTGTAACAGTTTAAGCGGTGCTGGTGCTGGTGCCGGTGCCGGTGCTGGTGCGGTGCTATGAAAAACAATTCATAGCCACAATTAAAGTTGTCATAATTTATAATTTCCAACGCCAATTCTATGTGTTTCATTCATTGATCTTGCAACATTTCAAGCCCTTTCTGCAGCGATGATCTGCTTTTACTTCTGGTAATTCACCACACTTGAAACGGCACATTGTCTTCAGTTCATAGAACTCGCCATCGTTGCAAGGTTTTCCCCAATCTCTGGCTAAAAAGCATAAATGTTTAAGTTCGAAAATCAATAAATTGATATCTAAAAATCTGCTTACTAAGGCTCTCGTCGTACTTATCCGAGTCGTCTTTCATGAAAACGGTAACAAATACGGAAAACACAATGAGGAAAAAAATTACAAACTTCATATTGAATTATTCTAAAAAAATTTGTGCAAAAAAATAAGTGTTTTTGTATAATATTATGTAGGTACTTACTAACAACAATAAATTGAAAACGGAGTTAAGTTGGTCTGCTTTCACATAAAACTAATAGGTAAAAATGTTCCTTAAATAGTAGAAATTCAAATTAAAACTAATTTATTATGTGTGGTTACTACTGTAATCCTATAATTAATAGGTAATGATTATAATAATTATTATTTATTAGCAAAATTGCTTCTAATAGGTATACAGGGTGATTTTGAAACAACGTCAAATAATGTCAGGGATGATATAATAAGTCAATACTTTCATTTTTTGTTATATGTATTATGTTATGGAAGTCACCGACGCTTATTAACCCCGTTATTCCCTATTAAAAATTAGGGGTGAAATGAGGTTTTTCCTCAAGTAGTTAGAAAACCTTTTTACCGAATTTGATAAAAATTTCACAAGTAACTCTACATATTGCATATTAATTACTAGAAGAGTTCTTCTAGCGTCGGTGACTTCTACGGACATATAGCAAAAAATGATTGTATTGACTTATTCTATCATCCCTGAAATTATTTGACGTTGATTCAGAATCACCCTGTACTAAAAAATTGTTATAATTATGTACTTATTTATTTATCTACCAACCTTATTATTGAAATTGTTAAAAATTGCATGTATGGGCGATAACTTCAATTACCTATATTTCCTAATTAAATTCAAAAAACAACCTTGGATAATCTGCGTATAATACAATAATCCACAGCCCTTGATTAATTCTTAGTCTATAGCTTAATTAAAGCTTCATTACTAGGGTAATGAAGGGTAGGGTAGAAAACTTGAAAATAAATAAAAATAGGATATATTGCTTTTTGTTTTTTTTTCGTGTTTTTTTATGTGTAAAATACACTCCCGGAGTTTGATAAGTTCCTCTCGATGTACCCTACGATGTAAAGTACTACTTTACTAATTTAACCGACCTCGTATCTTCAATATTAACGGATATAACAATAGTGGCCCACTTCTCGCGAACACCCTGTATACTGCGTTTTTCATAAATTTCTGAAATGCAACCCCAGAGAAGATTACTAAAAACTTCTAACATCGCCCGTCAACTTACCTCAAGTTCCACCGCGCCTTATTTTTCTGAAGTCACTGTTTATTGTTTGTGTCCTTTTTACAGGGTACATCGGGAGGAACGTATCAAACTCCGGGAGTGTATTTTACACATAAAAAACACAAAAAAAAACAAAAAGCAATATATCCTATTTTTATTTATTTTCAAGTTTCAGCGTTTTAACAATAAATCTTATATCCATGGTGCAATCATGGTGATAGTGCATTCGCATTATAATGTTTAGAAGCACATTGCCTAATCCTAACAGCTCCTGTAAATAATTTTGGTGAAATTCTAAAATTTGGTCTCCTCTTAAGCAAAATTGTGGACGATATCATATCACACGATTCCACAATAACGATGGTGAGAGCTTGTTTCAAGTTTTACGTGAGGATTTTTGTCAGATTATTACGTGGAAATAGCGGGTATAGTTGATGCCATCATGAGTGAATGTTACTTCATCGGTACACAGTGGTTGGTATGAATAAAGCGAAGTACTTACTAATACTCGTAGTAGAAGTAATTACTACCAGTAAATACCAGTATAACTATAGTGAAACTAAGCATGTACTCCTAAAACAAAGCATTTGCTATGCTATTGAGTAAGAATTTACTTCACTTTCGAAGAATTTACTACGTAATTGAAGTAAGTACTAGTAGTATTAGCAAATACTTTTTTTATTCATACCACCCAGTGTGTTTTTCTAAATTAATGAAATATTTACAAAATATTCAAACTTTTAAGACGCTGTAGCTTGAAAACCAACAAAAATCGGACTACAACTTTTGGGTTTTTTCGTCTTATATTTACATGTAAAATACACCCTTGGCGTTTGGTGCGTTCTCCCGGGCTCACCCTGTATGAAATATTCTTCGTATAGTGGTCATATTTGTAATTTTTTATGCACAGATCTATCATATAGCTACAAAGTGTTACTCATGTTGTCTTTAAATTGAACCAATAAACCGTTAAGATGATGAACACTGTCTTCTTTGTGGTAGTTTTCCCTAATTTTTTGAAAAATTTTGTACTTTGAAGCTTTGTATTTCGGCAACTGTATGGTTTAGAAAAACATATTATTGGGATAAATTGTAGCAAATTTTGTCCTCTAGAAAATAGGTAACATTAATATTTTTGGTAGGGTCTACTAGTAAAGAGTTATCGAGAAAAAACCGAAAAAAGTGACACAAAAGTGATCGTACTGAAGCGCGCACATACGCGCCGAATTCCAAAACTTGGGTTTTTAATAAGGGGTTAGGTACATACAACATATCCAAAATCCAGAACTACATGACCTTATGCAAGGTAACATACCCTTATAACGACCTGACCACTGGCCTAATACTAATACCTTTAAGGCTGAGAGTGTCATAGAACTTTTGACATGCATATTAGGATATTCGTATTTTACTGTTGTATCAGATTTACGTTTAACTGTGCTTACTTCAGATAATAATCCGTCAGTTAATTTTACCCAACCGCTAACAAGGCCCTAAAATTGTATTAAAGCAAAATATGATTAATATAAGATTAATATGCCACATGGAAATAAAAATCATTTTTAAAATGCGGGGGTGCATTGATTGGTCTACAGCGTAAAGTCAAAAACCTTCTGTAAATGAATAGGTAGATGAATGTATGTTTCAAATTGTCATTTGTACCATATTGAAGCTAATTGAACGAATTTTGTGATTGGATTTTATCTATTACGCAAAAGCGAATCGTTAAACGATGAGAAATTTTATCCAGGTGCTGATTCAAATAGTTATTTAAGTAATAAGTACTGAAAGTGATTCTTTCAGTACTCAGTGATTCCTTCATTCAGAACGAGCCGCCAGGTGAGTCCTGAAAGCCCGCGAGTCCTGTAAAGACACTTTCTGTAGGTGCTGCGTACAATATTTTTTGTTTAATCGTAACAAAATATCCAATTTTGATTTAAATTATTTAAAAATAATATTTTTCTAATTATCAATTTACCATATATGTATAAACAGTTAGATTTCATAAACAGTAGCCATTTTTTAAATGTTGATATTATACATAATTTGATTCCCAAGAATTGGTTTAAAAAAGGCAAATGCATACCTGCTCTTTTATACGGTAGATCTTTACGTTATTTAAACCTATGGAATAATACATATTTATAGCCTATATCAATTTTTCAATAAATAATAATTGCGTTATATGCGGGTAAAATTTTTTATATGATGAAACAAACATACAAGATGAGCCAACGAAAACGAAACAAGTTTGTTTTCTCATATTATGTAACTTCTCGTTTTCAAAAAAAAACTTGATTTCCTGCTTTTATGTTCAAATGGCCATGTATCATCAAAGATTATTGTTGATTAAAAAAATTGTTCGTAAATTGTTATACTCGACTTCTTAAAAATATACTAATTAGGGTGGTGTAGCTACAAGTACCTAATTCAACATTTTCCTAATGAATAGAAAAACTGTTTTTGTGGTTTACCAGAATTTTTAATATTTAACTCATTGTTCCCACATTGCAGTTATAGTAATACCCGATTAATAGGTAAGTAAATGGATTTAAAACAATTGATATAGGCACGAAGAAAACAATTGAACAATTTATTTCGAATTTTCACCGAGGTATTGAAGCCCCTTAATTTTGTAACGAGATTTCAGGAATGTGATCAACCCTAGAATGCTACCGCGGGGTCGCCGGCAACCCATCTCTATACATATACAGGGTGGTTGATTTTTTACTGTCCAGCTAATATCTGCTGGATATTGAAGATACAAAAAAAAGTTAAATTAGAAACTTTCTAAACAACACCTCATCTACAAAATAGCGCAAACAATTTTTTTCCATGGCCTACTTGTGTTCCGGAAAAATATGTAACTTTGGTTTTATAAATAGAACACCCTGTATGTTTTTACAGAATCGTGTTCTAAATCAATTTCTCTTTACAACGGTATATCACAAATACCATTTTGGTTTCTAATTATGCCCAATATTTAAAAAAATTACAGGATGAGTGTTGCAGAAAAAATAGTCAAAGAGGGAATATTGAATTCCATGGTGGGCAATCTGAACAATCATTATAATACATTACGTGTTAAAGTTTGTTCCGAAATTTCTTAGTTTGTTAATAAGTAAATAAATTAATGTTAATCAAGAGTCACTACAACCCTCATATTGTTCCTTTTTTTTGAAATATTGAGCATAATTATTAGAAAGCAAAATGGTACTTGTGATACATCGTTGTGAAGAGAAACTGATTTAGAATACGATTCTGTAAAAATATACAGGGTGTTCTATTTAAAAAACCAAAGTTACATATTTTTCCAGGAAACAAGTAGGCCATGGAAAAAAATTGTTTGCGCTATTTTGTAGATGAGGTGTTGTTTGAATAGTTTCTAATTTAACTTTTTTGTGTATTTTCAATATTTCAGCAGATATTAGCTGGACAGTAAAAAACCAACCACCCGTATATTATGTATATAAAATTCGGCGTAAACATGCACTAATACTACAGTAAAATAACACGACATCCTGCTCTATAGGGGAAATAATTAGAAAAAAGGTGAATTTTTCAACGACGAATTCTTAGGTCAATTAGATAGATAATAGAAAGAGTAAAGTTTTTCTATTCTTGTATTTTTTACTTTCCGATACCTTAAGGTATTAAAGGAAAGTATTGTAATGGGGTAAAAAAAATATTTTGAGATAACACCGGATATATCTGTTTTGAGGTCCCCCGAAACGATCTAGACCATTTTTACAAAAAAGTCTGTGTGTGTGTATGTGTGTGTGTGTGTGGATGTAGTTCCCCACGAAATCTCTAAAACGACCGAACCGATTGACTTGAAATTTGGCGTAAGGTCTTATCAGATAACAACGGAGTGCAGAAAGGAGTTTGTTCAAAATCGGTCCGCTAGGGGGTGTGCAATTAAGGAAATTTTGTTTTTTTTAAATGGCACTATATAATTTTTTTTAAATCATCCGATAGAGAATCTTTTTCTCTATTCAATGATATAAAATTTTTTAACATTATTTTGTTTTAAAAGGAGTTTTTACGCAATCAAATATCTAATAATATTTGGCAGCTGACGTTTCTGACAGTTGTCAAAAAATTTGACAGTTGTCAAAAAATTTGACATTTGTCAAAAAATTTTGACGTTTATTTATTTTTATTCAGTGATTATAAAAATGTTCAGTATTCTTTTGTTTTGGTCTTAGAATAATCAACTCAATCGGAAAGTCTTGTGTTGACACAACAGATATTTTTAAAATGTACGGACGTAAAGTTAGGAGCCGATTTACCGAAATTTTTATTTTCAATCCTTCTTTTAACTATCAAAATTTATAGTAATTGAATAAATTTTCAAATAAAAGATGTAGCTCACGTTTTATAGCATATCTTTCTTTTATAAAATTTTATTGTACCAAAATCGGTTACTGAGTAAATCGCCAAAATTGCGGTTCTAGCGCCCTAATTTGTATGGCTTTATGTGAAAGTGAAAAAACGAAAATTAGATGAAATAATTAGAGGAAAGCTAAATTTTTCAGAGATTAATTCTAGGTCATATATAGTTAGAAACCGTCGAGTCCCCCTCGCTCCTCCGCTTGCGTTATTTGCAATATTGAATTAAAGATTGCTGATTTGATTAAATATGATTACGTGTATCTTTGCAAGTAATAATCCCAGTTAAATAATCTTTTTTTAGTTCTATGTTTCCTGTTACCGGGAAGTGTTGATAATTTTTGACTTTTTATTGGTTTTGTGCCTATCTGGAGAAGGTACAAAACCTCAAAAAGTATTAGTATCTATTCTTTATTCCACTATTTAAATTATTTTTTGATAAATTGCACAATAGCTTGGCCAATTAATATTTTTTTAATGAACTTTTTAATATTTGGTCTCTTTAGGCTTTTCAAAAACCATAAAATCACAATAGATTTTTGTACTTTCTCCAAACAAACACCAAAACAAAAATTCAAAAACAGAATCCAAAAGCCCAACTAGTTATTAGCTAAAGCAATAGGCAATTATCAACGTTTCCCGGTAAATAACGTTAGTTACTTACTAGTTTAAATTAAATTAATTTGATAATAATTTTATATGAACTTTTTTTTACTTCAAATTCGACGACGTTACCTTTTTAAAACAAGGATTTTTAAAGAAAATTTTAATTTTACAGTCTTGATGGTTAGCACCCTACTTTGGTTTATTACCCTTCGTCGATTTTACAATAGGTACAGTAAAAATATTTTAAGTAGACGAGCGGTGACAATGCGCAGATACCTAAATTGGTATTTATCCCCACCAACGCAGTAGTCAACGTATTTAAATTATTAAAGGGGCGTGGCCAAACCTGCGCGAAGTTACCTCAAGTTAGATTTTTTTACTGTACCTGAGAATAACATAAAGATATATTAGCAAATTTGAATCATTTTCAATAATAAGAAAAAGATGCTAAAAATGTCGGAGAGAACATTTCGTAAATCCGAGAAAACTGTTAAGTGAAGTATGAATTTTTTTAAAATTAAAAAGTTTACCGTTAGCAAATGCATCGAGTCCCCTTAAGAAATTTTTTTAAATTTTTTGTTTCTGTGAACTGTTTCTTATCATGTTCTATGTGGCAATTTTTAAGATTTTAATTTTTTCAAGCGTTTTTTCATTTTTCAAAAACTGACTATTTTTAACTCTAAGCCTTTTACCTAACTTCGAAGGTTCGTAATAACCTCTTTAAAAAAGTGCAATTTTGTTTTATTTCTTGTGTTTGCGGACTGTGTTGTCTGTCTTGCGGTTGTCAGTTATTTTAAGGAAATTTGAATTTGAGAAATCAGAGATGCGCAGATCATTGATGGTGAGACAGGTTTTTGTTACTGAGCATATCCCCCTATCCTTGTGGCCGGATATGTCTTCTTATATTACCGCAATGCTCTATGCCTCTATTGACTTTTATTTTTGGGATGCTTACAATATTTGATAAAATTTCAAAAATATATCTATGAGGAGTCTCAGGGTATCTTCACATTTTTATAACCATCTATGTGTATTATTATGCTATGGCTATGTATTATTGTATTATAGGTACACACTCAGTTTATCAAAGAAGTTGCTTAATTAATTGGACTCAAAAAAGTTTTATAGTTTATTTAATATCTTAAGTTTAAGCGGTGCTGGTTAAAAACAATTCATAGCCACAATTAAAGTTGTCATAAATTATAATTTCCAACGCCAATTCTATGTCTTTCATTAATAGATCCTGCAACATTTCAAGCCCTCTTTGCAGCGATGAACTACTTTTACTTCTGGTAAATCATAACACTTTGAACGGCACATTGTCTTCAATTCATAGAACTCGCCATCGTTGCAAGGTTTTCCCTTATCTCTGGCTAAAAAGCATAAATGTTTACGTTCGAAAATCAATAAATTGATACCTAAAAATCTGCTTACTATGGCTCTCGGCGTACTTATCCCAGTCCTCTTTCATGAAAACGGTAACAAATACGGAAAACACAATGAGGAAAAAAATTACCAACTTCATATTGAATTATTCTATACAATTTTGAGCAAAATTATGTGTTTTTGTAAAATATTATGTAGGTACTTACTAACAACAATAAATTGAAAACGAAGTTAAGTTGGTCTGCTTTCACATAAAACTAATATGTAAAAATGTTCCTTAAATAGTAAAAATTCTAATTAAAAATATTTTTTTATGTAAGATAATGGGTAAAAAAGGTAATGATTATAATAATTATTATTTATTAACAAAATTGCTTCTAATAGGTATACAGGGTGATTCTGAATCAACGTCAAATAATTTTACATTAATAATTTGACCGATTGACTTGAAATTTGACATACGGCCTCCTTAGGGTCGTGATTTGGAGCCATTGGTTTTTGGTTGCAATCCGTTCACCGAAAGTCTCAGAACTAACATCCGCCAAACGATTTAAAAAGAAATGTCAGAATATTTTTGCACCTTTAAATAGAGAATTTTCTTCTCTATTCAGACATGTTATTATTTATTACTAATTTTGTATTTTTGGTGTTAAATGTACAGTTGGAAATTAATTAAATTACAGACAATGTGCAATATCAAATATGCATTGAAAAATTGTTTCTATTGACTTTTGAAAGAAAGATGTCAAAATATGACTTTTTAAAATTTTAATTTATTAATATGGAAAAGTCTTGTGTTGACACAACAGATTTTTTTATTATACATATTATGTTATGGAAGTCACCGACGCTTAGTAACCCCGTTATTCCCTATTAAAAATTAGGGGTGAAATGAGGTTTCTCTCAAGTAGTTAAAAAACCTTTTTACCGAATTTGATTAAAATTTCACATATTGCATATTAAATACTAGAAGAGCTCTTCTAGCGTCGTTGACTTCTACCAACATACAACAAAAAATACTTGTATTGACTTATTCTATCATCCCTGAAATTATTTAACGTTGATTTAGAATCACCCTGTATTAAAAAATTGTTATAATTATGTACTTATTTATTTATCTACCTACTTAATTATTGACATTGTTAAAAATTGCGTGTATGGGCGATAACGTCAATTACCTATATTTCCTAATTAAACGTAAAAGCCCTTGGATAATCGGTGTATAATACAATAATACACAGCCCTTGATTAATTCTTAGCCTAGAGTTTTTAATAAAGCTTCATTACTAGGGTAGAAAATCGAGAAAAATAAACTTTAATGTGTAGAGTCTCATCCTGCGATATCTTAACGTTTATACACGATTGGTAATGTTAAATTATTAGGGTAAACCCAAAAAATAAAAGTTCATAGAGATAAAATAAGAAGATATTGCCGGCAAATGAACAGGTGGATAGGCTCAGTAGTTCCTAACCAATCTTCTGGAAATATCTGGTTAAATTAAATTTTCTTTAAATTAACGAACGGTTTCCAAAGACAGCTGGACTCTTTAAGATGAATTCAACTGTTATAATAAAAATAAATATTAGAACTTAAATCCAAGTACGCCCAA
This sequence comes from Malthinus seriepunctatus, assembly GCA_963924605.1. Lineage (NCBI taxonomy): Eukaryota > Metazoa > Arthropoda > Insecta > Coleoptera > Cantharidae > Malthinus > Malthinus seriepunctatus. Next base: position 26,464,961 of record OZ004600.1, on the reverse strand, counting down.
ATTTCTACCATTATTATTATTAAATCCAAGTAAATAGTTAAAAAAATTGCAAGCTATAGAGCTATTTTTAATTGAACAGCTGGGATTAGAGGCCTCTCGTTAACTTAGTCTATCACGAATACATACGGCTTTTATCTCAGAAACTTAAGTGGAGCTAGCTTTGATATTTGGGAGTGATTTAAGAGTTCATTGATGCTACCATAAGATAATCTAAAGTACAATTTTCAGAAAATTCATCAACTGGGAAGGCAAAGCTAACGAACCTCCAAAATATACTACGTCCTCCTGCAGTCAGCTTTAGGACGTCAGCGAAAGTAATTAAAACAAACTCTAATTTTATAAAATTACTTATTCACAGGTAGGTGTACCTACTAATAATGTATATATAATAGTTATTTAATCAACTAGTGCGTTAATAAGGCCGATTAATAATCGAGACATTTTAAACCTACCTTTGGATTATCGAAATGTACAGAGTCCCAGTCAATTTAAAATTTACTATTTTGAATATACTTTAAAATTATAGAAATTATTTACAACTGTCAATTAGTGCCAGTTTAAAAAATGAATTTATTATTAGTTATTTTTCACGATTGTGCAAAAAATAGTATGCAATACTCGGATCGTTAAGTGCTTTTCTTAACAAATCTCGAAAATTAGAAAAACTCGATCCTACGGCTCTCGTTATGCTAACATTTTCTGGATTTCTTAACTATGCACTTACCGACCATGTATTTCAAAGCACTATTGTATCTATTCTTTATTCCACTATTTAAATTATTTTTTGATTAATGGCACAATAGCTTGGCCAATTAATATTTTTTTAATGCACTTTTTAATATTTGGTCTCTTAAGGATTTTTAAAAACCATAAAATCACATTAGATTTTTGTACTTTCTCCAAACAAACACCAAAACAAAAACAGAATCCAAAAGCCCAACTAGTTATTAGCTAAAGCAATAGGCAATTATCAACATTTCACGGTAAATAACGTTAGTTACCAAATTTACAGCATTTACCGTAACATACCTATTAAAAAGTAAAGAATTAAATTAATTTGATAATAATTTTATATGAACTTTTTTTACTTCAAATTCGAAGACGTTACCTCTTTAAAACAAGGATTTAAAAAAAAATTAATTTTAGAGTCTTGATGGTTAGCACCCTACTTTGGTTTATTACCCTTCGTCGATTTTACAATAGGTACAGTAAAAATATTTTAAGTAGACGAGCGGTGACAATGCGCAGATACTTAACTTGGTATTTATCCCCACCAACGCAGTAGTCAACGTATTTAAATTATTAAAGGGGCGTGGCCAAACCTGCGCGAACTTACCTCAAGTTAGATTTTTTTACTATACCTGAGAATAACATAATGATATTTTTTATATTTCGGTTCTGTAATGGAGCTATTACGATACCGAAAGTAGTTTCGTAATATCTGAAGGCGTGTCTGAAAAGTGTAGTCAAATTTATTTTTTCGAAGTTGGTATGGAAGTACCTATTTTTTTTTAATATTTCTTTTAATTTTTCGGGGATCGAACCCTCGACCTTTGGAACCAGAAGTCGCACTTCTATCAACTAGGCCAAACAGACTTTCAATGAATTTAAGTTCCAATTGTCTTATTAATAGTGAAAAACGTCAACGGTTGACACAACAGGTAGATACCATGTTTATGGTAATCACCTAATGGTGGAACCAAAAACTAGACTGTGTGTACTTTTATAGATTTAAATTAAAATCTCTTTTATAGAAAAAAATTGATCTAGAAATTTAACTTGTAAAAAGTTGTGAAAATAGTAAACTTTTAATTGTTCAAAAATATGACATTAACATGCGCTAAATTTCAATAAGGAATTTAAATAATTTATATTTTGTAATAATAGTATATTATATATGAAGGGAGTGAAATGCATTATTATTCCTTAGGTGTAATTTGTAGCCAGAGGGCGCAGCCCGAGGGCTACATAGCACCGAGGGAATAATGGCATTCTCTCCGGAGATATATATACTATTTTTTACACGACCCAAGCAAAACTAAAACGAAAAAAAGTTTTTTCTTAAAATGTCATTTACTAATATTTAAATTCATATAAAATTAATAGTAGCCTGATTAATTAAAAAAATTCGTTGACTTGACAACCGTGAAAATTTATGTACACAAATTTGGGTTTGGTAGACATTTTACAATTGTGGTCGAAATTATTTTCTTCAGTTAACGGCAAAAACGTTAAAATTTTCGTATTTATGGGCATACAATTATTAATGCAAAAAGAATGTATCGTTGTTTCTCGAATTATTTTTTTAAAAAGAAATCAGATGAATATTTGCCCAAGAAATTCTAACAAGGGAACGTTTGAACACCTATTGATCTGAAGCGGATGACAACGAACATCTCCAGATGAAGGTAAAAAATCATTTATATTGAATATATAGTACTTAATATAAACATTTCTACATCCTTTTAGGTTTGACCAAACTTGAGCATCGCTGGCGCCTGGCGCACCGTAGAACTGACTAATTTATTCATAGACGACATTCAAGACGTAGGCCCTTTTCTAATAATCTATAAGATAAAGAATAAATCAACCAAGAACTGTGGATGTCTTCGTTTACTATTCTAGCTCACGCAAGAACAACTGGGACCAGCTAGCGCATAACAACCATCACGGAGGATGGCGCTCAACAACAAACTGTTGCAGAACGTTAATATTGAGAATGTCATTGACAGCAAACCAGCTATTGCAAAACTAAGGGCTGCAATGTATACAAGTGGTCACTGTGATTGTGAAGAATTCAATAAATTTAATTTCAAGTAAAACTTATTAATTTCATGAATTTTCCGCTAACTTTACTAATATTGAAAATGTACCTACCAGTTAATTTTTATGTTAATAAAAACTATACTAAATTGATAAAATGCAACGCTTTTCTAGGTTTTTCTTTGCAATAGTAGTTTGAAAAGTTACCTAAAAAACACAAAATTTCTTAATACTGTCTTTATTTTCGACTCATAATAAAAACTCCCTAGGGCAAATTTTTAAATATTATACACCGAGGGTATAAATCGTCATTTCTGTTACGATTTATGTATCATAGAAACCGACAAATTGTTGTGTGACTGTTGTTTTCCAATGTAAACACAAAACATCTCTGTGGCAACAAATATATCCAAAATCGGCATGCTTAATTTTCAAATTTTAAATACAGATTTTTTCTCTTTTATAGAGGTTTTAGTTGCAATTATAATAAAAAATAGCGTATAATACTCGTGTATAAGTAGACTTTATCGCATATGCGCCGTTATAAGCACTCGTAAGCTCGTGCTTGTAATTTTCGTCGCTAATGCGATAAAGTCTTTCTTATACACATGTAATATAATATACTATTATACTTAGAAAATTTTGAAACGTCAGTACTGTCATTATATTATAAACAGAAGTACCAACCAACAAAAAATAACCTCAATTTTGAAATTTTAAATTTGTTACAATTTTTAATTTTAAAGGCCGAAATATAAAAAATATTGTATGATATTTGTGTTAAAAGTGATTTTATTTTGTTCGTTGAGTTACTCAACTCGTTACACTCGTTTCGTAATCTTCTCAAACTTACAAAATAAACGGTTCCTTTTAACACGCATATCATAAACTACTATTATCAAATTTTAGTCAAAGGAAATAGATATATTATTTTCAATAATAAGAAAAAGATGCTAAAAATGTCGGAGAGAACATTTCGTAAATCCGAGAAAACTGTTAAGTGAAGTATGAATTTTTTTTAAATTAAAAAGTTTACCGTTAGCAAATGCATCGAGTCCCCTTAAGAAATTTTTTTAAATATTTTGTTTCTGTGAACTGTTTCCTATTATGTTCTATGTGGCAATTTTTAAGATTTTAATTTTTTCAAGCGTTTTTTCATTTTTCAAAAACTAACTATTTTTAACTCTAAGCCTTTTACCTAACTTCGTAGGTTCGTAATGACCTCCAAAGAAAAGTGCAATTTTGTTTTATTTCTTGTGTTTGCGGACTGTGTTCTCTGTCTTGCGGTTTTTAGTTATTTTAAGGAAATTTGGATTTAATCAGAGATGCCCAGATCATTGATGGTGAGACAGGTTTTTGTTACTGTGCATATCCCTCCCCCTATCCTTGTGGCCAGATATGTCATCTTATATTACTGCAATGCTCTATGGATCTATTGACTTTTATTTTTGGGATGCTTACAATATTTGATAAAATTTCAAAAATATATCTATCAGGAGTCTCAGGGTATCTTCACATTTTTATAACCATTTATTATGCTATGACTATGTATTATTGTATTATAGGTACACACTCAGGTTATCAAAGAAGTTTCTTAATTAATTGGACTCATAAAAGTTTTATAGTTTATTTAATATCTGTTTGTAACAGTTTAAACGGTGCTGGTTAAAAACAATTCATAGCCACAATTAAAATTGTCATCAATTATAATTTCCAACGCCAATTCTATGTCTTTCATTAATTGATTTTGCAACATCTCAAGCCCTTTTTGCATTGATGATCTGATGATTTACTTATTTCTGGTAAACAACACGATTTTAGGCACCTTGTCGTCCTTTCATAAAGCAGGCCTTTTTTGCAAGCACTTCCCGCTTCTCTGGCTAAAAAGCATAAACGTTTAAGTTCGAAAATCAATAATTTGATACCTAAAAATCTGCTTACTATGTAAACTCTCGTCGTACTCATGCGACTCGTAAGACGAGTCGTATTCGTCATCCATGAAAACGGTAACAAATACGGAAAACACAATGAGGAAACAAATTACAAACTTCATATTGAATTATTCTAAAACAATTTGTGCAAAAAAAATAAGTGTTTTTGTAAAATATTATGTAGGTACTTACTAACAACAATAAATTGAAAACGGAGTTAAGTTGGTCTGCTTTCACATAAAACTAATATGTAAAAATGTTCCTTAAATAGTAAAAATTCTAATTAAAAATAATTTTTTATGTGAGATAATGGGTAAAAAAGGTAATGATTATAATAATTATTATTTATTAGCAAAATTGCTTCTAATAGGTATACAGGGTGATTCTGAATCAACGTCAAATAATTTTACATTAATAATTTGACTGATTGACTTGAAATTTGACATACGGCCTCCTTAGGGTCGTGATTTGGAGCCATTGGTTTTTGGTTGCAATCCGTTCACCGAAAGTCTTAGAACTAACATCCGCCAAACGATTTAAAAAGAAATGTCAGAATATTTTTGCACCTTTAAATAGAGAATTTTCTTTTCTATTCAGACATGTTATTATTTATTACTAATTTTGTATTTTTGGTGTTAAATGTACAGTTGGAAATTAATAAAATTACAGACAATGTGCAATATCAAATATGCATTGAAAAATTGTTTCTATTGACTTTTGAAAGAAAGATGTCAAAATATGACTTTTTAAAATTTTAATTTATTAATATGGAAAAGTCTTGCGTTGACACAACAGATTTTTTTGTTATACATATTATGTTATGGAAGTCACCGACGCTTAGTAACCCCGTTATTCCCTATTAAAAATTAGGGGTGAAATGAGGTTTCTCTCAAGTAGTTAAAAAACCTTTTTACCGAATTTGATTAAAATTTCACATATTGCATATTAAATACTAGAAGAGCTCTTCTAGCGTCGTTGACTTCTACCAACATACAACAAAAAATGCTTGTATTGACTTATTCTATCATCCCTGAAATTATTTAACGTTGATTCAGAATCACCCTGTATTAAAAAATTGTTATAATTATGTACTTATTTATTTATCTACCTACCTACCATTGTTAAAAATTGCGTGTATGGGCGATAACGTCAATTACCTATATTTCCTAATTAAACGTAAAAGCCCTTGGATAATCGGTGTATAATACAATAATACACAGCCCTTGATTAATTCTTAGCCTAGAGTTTTTAATAAAGCTTCATTACTAGGGTAGAAAATCGAGAAAAATAAACTTTAATGTGTAGAGTCTCATCCTGCGATATCTTAACGTTTATACACGATTGGTAATGTTAAATTATTAGGGTAAACCCAAAAAATAAAAGTTCATAGAGATAAAATAAGAAGATATTGCCGGCAAATGAACAGGTGGATAGGCTCAGTAGTTCCTAACCAATCTTCTGGAAATATCTGGTTAAATTAAATTTTCTTTAAATTAACGAACGGTTTCCAAAGACAGCTGGACTCTTTAAGATGAATTCAACTGTTATAATAAAAATAAATATTAGAACATAAATCCAAGTGAATAGTTAAAAAAAATTGCAAGCTATAGAGCTATTTTTAATTGAACAGCTGGGATTAGAGGCCTCTCATTAACTTAGTCCATCACGAATACATAAGGCTTTTATCTCAGAAACCTAAGTGGAGCTAGCTTTGATATTTGGGAGTAATTTAAGAGCTCATTGATGCTACCATAAGATAATCTAAAGTACAGTTTTCAGAACATTCATCAACTGGTAAGGCAAAACTAACGAACCTCCAAAATATACTACGTCCTCTGCAGTCAGCTTTAGGACGTCAGCGAGAGTAATTAAAACAAACTCTAATTTTATAAAATTACTTATTCACAGGTAGGTGTACCTACTAATAATGTACATATAAAAGCATTATAATATCCAATTAAAGAATTAATTCCAGTTATGACATATAGTTCCGCAACTTCACTAACCACTATTTGCACAAGAGGCTTAATAGTAACAATAATAAGATTCATAAACCAATCAATAAGAATGTTCCCTTTCAACTTCAAGTTTAATCGTCTAAAAAAATATTAATCAAATGAATCCAAATTTTTATTATTTAATAGTAACGTACCCAAAGGTATTAACCCTAAAGTCGTCGAGTTTTAGTTGTAGTGATATCATATTCATACTAATTTTTACAGTAAATTTATTACCAGTTGATTTACCAATTACACGACCTCGTGGTCCCATATGCATCAGTTTAGCTGAGTAATTATATTCAAACTAAAATACAAAGAATTAAATTTAATCATCGAATGTGGAACAGTCTCTAGAGGGCTCAGGTCATATGTAGTGAGCCCGTGCACGACGTTAAAGCGTAGATTCCCGTGCTTTGGCTCCTTCAGTTGATTCAGTTACTAACAGTTAGTATGATATTTAGTCCATGCCAAATAGCCCTAAAGATAGTCTTCTTGGATAGTCTGTATGAACACTCTTTACTTTTGACTAGTTATCACCCCTTAGCTTGTAGCAGAATCTCTACATCTCACATTATCCTAGTAATTGTAAAATTTGTATACTAATACCTTTAATGCTGAGAGTGTCATAGAGCTTTTGACATGCATATTAGGATATTCGTATTTTACTGTTGTATCAGATTTACGTTTAACTGTGCTTACTCCAGATAATACTCCGTCAGTTAATTTTACCCAACCGCTAACAAGGCCCTAAAATTGTATTAAAGTAAAATATGATTAATAAGATTAATATGCCACATGGAAATAAAAATGATTATTAAAATGCGGGGGGTGCATTGATTGGTCTACAGCGTAAAGTCAAAAACCTTCTGTAAATGAATAGGTAGATGAATGCATGTTTCAAATTGCCATTTGTACCATATTGAAGCTAATTGAACGAATTTTGTGACTGGATTTTATCTATTACGCAAAAGCGAATCGTTAAACGATGAGGAATTTTATCCAGGTGCTGATTCAAAGCATTACAGTATTTCAGTCCTCTGGAAATTTTGCTCACTTAAAACAAGCAATTGACACTTTCTAATTCATATTTGTTTAAGGTTCCCGTAGCTTCGCTCTTGAGATCAAAATGAAGATCATTTTTATATCACCTAGTACAGCCCTTTAAGCTAGCATATTCTTACTTCATTTCATAGGTCAAAATTGGCTCTTCAAACTCCAACTCTTTCATTTGAGCCCAATCTTGTTGAGATGGGTTTATAATTACATACCAAACTTCAACTTTCAATAATTTATTATTAGGAAGGAGTTGTGATATGGATAATAATTTATTTCGAATCTGGAAGGGTTTAGATCGTGATCTAGAAGCCCCCCTTGTAATACCTCCAGGATTATTGAAGCCTATTTTAGAACTATTCTGATTTAAGAGAGATTTTATCGTCCCGTCCTTGTCTCTCCATAACTATTGATCTCTCTACCTCCGAATCTTCAGGACTATTGATTTCTCTACCCCTGAATCCTCAGGACTCTTCATCTCTTCCTTAGGACTATTATGATCCCGTCCCGTCTGTGTCTTCCCATGACTCTCTCTCTCAGAAGAGAGAACAGTGACCTGAGAATAACCCAGGTTACCGCGTTCCTTGTATTATATTTATGTAGTTAGTAACCCTATAATAATATTTTTTCTTCTTTTATATGTACCTTTATGTACATCACATTATTTTTTTACTTATAGTTAATAACCACTTTGTTATTTTTGTTATCTTCTATATTTTACTTCCAACTTAGCCCGTCTCCCTCTGAAACGAAGCTAAAGGAAGTAAATTAATGTAAACCCGATTTTCGGTGCTACAGTTGTGCACTGAACGGTACAAATGGCACTCTGGAAGAAACCTAATGTATTTTGGAATGAAAACCTAATCGTAATGGATAGAATAAGAGATTCGATGCATAAATTAATAAATACCCATCTCAGCGTCGCTTTTATGTTTTCTAAAGGAACTTGATCCTTGTTAATTTTTAGTACGAAAGGATTAAAATTTTCTAACAACTTATCAACCCATTCGTTAATAATAGCAGCTTGTTCTTTATCATTTCCTCTACAAAAATAATTAACATGTTCGTGAAATTTACAGGGTTATTATTTTATTAATATTCGACTCTCACTACTATCAAAATGGGTAAAAAGTGCCTAATTGGTTGCCAAATAACATGAAATTATAAAAAGTTGTAAGGTATATTAAAAAACAAAACCTATTTTCTTAGAAAATGGTTTAGCATTTCAATCCGATGTTTCGTCTTTGGGTCTCTCTCTACGATAAACTTAAAAGTCTTAAATGTAATGATAGGATAGGTAATGAAAGAGTGTCTTGAAAAATTTACTGTCTAGTAATAACAGAAAATATCTATTTTTAGTCCGTCCAGAGTAACATTTACGTACAATGTTGTACGAAAATTTACAGAAACAGAAGAGAAGGGCGAGAAAATAAATCTTGAGACAGATTGTTTAGTTCCTGAAGCTTGCTTTTTTTCATTATTTAATTTCTTTCATATATTTTTTTTATTACTTAAGGGTGTTGAAATTTGGCAAATGTGCACATGAGTAGGTCTTGGATTTCAACTAGACTTTCTAAGCTTATGTTGATCCAAAGACAAAACGTTCGACTGAAACTTTCAAAAATGTTTCCAAAAAAAATCTCAGAAAATAATGAAAAATTTAATTTATTTCAATTGTATGTTCTTTAGCACCCAATTATACAGTTTTTTCTCAATTAAAACATTGTATCTCTTACAATTCATAGATTTTTGTAGCAAGAATCGAATTTCAATAATTCTATTGTTTAAGAAATATTGCTTACCTATCCAAAGCATTTCTAAGTTTATCAAATAAAACCGTATTATTTAAACTATTCAAGTACAAGTTAATTTTCTCTAAATCCAAATTTACATCACCAATATCAAACTCATCACTCGAATATTCGCTTGAATTTTCATCACTATCAATTTCTTGTAATTCTTGTCCCAACAGGTAAGGTACAAGAATTAAACAAAAGCATAAACTTTTTACAATCATTTTTGTTTTACTAGTTCTAGCAATAACTACAATTACTACAGTGCATTTAGCATTAGCCGTGGGACAAATTAGTATAAAGCTGAAACCTTTGATATTGTATTGTACTTATAGCCCTTATTATAGTACTAAAAGTCCCCACCCTTTCGAGGGCTGGAACACCCCCAAAATTGCGTTTGAATCTCAAAAATTACACTTTTTATCATATTTTTGCAATTATTTCGAAAACAAGGTAGTAAGCGAAAAATTATAAAGAGTCAAAAATTGAAGAGGATAAAATTATACGGCAAAAATCTCATTTGCAATTTTTCAAAATATTTAATAGTTTTTGAGAAAAATGTTATTGAAAGTGAACCTATTTTGCGCGTATTACAGTACTCATGGGTTGCGCGATCAAAGTGATGCTCAGCGCCCTATTTTACATTATTGAAAATTTCTCATTATCTATCAGATTTAGAAAAAAACAAAAAATATGTAGTTGAAGAGGACATCTTCAGATTTAAATTACATGCAAAATATTTTGATTTTAAGTAATTTATCATGGAGAAAAAAAATAATGAATGTAAAATAACCTAATTTTTCTTAAAATTTAAAAATCTCCTAAATTAATTGAGGAAATATAAAATCCATGTAGGATTACTATCTTCATGATGTATACTTTAATGTCCTAAGAGCAAAATTTTTTTCGAGTTTTATTTTGACAAAAAATTGGACTTTGAAATTCATAATTTTAAAAAAAACATTTTCTTAGATATTTTTCTATCTTTAAAGGACTCTCAAATAATAAAGAAGAGATCTAAGGCCATCAATTTTAGTTTGTAGAAAGCCTAAATTTTTATCTCTTTATTATTTTCCTAGTTTTCCCGATAATTTCATAAATATGAGTAAAAGTGCAATTTTGGGGGGTTTCCCCCATCGGAAGGGTGGGGAATTTCAGTATGATAATAAGGACTATAAGTACTAAACAATAGCAAAAATTTTAGAGTTAGATAATTTTGTTCCAGGTTCACCATATGTAAAATTTCATAACTGCAGTGAACTACAATTTTTTTGCTCATTTTCTTCATCGTACAAACTGCTGTCGTTTCTAAAGTAGAATTCCTATCAAGATGCGATTAGCAGATATAAAACCGTTAGAGTATTACCTTTATTTTCGTTTAAGAAAAAGTTTGAATTCTCAAAAATTAAGCGAGTAATGACCAATTTCGGAAAAAAACTACGTATTTCGATCTTTCTTCATATTGTTTAAAATTTTTTGATGAAAACGTTAAATAATGTAAATTTTTAAGATGGCTTCTTAAAACGTATACTATAGGCTTTCTACAAACTAAAATTTATGGCCTTAGATCTCTTCTTTATTATTTGAGAGTCCTTTAAAGATAGAAAAATATCTAAGAAAATTTTTTTTTTTAAATTATGAATTTCAAAGTCCAATTTTATGTCAAAATAAAACTGGAAAAAAATTTTGCTCTTAGGACATTAAAGTATACATCATGAAGATAGTAATCCTACATGGATTTTATATTTCCTCAATTAATTTAGGAGATTTTTAAATTTTAAGAAAAATTAGGTTATTTTACATTCATTATTTTTTTTCTCCATGATAAATTACTTAAAATCAAAATATTTTGCATGTAATTTAAAGCTGAAGATGTCCTCTTCAACTATATATTTTTTGTTTTTTTCTAAATCTGATAGATAATGAGAAATTTTCAATAATGTAAAATAGGGCGCTCAGCATCACTTTAATCGCGCAACCCATGAGTACTGTAATACGCGCAAAATAGGTTAACTTTCAATAACATTTTTCTCAAAAACTATTAAATATTTTGAAAAATTGCAAATGAGATTTTTGCCATATAATTTTATCCTCTTCAATTTTTGACTCTTTATAATTTTTCGCTTACTACCTTGTTTTCGAAATAATTGCAAAAATATGATAAAAAGTGTAATTTTTGAGATTCAAACTCAATTTTGGAGGTGTTCCAGCCCTCGGAAGGGTGGGGACTTTTAGTACTATAATAAGGGCTATAAGAACAATACAATATCAAAGGTTTCAGCTTTATACTAATTTGTCCCACGTGCCTATGTAAAATTTCAGTAGTGCACCGGACTACTACAGTGCATTTAGCATTAGCCGTGGGACAAATTAGTATAAAGCTGAAACCTTTGATATTGTATTGTACTTATAGCCCTTATTATAGTACTAAAAGTCCCCACCCTTCTGAGGGCTGGAACACCCCCAAAATTGCGTTTGAATCTCAAAAATTACACTTTTTATCATATTTTTGCAATTATCTCGAAGACAAGGTAGTAAGCGAAAAATTATAAAGAGTCCAAAATTGAAGAAGATAAAATCATACGACAAAAATCTCATTTGCAATTTTTCAAAATATTTAATAGTTTTTGAGAAAAATGTTATTGAAAGTTAACCTATTTTGCGCGTATTACAGTACTCATGGGTTGCGCGATCAAAGTGTTGCTGAACGCCCTATTTTACATTATTGAAAATTTCTCATTATCTATCAGATTTAGAAAAAAACAAAAAATATGTAGTTGAAGAGGACATCTTCAGCTTTAAATTACATGCAAAATATTTTGATTTTAAGTAATTTATCATGGAGAAAAAAAATAATGAATGTAAAATAACCTAATTTTTCTTAAAATTTAAAAATCTCCTAAAGTAATTGAGGAAATATAAAATCTACGTAGGATTACTATCTTCATGATGTATACTTTACTGTCCTAAAAGCAAAATTTTTTTCGAGTTCTATTTTGACAAAAAATTGGACTTTGAAATTCATAATTTTTAAAAAAAACTTTTCTTAGATATTTTTCTAACTTTAAAGAACTCTCAAATAATAAAGAAGAGATCTAAGGCCATAAATTTTAGTTTGTAGAAAGCCTATAGTATACGTTTTAAGAAGCCATCTTAAAAATTTACATTATTTAACGTTTTCATCAAAAAATTTTCAACAATATGAAGAAAGATCGAAATACGTAGTTTTTTTCCGAAATCGGTCATTACTCGCTTAATTTTTGAGAATTCAAACTTTTTCTTAAACAAAAATAAAGGTAATACTCTAAAGGTTTTATATCTGCTAATCGCATCTTGATAGGAATTCTACTTTAGAAACGACAGCAGTTTGTACGATGAAGAAAATGAGCAAAAAAATTGTAGTTCACTGCAGTTATGAAATTTTACATATGGTGAACCTGGAACAAAATTATCTAACTCTAAAACTTTTGCTATTGTTTAGTACTTATAGTCCTTATTATCATACTAAAATTCCCCACCCTTCCGATGGGGGAAACCCCCCAAAATTGCACTTTTACGCATATTTATGAAATTATCGGGAAAACTAGGAAAATAATAAAGAGATAAAAATTTAAGCCTATAAAAAATTCACCATTTTTATTTGAACTCAAAAATCGTAACTAATGCAGCCCTCCAATCTTAGAGGAAAATTATAAATTCTTTTACATACGCAGATAAAACGTATAGGTACTTGACACAAATTAATATTGTAATAATTTATAATTTAAATAGCGGATGAGTCTGAGGGATGGGCCTATTAAGTCTAAATCGAGCTGTGTTAATTTTAGAAGAAAACTATCAAGACTTTAGTTACTATTGACGAAATGCTCTGTAATCCAAAATATTTTGGAATATACAGGGTGTTTCCTGATGTACTTAACTCTGTACACTCCAAATTATTTTTAAATTGTAGAGCATGTCGTCATAACTAATGTTTTGATAGTTTTCTTCTAAAATTAACACAGCTCGATTTGAACTTAATAGACCCATCGCTCAGACTCACCCTGTATTAACACAAACGAAATAAAATAAAAACTAATCTTCTAATAATTCGACGCTCTCTTCCAGTTCTTGAAATATATTGCTGAAGGAATTGCCTAAACATTTTCCACACAAATTTGAACAATTAAGGTTTCCCCCCCCCATCGGAAGGGTGGGGAATTTTAGTATGATAATAAGGACTATAAGTACTAAACAATAGCAAAAGTTTTAGAGTTAGACAATTTTGTTCCAGGTTCACCATATGTAAAATTTCATAACTGCAGTGAACTACAATTTTTTTGCTCATTTTCTTCATCGTACAAACTGCTGTCGTTTCTAAAGTAGAATTCCTATCAAGATGCGATTAGCAGATATAAAACCTTTAGAGTATTACCTTTATTTTTGTTTAAGAAAAAGTTTGAATTCTCAAAAATTAAGCGAGTAATGACCGATTTCGGAAAAAAACTACGTATTTCGATCTTTCTTCATATTGTTGAAAATTTTTTGATGAAAACGTTAAATAATGTAAATTTTTAAGATGGCTTCTTAAAACGTATACTACGGGCTTTCTACAAACTAAAATTTATGGCCTTAGATCTCTTCTTTATTATTTGAGAGTCCTTTAAAGTTAGAAAAATATCTAAGAAAATTTTTTTTTTAAAATTATGAATTTCAAAGTCCAATTTTTTGTCAAAATAGAACTCGAAAAAAATTTTGCTCTTAGGACATTAAAGTATACATCATGAAGATAGTAATCCTACATAGATTTTATATTTCCTCAATTACTTTAGGAGATTTTTAAATTTTAAGAAAAATTAGGTTATTTTACATTCATTATTTTTTTTCTCCATGATAAATTACTTACAATCAAAATATTTTACATGTAATTTAAAGCTGAAGACGTCCTCTTCAACTACATATTTTTTGTTTTTTTCTAAATCTGATAGATAATGAGAAATTTTCAATAATGTAAAATAGGGCGTTCAGCAACACTTTGATCGCGCAACCCATGAGTACTGTAATACGCGCAAAATAGGTTAACTTTCAATAACATTTTTCTCAAAAACTATTAAATATTTTGAAAAATTGCAAATGAGATTTTTGCCGTATAATTTAATCCTCTTCAATTTTTGACTCTTTATAATTTTTCGCTTACTACCTTGTTTTCGAGATAATTGCTAAAATATGATAAAAAGTGTAATTTTTGAGATTCAAACGCAATTTTGGGGGTGTTCCAGCCCTCAGAAGGGTGGGGACTTTTAGTACTATAATAAGGGCTATAAGTACAATACAATATCAAAGGTTTCAGCTTTATACTAATTTGTCCCACGAGCACTATGTAAAATTTCAATAGTGCACCGGACTAAATTAATTAATACCCAATGTATGTTTTATAGCCTACTTAAGAACGCATTATTGTCAAGTATGTAGTCGAATGGCTTCCCGTACATTTTTTCAAAAACTTTATCTACATTGCATAAAATGCATTTTTAATGTGCTTTTATATCTATTAAAATGCAAAATATTACTTAAGATTATTTGATTTCGCTAGCAGAGAGCCATTTATCAAAATGATAACAATTAACCTTAAACGCCCTTCGTGTTTAATAAAAATTAATACTTGTTGATATACCGGGTGACAATTTTAATCAAGAACATGGGGAAGTAAAATGGGAAATCACACTGTTGTGGTTTATTTTGTGGAAATACAAAATAAAGCTTGAGATCTCAACAGTATAAATTAAAAAAAATATATCATAACTCACCCCAATAAGCATAATTGGTCTACCACTCTTGTAGGTGTCTTCAAGCAGATGCGAACGACTTATCTGTAACTAAATAAAAAAAATAATTAATATGTAACTAACATTAGAATGTTGAAAAAACTTTCATGTTAACTTGTACCTAAATAAACCCTTCTCAAGTAAACTACAGATAGATTTGAGCAATCTTGTAAAGTCAGGACACAAATTAATAGAGCGAGAAATTGAAAGAATTACTTATTATATTTATTTTTTTATAATTTCCCCTTCGGTTTAGTCACAGATCCTCATCTGGTCATCCACAAGAGTGGATAATTTTGATATAACGATGAGCGAGTAAAGGCTGATTCTCACGTTTATTTTCTATAGTTCAGTAAAAACAAATACCAATAAACGTGTCTTATAAATATGAAATTGATGAGTTCATCAAAAATGAGAGCAAGGTCTACTTTCCCGTATTTTTAAAAATAATTACTGGAACATCTGCCTAAAGGCGGCGCCACACACACAGGTTTATACTCCGGTTTGGCTTGTGCAGGTCGGCCTACATAGCGTCTGGACATCATTCAGGATTCAGGCGGTTTGCACGGACTTTAACCTGCCTGTCCATTGTCCATCTTCAAGCGTTGCTTTAAAATTCGCATGCACAGGCCTGGCTGGAGTAAAAACCTGTACGTGTAAACGCACAGTAATAGTTCCGGTTGCCTACGCAGTTTTGGCATGCACAGGCTAAATTGGAGTATAAGCCGGTGTGTGTGGCGCAGCCTTTAAGTCTGATAGTCCGTTATCGCTATCGCCGGTAAGGCCAAGTCCGGCAAGTAATTTTTTACAACACACATAGGGTAGACAGGAGTTTATAACCTGTCGTCATTTGTCAATTTTCAACCGGCAGTTATTAGTTTTCTGGTCGGCAAATGATTGTTTTTAGCAAAGTTTCTAGTAGGAAAGGGAAGAACTGGAGTTGATGGGGTGAGTTAGAAGGGCAGTATTTGCTGTTAAACAGTGCTCTACAATTTTTCGCAACTTTTCAATTGATTGTTTAGATATTACGGGTGGATAGCTTTTAACCAGACACACAGTATAGTAGGTATAAGTAATAATTGACCATAACCAAGAAATGCATTGTTTTGTGAATTTAATCAATTAAAAATATAGGTGGTCAATACGGTATTTGATTAGTGTGGTAGTGGCCTAATTTATAGAAGAAATAAAAGCGCTGCTATATCTGCAGCTAAAAATATTTATTAATTTTTAAGTATTTTTTAATTAATAAGCTTCAAGGTTATCGTTATCATATTATCAAACTGATAAGTATAATTATATTCAAGTGTTTCTATTCTAATCAATATCTAAAGAATGTTTTTCTAGTGTACAAATTCAAGTTCAGGTAAGCTCATGTTTTCAGTTTAAATAAAAACCTAATATTATAAACAGGCCTTCTTCTTAAACCTTAACCTAGGTAATAAAACAGATATTGTTTTTTTTATCAGATATAGAGATTTTATTAAACCCTTTCGAGTACCACATACACAACAAGACTGATTATGTGATTATAGAGCTAAATGTTAATTAATAAAACAAATGGATGACATGGAAAATGATAAATTGGAACAATTTAAAAGGAAAATCCGCCTAGATTAACAGATACAGTTTTAGTCATTATCATTATCAGATAACCAATTTGTCACTTAATCCACACTTTCAACCAAATTCATTATGAAGTGAATTTTTATTACGATTAGTGCAAAAATGATTTTTAAAACGTTATGTATATTATTTCTAGTTCCGTTTCTATTGGGTTATGCAGATCTGAAAAATTCATATAGTAGTTCAAATGAGAAGTTTAAAAAAGAACAAATTCAAATTGAAAATAATAACAAGAACAATGAACAATTGACAAATACGAAGAAAGAAAATGACATTGATTAAGTTTACGAGTGGAATACTAAAGCAAAGAAGTGGATAAATGATGTAAATAATGTGATTAAAGAATTCAATGATTGGAAAAATAATAAATTAGAATTTATTGAACGAGAAACTGATCTATTAATGGATTTAAGGTACTGGTTTAATAGAGGGTTACAATTAGACCATTCAGGTTTCTATCTATTTTCTGAGTTTAAAAATTTCGAGTATATGGAAGATAAATTATTAGACCTATTTTTACATAAGTTGAATTTGCAGTTATATGTTTACGAGGAAATTGAGAAGATTAAAAATGATATACCAGATAATCTGAAAAATATTTTTTTAGCAAAGGCTAATTCAAAAAGAATGGCATTGAATAGACAAATGATTAGATTTATGAAGAACATTGTAATCGGGTTACAAAAACATTCAAAAGTAAATGAAGACGAAAATGAACAATCCGTTATTTTAAAAAAAAACTGGAGAATTGACGCAAATGTATTGTCGAGTCAATATAATCAACTACTTATAAAAGATACCTATTTAAACATGAAAAATATCGATGACATAAATGAGTGGCTAAATGAAGCTGGTGAATGGATTAATAAAGCAAAACATTTGGTATACATTAAGAAAATATTATCAACTGCATATTTCAAGAGTACCAAATGGAAGTGGAACGACGTCTTACTATTAAATGAACATTATAGACGTAATTTGTATTTCTGTAAAAAAATTTAACAGTAAAGTTTAAAAAGTAAAGAGTTTAAAACAAAATTTTGTATCTAAAGGCCGAATTACATGAACTAACTATCTTACTAACTAGTTAGTTACTGAATCGGCGCGCGGTTATTCAGTCGAAAGTTAGTACTGAATGCAAATTTCCTGTATGACATGATACTAAAATTTTAGTTACTAGTTAGTTTAGACCAGTTTTTCGTGAGCAACTTTGAACTCCCGAAAATAAACGGTGTTGGAACGATCACGCCGAAGCTGGATTCTGCATCTCTGTCTCTCTAGTGGATTGTAGTAAATTTAAAATTTGTTTTCTAACTTCTCGTAGGTATTATTATTTATACACTACTAGGTAGATAGGCAACAATCATTTACAGGTAAAAATATCAATTGTGTAGGAACACAAAGAATTTAAATAACAAAAAGGTTTGGTTTTCAAGTAAAAATTTATATTACATCCTGCTTAACTTTCAAATACAATAGCTAACTTGGAAAGTCCGAAAGTAATTAGGGGTAAGAATTTTAAATAAAAATCTATCAACTTTTTTGTAATCAAAAAATTACATTTAAAAACTGTCATAACGCGCATTGCACTAAAATCGTCACTGCGCAGATTTAGTAAATACCCTAGAAACAAATTAGAACAATTTTACATCCAACTTTACTAAATGGGCGGAGAAATTTTGACGTTGATGTTAAAGCTTAGATTCCCGTGTTTTTGCTCCTTCAGTTCATTTAGTAACCAAGTTAGTAATAACAGTTACTGTTATAATAACAGTTAGAATAACAGTTACTAAATAGTTAGTTCATGTAATACGGCCCTAAGCCTAACTTTTCACACTTTTCTTAGTAAAAGATATTTTAACTACTGCTCTCACGTTATAAGAAAAACATGCGCACTCGTCCGAATTGTGGACAGGGTAACAAATACATGGCGCGAAACCAATTTGAGTATGATCAGTAGCGCACAAATAACTTGTAACCCCTGTTTTACCACCCTGGGTAGCTTAGTGAAGAAGGGAGGGTTCGTCGGTAATAAAACACACGGCCAACAATAAAAAAAAATATTTATTCAAAATAAACGAAATAATTCTTAGTACTCTTAGGTACCAGTACAAAATAAAAAGTTAAAAAAATACAATACTTAATAAATTCCCAATAAGAACATAAATATTGATATGACTCGGCCACTAGATTTCCACCAGACCTCGAGACCCTTCTCTGACGAGAAAGACCACAGAGTCCCAGTGGACACAGGGAAGTTATTCACCAGACCTCGAGCCCCTTCTCTGACGAGAAAGACCACAGAGTCCCAGTGGACACAAGGAAGCCGTGCACCAGACCTCGAGACCCTTCCCTTGCGAGAAAGACCACAGAGTCCCAGTGGACACAGGGAAGTTGTTCACCAGACCTCGAGACCCTTCTCTGACGAGAAAGACCACAGAGTCCCAGTGGACACAAGGAAGCCGTGCACCAGACCTCGAGACCCTTCCCTTGCGAGAAAGACCACAGAGTCCCAGTGGACACAAGGAAAAGATAGTATTCCAGACCTCGATGAAAAATTTGTAATTATCAATTAAAATTTCAGGTCTAAACTAATTAATAAAAATTATTTAAAGGGTGGAAAATATTCAGGGTTGCTAATTAATAAAGAAAGTGAAAGAAAAAAACACTAATTACATCGTATCACTAATTATAACCTTTCACGTGGTTTTAAATAGAATTTAAACATTCAATTACTTTACAAACTTATAATTAAAAAATTTAGATTATGAATTAATCAACTGATAAGGTTGAATTAAATTTTACAGGGTTGAAAAGGACTCCAGAGTCACACTAAAAATTAAATGGAAGCTATAGGTAGCCTGGTTCAAAAGATAACCTGAATCAGCTGCGTCATGAATGATAAGTCTGATAATAAAAATATAAAAATTTAAATTGAGTAATTCTCCTCCAATCTCGTCGAGATTGAGCTCAAACAAAATCGCTTGAAGAGCTGAACAAGGGCGTATCGAGTTTATCTCCATTTTGATCTCTGGGGCGGCGCTAGGAAAAACTAAAGTAAAAAATGACAAGTAGCTGCTTTAAACGGTACAAAATTTCCAAGATGCTGCAATACTGTATCAGTATTTTGGTCCAGCATCTGGATAAAATTCTGCATCGTTACAAACTATACATTTTCCTTAAGTAATTCAAGTTATTTTTTTCGTAATAACATTTTGCTTTACATTATATTCCAGGAATTTATTTACATTTAGATAATAATGAAGTATCCAGCACTAATGTCTTCATTTTGAGTGACGAGTAC
The DNA here is from genome assembly GCA_963924605.1 of Malthinus seriepunctatus. Taxonomy (NCBI): domain Eukaryota; kingdom Metazoa; phylum Arthropoda; class Insecta; order Coleoptera; family Cantharidae; genus Malthinus; species Malthinus seriepunctatus. Next base: position 26,444,687 of record OZ004600.1, on the reverse strand, counting down.
AGAACGCCCGCTGCGCCGGTATTATATTTATAGGTATTCTAGGTATTTAGAAATGTAAAACTTCATTAACCCTCCATTCAACGGGTGAAGCCTGTGAGTGCAAGCAAAAGTAAAAATTGTCTGTAACTTAAAAAAAGAAATACTTTTTACTGTAATATTCTATCTACCTTCTTAACTTGTAATAACTCATATCATCAGCATTTGCTTTTCAAATTTTTTCAAAAAATGAATCCTCTAGCACACAGTTTGTTGTGACAGGCTTCACCCGTAGGTTCGTGTAACTTTGTGATAACCGATTATTTTTGTTATAAAAGCATTATTTAAGCGCAAAATTAATCTGCAGACCATAAAAAATAATTGGTTTTAAGTTTCAATGCTTGTTTGTAAATTTTTTGTTTAGGTGACAAGTGCAACATAAGCAAAAATTCTTATTATTTTTACAGTTTTGTAAGGCTTGGTTATGTATTTAGTACATTGAAGCCTGCTATTTCAGTGAAGTTTAGGCCCTTGCAGTTTGTGTTGAGTATTTTATAATTTAATTTTTTGTAATTTTCTGCTTATTTGATCAATATACTAAATATGTATTATGATAATCAACTTTATTTTCCTTCAATGTCCATAAAAAATAGTTTTCAATAAAAAATCAAAAAAGGATAAAAAATTTAAAATTAAAATATAATAACTAACAAAAGGACCTACGCTTTAATTCTTCTGTAAAATAATGAAGAATAAGGTATATTTTCAATTAAAAAAATTTCAGTGCAATTCTTGCACTCTTACTATATTTTAGCTATAGATATAAAGTGAGCCTAACAGGCTTCACCCGCTGGCTCGTGTGATTCTAGACCCACCCGTTGGATGGAGGGTTAATAATTGTGTATTCCCACCTCTACTTTTATCTTCTTTTCAAAAAAGTACAAGAATATTTTACTTTCGAAAATTAAATTTTACAGTTTTACACTTATGTTATAACTGTGTAATAAATTTATCTAAAAATGTTTTTAGACAAAAAGGTTCTCGCTAGATTAACAGATACAGTATTACTCAATATCATTATCAAATAACCAATTTGTCACGTAATCCACACTCTTCAACCAAATTTATTATGAAGTGAATTTTTATTACGATGCAGTGCAAAAATGATATTTAAAACGTTGTGTATCTTCATTCTAGTTCCGTTTCTATTGGGTTTTGCAGATCTGAAAAATTCATATAGTAGTTCAAATGAGAAGTTGAAAAAAGAACAAATTCGAATTGAAAGAAATAACAAGAACAATGAACAATTGACAAATACAAACAAAGAAAATGACATTGATAAAGTTTACGAGTGGAATACTAAAGCAAAGAAGTGGATAAATGATGTAAATAATGTGATTAAAGAATTTAATGATTGGAAAAATAATAAATTGGAATTTATTAAACGAAAAATTGATCTGTTAAAGGATTTAAGGTACTGGTTAAAGAGAGATATACAATTAGGTGACCTATATGACTATCTAGTTTTTGAGTTTGAAAATTTAGAGTATAAAGATGATAAATCGATTCATAATTTTGACAACCTGTTTTTACATACTGTGGATTTGCACTTATATGTTTTCGAGGAAATTGAGAAGATTGAAAATGATATATCAGATAATCTGAAAAATATTTTTTTAGAAAAGGCTAATTCAAAAAGATTGGCATTTAATAGGCAAATGTTTAGATTGATAAAGAATATTTCAGTCGGGTTAACAAAACATTCAACGGTAAATGAAGGCGAGAATGAACGATCCGTTATTTTAAAAGAAAACTGGAGAATTGACGCAAAGATATTGATGTATCAATATAATCTACTACTTCTAAAAAATATAGAATTAAACAAAAGCGATATTGAGGTCATAAATGAGTGGTTAAATGAAGCTAGTGAATGGATTATTAAAGCAAAACATTTGGTATCCAATAGTAAAATATTATCAAATGCATATTTGAAGAGTACCAAATGGAAGTGGAACGACGTCTTATTATTAAAAAAGCATGATTATGATTTGTACTTTTGTCGAAAAATTTAAAAAGAATTCATGTAATTTATCAGTTTAAACTAGATTGAGAAAAATCCCCAATCAGGGACAAACTTAAGGAATAATTTTTAAGGAGGAGCTACCTGAAATTTGCCAACTGTGAGCCTCTAAAATGCGAACTATTTTTTCCAATTTTTTTTTAATTTTCAAGGCCAAAGGATCAACTTTAGGAATTTTTAAACATTTCTGTACTCTGAAATTAAGTAATTTTTTGTATCGCATAATACTTTTATCTGAAAATTATTTATTTATTTGACCATTATTTGATAATTGTTTTAGGCATTCATTCTCCATAAAATCATAAAAATAAAATATTTGTAATTTTTACACGTCCGTTATTAAAACACTTTTTTTACTATTTACAAAAAAGTCTGCCCTTCCGGGCCCCTGAAACTCACGGGCCTGGTTTCACTAAACCCTCGGAATCATTATAGTTACACCACTGGGCGCCTTGGCTCTTTTACAAGCAAACTATTCTCGATTTTTAATGTGAGCAAATTTAGAGATAAGAGAAAACATTAGACAAATCAAGTACGCGAATTCCCTCCTATGGTTTCGTCTGTGTCCCCGGTTTCGGTAAAAACCACCTAAAAGGGTCTTCTATAAATATCTGTAAATAAAATATTTTTAAACCCCCTCATTAAAGACATTCAAAATAGAGCACGTGTAACAAATTTATGTGTATCGAAAAACTAAAATCATGTTTAGAGTGTAATAAGGCTTCTCCTAACTATTTAGAGACATTTTAAATGCAGGTGAAGTAAACCCAAAAAAGCCCTTAGTAAATATCTGTAATTAAAATAATTCCAATTTCCCCTAACCCCCATCACTACAGGTATTAAAAACTGAAGAAGTTCTAAAAAAAAATTTTTTAGAAAATTTTAAATGATGTTTAAAATGCAATAAAGGCTCTCATCCTAATGAGAAAAATTTCAAATTCATGCAAATTGTTCCTAAAAGCGTATTTTTTAAATATCTGTAATTATTGTAATTAAAATCTGATTGGCGTCTTGTAAACTTTTACGTAAACTAGCTCTCTCACAGAAAGAGCTAGTGCAGCGAGTTGTAGGGGAAAGTTGGGTAATTCCGACCACCATTTTACAAATGACTATATCTCTTTTATATTAAATAAAATTATTGGCAATATGCATAAATTGGAGTAAATGCAATAGGAGGGTAATGCCAATCGCGCATCTCTTAATTACGACCACATTTAAAATGCTCTGTAAGACATTTACTAATATTATACAACACTATAATATTATAAAAGATATAAGCATATAAACTAAAGGAACTAAAAAAAAGTTCTACAATTAAACTCATTTTTTACTCTTAACCTATAGCTTACCTATAGCTTAACTCATAAGGAAAATACCGACCATTGTGGTTGGGAATTGCCGACAAGATGTTAATAAACAAAAAAATAAAAAACAGCCTTAATTGTATTATATTGAAAAAAATAATTACACAAAAACGAACTAGACAAAAGGGCCTTTCCAATGAGCCATTTGAGACATTTATGCAATTACTTATACAAGTGTAATTAGTAATTACCTATTTATTTAACAGCAAATAGTACAAACAAACGTGAAATAACGGTTCGGGCGATTTTGTAGGAAAGCAATTATCTAAACTAATAATTCAAATGGTCTTATCTAGTTTTAAATCCTTATCTATGGCGTACTTTCGCCAAATATATTTCTAGTAACTGTAATATGCCTAGGTCGGTATTACCCGGATAGTCGGCATTACCCTACTTTCCCCTAGCTCTTCCGAGAAAGCCTCCATGTTGAAGGTCTCCCTTCAGGTTAAGATTACGGTTTGGTAACCGCAATTTTTGTATTCAGAATGGTCGAAATATTGAGAAAGCATTGATACCAAAGTGTTATATGAACAATGCCTCTTGGATGATTAACGAGAGCTACTGATGACGATAGAAGCAGAAAGAAAAATTGCCAAAATAAGATTTCATCAGCTAAGGTCTGGTTTTAAATACGTAGTACCTGCTTTGAAAATTATTTTTACACTGGTTATAGCAAAAATTAAAAAATATAGATGTTGAACATTAATCTTAGTAATCAAAATTTTAAAATGCCTCACTTGAGCTCGCTGATTTGTTATACTCCGCTGCAAGAGCCCAGTTCGTGAGTGTCCATGCCCATTAAAGTGGTTCTTAGGGCCGTTTTACATCGAAATTCGTCGAAATTTCTACGCACGACAATAAAGCTTAGATTTCCGTGCTCTAGCTCCTTAAGTTGATTCAGTACTAACAGTAGTACGATATTTAGTCCATGTAAAATGGCTCTTATTTGTATAGAAAAATTATTCTTTGAAATATGGACAGTCTTACCCTTCCAAATTTTTTCTAATCGAAAGTTAGGAACTCCTGTAAAATTTTAACCTGACGGAAAAACCTTAAGACGTTCTTACGCGGCCTCGACTGGAGATTTGTTTATTATAATTTAAAAAAAAAACAGGGTGATAATCCAATGTTTGACTGTAAAATAGCAACAATTGTCAATGACACGGCAATGGCGATTGGAAGATCCATATAACAGAAGCAACAAAAAAAACTCAAAACAGCAACAGAGAAGACTAGTACCCAACTAGAGTAAAGGCTCGTCTTCACACACAGGCTTTCCTTCCGGTTTGCCTGTGCAGGCGGCCTGCACAGACCAAAGCGGAGCGTGTGGACACAGTTCAGGCGGCCTGCACAGGCCAAACCGGAGCATGCAGACATAGCGTTCAGGCCGCCTGCACAGGCAAACCGTAAGGCAAGCCTATGTGTGAAGACGAGCCGTAAGAAATTGCAAATCAAATTAAAAGTAAATTTTACCAACTAACAATAAATTACAGTATGTGCAAGTTACTTTGTGAATTTAATTGCATTAGGGCTATTTGACATGGACTAAATATCATACTAACTATTAGTAACTGTATTATTAGTAACTTTAACTAATAAGCTAAAGCTTAGATTTCCGTGCTTTTGCTCTTTGAGTTGATTCAGTTACTAACGGTTAGTACGATCTTAGTCCATGTCAAATAGCCCTTAGACGTAAAACAAGAGAAATAAAAGCATTATCTACATCCATTACTAAAAATATTTGTTAATTTTTTCAAGTAGAGTTTCAAGGTTATTGTTATCGCGCTATCAAACTGATAAATTTAGGTAGAATACCTACGGGTATATTACTCAGTATTGAAGTGTTTCTACTCTAATTATTTGTCAAGACAGTTTATTGTGAACGAGTTGAAGTAAGTTAACGTTTTCAGTTTTAATAAAAACATTTATCAGACAGCCAATAATCCATACCATTATTCAAAATCCCTAAATCCTCAATAAGATTAATCTTTCAATAGCAACTTTTATCAGATACTTAGATTGTCGCTTAATCTTTTTTCAATCCAATTGATTATAAAACAAATTTTTATTACGCTGCTAGCATTGAAAAAATGATTTTTAAAACGTTATGTATCTTCATCATAGTTCCATTTCTATTGAGTAAAAGCATTAACAATGGCGATAATTTTTCAGATCTCAAAGCTTCATATAGTTCAAATGAGAGGTTTAAAGAAAAACAAATTTCAACTGAAACAAATAATCAGAACAATGAACAGTTGGAAAATGCTTTGAAAGGAAATGGCATTGATAAAGTTGACGAGTGGAATACTAAAGCGAAGAAGTGGATAACTGATGTAAAGATCTTGGTTAAAAGATTCAATGATTGGAAAAATAATAAACTGGGGTTTATTAAACGAGAAAATCTGTTAAATGAATTGGTTTACTGGGGATACGAATCCAAACAATTAGTGAACTCATTTAACTACATATTTTTTGAGTATAGCAATTTGGAATACACGGATGATAAATTGGTTCACAATTTTGACAACATGCTTTTACAATTTAAGAATTTGCAGATAAATGTTTACGACCAAGTACAGAAGATAGAAAAAGATAACGGACTTTTAGACGAACTCTATGAGAGTGTGAAAGCAGAAGATCGACAAAATGTGCTTTTAGCAAAAGCTAATTCGAAAAGAATGACGTTGAAATTGCAAATGATTAAATTGATAAAGAATATTACGATCGGGTTATTAAAACATGCAATGGTAAATCGACAAGAAGATGAACTATCGGTTACTTTAGAAGAAGATTGGAGAATTGAAGCAAAGGTACTATCGAAACAATATGATCAATTAGTTTTAAAAGATATCGATTTAAACAAAAACAATCTCGAGGAGGTAAATGAGTGGCTAAATGAGGCAGGCGAATGGATTATTAAAGCACAAAAATTGATAAATAATAATAAAATTATACCAACTGCAAATTTGGATCCTAACTCGGATTTCGTTCATTGGACAGATGACAGTTATTGGAAAAATGAACCTTCGAAGAGTACCAAATCGTGTGGAAGTTACTATTTAATTACCATTGTTATTTGTATTTTTGTAGAAAAATTTACAAACATTTCATGAAAGTAATGAGCTTAAAACATACTATTTTTTATAAGTAATCCTAGAGTATCAACTCAGATGCAAGGGTCCGGCTCCAGAGTGTCCATTAAAGTGCTCTTAAAGAATATCTTTATTTGAAATATTGACAATGTCACTCAACAAAATTTCTACTAATCCAAAAAGAATTCCTGTAAAACTTAAACCTGCTCGAAAAACCCTAAGACGTACCTCAACTGCCTTGACTGGAGATTTATTGAATAAATTTAATAATAAATTTTTGAAAAATATGTATAAAGTGCTAATAAAATTTTTAAACAAACTTTAGGGGTAGGTATGTTCTTTACTTAAAGTTAAGATACCCCTGGGTGGCCCTTTCTTTTGTTTTTCTCTATTTGGTTTTTTAAGGAACTTAGGAGCGTCTGAAAGGGGCATCCAAAAGACTATTTTGTTAATATTTTAGAAACCCCTTGACCGATTTTAATAAGATTTGAGACGCGACCTGACCAAAGTGTATTAGGAAATACTAATTCTGTAAAAGTCGCTAGACTTTGATCGTCAGCAATTGATCGTCGTTTTACTGCAAGAACTCTTTTGTTTACTAAACACACCTTTTGGTGCTCTAGATTAATTAGTCCGAAAGAAAAGAACTCTATTAACCGAGCGATTGTAAAAGGTGTTTCTAATTGGGGGGGGGGGGGGACAAGTATAAGCTAGACCCTTGGTTCTCCATCTTTTTGAAGGCGGGGAACACTAAACTCTGACCTTTTTTGGCACGGAACACTTACAATACAACATAAGCTTTAAAGGAGGGTTGACCAACCTTTTTGGAAATCAAGGGCACAATCAAAAAAAGAGCACTGCTCGCAAAAATAACTCCATTATTGAAGAAAAAAACTTCTATAGACTTGTATATTAACCTTAGTATAACAAGGGTTAACATTGGCCGTACCTAATTCACGTCAGCACGGCCGTTTGAGCCCAAAAATCAAAAGTGGACTTAAAAATTTCGGTTATATCAATTTATTACAGTTTTTCAAAAAATTTCTAAAATTGCACATTCAATGAGCTTGCACATGAGCTTGATGATCTTGGTAAATTTCAGCAATATTGGGACAAATAAATGAAAAGTCACTCGCATCTCCTTTTGTGAATTTCCCAAGTTCTCGCGTTTCTTTGTACCCATCGTTGAAAATCTTGCCTCGTAAAGATATGACGTAGAAAATAACAATAATAATGCTGTGTTTCTTTTGCTAAACCGAGTGTTAGAGACTCTTTACATCTTTAACAGAGATCCAGAAGTATTTGATTTTTTTGAGGAATACTTGAAATTACTTCACGGAGCACCAGTGTTCCACGGACCACGATTTGAGAACATAATGAGCTAGACGATAGAATTCAATTGGCAGTACTACCTCTAAAATCTAAAAGTTTTCCTGGCACTTATAGATAAAAGGAAAATATTCAGATGATGGGACGATTCAAATTTCAAATTGTATAAATAAGGATCACCCTAGGATCTATCTTTGAAAAATTGCAACAATAGTTGCTTGCGTACTTCGAGAACAAAGTCCTAAACGCAGCTGAAGTATGCAGTTTCATGGAGAGAATAATACTTACAACAAATGGACTTTGAAATTAATCAATTAACCTTTTGTATAAAGGTCACATCAACATTGATTTCATTGGTAGAATTTGTTGAAAAGAAAGGTATTTCGTAATAATAAAAATTACGACATCGCTAAAGGTAGGCATCGGTGTAGTAATTAATTTTTGAAATAAGTAGATAATTTCAATTATTTACAAGGTTAGTTATCCATTGTAAACGATAGACAAATAATTTTAATTTACCCAGGTGTTCAGAAAAATAAAATATTTCGAAAGTAATCTTCAGTAGCAGGCATGAGCGTTCACATTTTGGCTTGCAGAATAGGAAAAAAGTGCGATAAAATTGATCATGTTTAAATAATTAAATCAGAAGTACATACCTATAACAAAAACATTTTAAATTACAAAACAACCAGTATCTAAGTTCAACCTTTGCCTTTAACCTATTTTTGAATTTTTATAATAGAGCCACTGGTTTTAGAGCCACACCATTTATTCTTATAATAGAAAAAATGCCACCCTTAATAAAATTTTAGAAATGGATGTATTGGGATTGAATTGGATTGACTATGTAATAGAAAGCTTTATCTATAAAAGGGAAAAACATACTTCTATTCCATTTGCAGTACGCCACTGATAATTAATTATTAATCGATTAAGAGTGTATCTCTTTATAATTATAAGTATTTGCAACAACGCTTAACTTTTTTGAGAACCTATCTTTATATCAATTAATGAGCTAGAGTGAATAACCACTTACCACACCTTTCCATATTTTTGAAAATTAATAATAAAATTAATTAAATTATATTTTGATAAACACATTATCTCTCAGACAATAATCTAAAATCTTCTCAAGTGCCATCCTAAAGAAAAGATAAATAGCCGACCTTCTTGTCGTTTTTGGTAATACAGAATCATGTTCTCCAAAACCGTGTTTTGCTTGGTTTTGATTCCTTTTGTGTTGGGACAAAAAATTGCTAGTGATGAAAATTTAAAAGAAGCAAAAAACCCAATCGTTTCGAGTGATGAATCGAATAAACTTTTAAAAGAAAGTAGTGGAGTGGAAGACTGGATTGTGGAAAACTTGTTGAGGCAACAAGAAAATTCAATTTTGGCAAAAATCAATTCTAAAATTAACAACGCAAATAATACTCAACTGCGCACTAAACTCAAAAGTGCTTTAGAAAGGTACGGAGTAAATTAAAATAGTAGTAGATTAAAAACTAATTATTTTGATTATTTTGAAGTGGTAATAGAGAAGAACAAGTTGCAGTTATTAACGAATGGACCGATGAGGTTGTAACAAATCTTAACAAGTTAATTATTGAAAATAATTTAGAACCAGTTGAATTGGAAGGGTTTGAAACGACCTTTAAATGGGTAAGTTGGACAGGCTGTTTCCGAAACACTTCCTAACATCATAGGACTTTTCTTTACCTACGTGCCCAGGTATAGAGAGGTGGTATCATGGAAAAAAATTATTCCGTTGATTTGGATCTGAAAAGAAATTTTATCCCACCCATTTTCGCGATAAGACTCAAAATAACAAAAAACTTACATTAATTTTGTTTTTCTCATCGTTTTAAGAGATAACAAAAATCTTAAAATCGCATTTTCAAAGCAATTGTTATCCACTCATTTTCATCATTCTTTTCAAGTTTTTCATTTTTAAGAAGTGTTAAGGTGGTGCTTTTTGAAACATTACGTTATTTATTTATATTTAAATTTTAATTTTTAATTTCAGGGCTTGTTTAAAGGATGGGTAATTTTTGATCAAGGAACATTAGAAGGTGTAAGTACCTTCAGACGTCAAGGTGATGTGAAAGTCGTTTACGAGTATCCAAATTTACGAACCCAAGTACCACTTGGCTTCTTGACACTTAACGTAAATTTTTCATTTAAACTTGACTAATTTATAAATCAATTTTATCAATTTTTAGTTTGAATATAGATATGAAATAAAATATATGCACATGGGACCTCGTGGTAGAGCAGTTGGAACGTCGGTTGGTAATAAGTTTACTGTTGATTTGAGCATGGATATGATTAGTTTACAAGCTAAACTAAACAAATTTAAAGTGAACAAATTAGGGTAAAATTTTATTTTTTAAATTTATTCAAAAAGTAATAATATTAATTTTTTAGCACTGTAAGAATTAAGTTGAAAGGTAATCCAATGACCGATTGGTTGGTGAACATCGTAATTTTGACTGTTACACCTATTATAAAGTTAATTATTGGTGGTGTAATTGAAGGTTTTGTTATAAGTGGTATCGAACTCGTACTTGGTATTTACAATAATATTGTATGTACGTTCTTAGCTGCTTGTTAAGAATAAGTGTGATTAATAATTAATCAAAAGAAATTCTATCGACCTAAGACTAATGTTATGTCACAAAAATTGCAAATTATGTATGCAATTTGACAGTACCTAATGTAATAAATTAAAATAATACTTATAATTTTTGTAATTTGCGGAATACAAAATTTCTACTAATAGTATAGTACTATAAAGCAACTATTATAATAGTTTAGAAGACATGGAAGTTGATTATAAGGTTTAGTCTATGTACAGAGTGTTACAAACGTAACGCTTGTCCTCTGAAGAGCGCAATAAGATAAAAGTAATGAAATTACTTATCAACCTTCCTTAATCGTTTTTCTACAGCTCCAGAAGGCAAGTTCGATGGAACTCCTAAACTTGTATAAAAAGTGCTGTCTATTTTTGCCAAAATAATCGAAAAAGTGATAATTAGTAGAATGACTAAAAACTTCTGAATGAGTTTTTAAAAATCAGACAGTATAGATTTAGGACAAGATTCTCCACTGTGGCTGCTTTTTTTGAGTTCAAAAAAATGTAGCAAAAAAATATCAGTTGTTTATTGCTCTGCTCAGAATTATAGTTTTGTTTAACATAAGACTCGATGTTGATTAGAAATTTCTATATTTTCTTTCAAATCTTTTATACCTATTGAACCCCAAACTTTTAGTCCATGTTTTCAGTTAGAAAAAAATATTCTTTCAGAAATTATCAATAAAGTTCCCCGAACTCCGAAACCATTACCCGAAATATAAAAATAATAATAACCGTTTGCACTAACGCTAAGCAACGACTTAGGAATCACCGAAATATGTTGCTCTTTTAGAATATAAAGATCCGGAAAGAAAGTTAGGAACCGTTGCCTACAAGTGAAAATGACACGAAAACGACATTTTGGAAAGCTTATTATAAACAACCTTACTCCTCAAGACGCTGAGAATTTTATCAAAATTAGTTGTATGGAAACTGAAAGGATTTTTTATAAAAATCAAGAAGCGCCAAATCGCAAAAATAAATAAAATGGAAAGAAGACAGAACACCATAACAAAGCAAAGTGATATGATTCTGAACGAAGACTGGATCCTCAATCTAACAAATGTGACTCTACCAACAGAGGCTAAATACATCCTACAACTTGGACCAAAGTTTGCCATGGAAGACGCAAACATTCCTGCACCTCAAATACTCGCTGATTTGGAAAACACCATAAGGAATGAAAATGAAGATACGAAGAGTGATATAAGGTTGATGGTAACTAACATACTCACTAATAAATTCAATAACGTTCAACACGCGAAAACGGCTAGTGAAAAATAACTTTCTCGCATACTTAAAACAACCAAAGCCAACCAAAGGGTTGTTTTAACACCCAAACAGTCTTATCACTATAGCAAATAAATGCAACAAAACTGTCGTCTTGACCGAAATGACTATGATAAATAAATGGAAGACCTAATTACAGATATCAACACGTATATGTCCCTTAGTAAAGACCCTACAGCTGCGATAAATAATAAAATAAATCCTATGATTTCAACATGGCAAAAAGACAAATTAATGGATGAACATACAGCCAAACTACTAAAGTGTTATAATCCAGTAGCACCAAAAATATAAGGGTTACCTAAAATACACAAACCTGTTATACCATCGCGACCCAGCAACATCCTGTCACCATATAAAGCCATATAAACATCCTAAAGAGTTGTAATAAAAAAATCAGTTTCAGAAGACATGGCACGATGGCCTTTTCTCTCAATTGAAGTCAAGTACACCAATTTATGAACAGTCGCATGTGATCTATCAAATTGATTGCCTTGACTGTGAAAAAACTTACATTGGTCAAACAAAACAACATCTAAAAAATAGAGTATTATACCAACATAAGCGAGCGATATCGCCAAAAATGGCGAGTACAGCTGAGATGTCGACTGAATTAAGTAAATTTAAAAAAGACGTATTGGTCGATATAATAATAACAAAACAGGTGCCAGATGGTGTAGTGGTTAGTGAAGGTGTAAGACTGTTGATAGAGAACAATCAAAAAAACGAAAACGCTACCGAAGTTTGTGGTAACCTCAAAAGTATGAAGAAAAATATTGAGATGATAACAGTGGAAAATGATTTGAAAATGGCTAGAATGGAATTGAGTTGTGTAAAACGATTAAACAGTGAGTTGGAAAAATCTAGAAATAACTTAGAACAAATAATAAATCTTTTAAAGCGTGATAGTAAGATAACGGATGGAAATAAAACGAAAATCGACGTTGCCGCTGTTAACAAAAAGCCGGTAGAAGTAAGAACAAAAATTAAAACGAAAGAACATGAGAATACAACAGTAAATGCGACTAAAACCACGAACAAAAATCCGATAACTGGTACGGGTGATACATCGAAGTTGCCGGCTGCCACGAGTTTTTGCCGGAGCAGTCAAACGAGCTTGGTTACATGTTGGTAGGGTGGCGATTGGTGTCGGTGTGGATCAAATTAGAGGATATTTGGAGAGTAAATTTCCTCAAAGTGAATTTTTAGTGGAGGTGATGCCCAAAAGAGAGGAAGCAAAAAGCTTGTCATTTAAGGTGGGTGCTGATATGACCTTATTAGAAAAACTACAAAAAGCCGAAACGTGGCCAGCAGGAGTTCAAGTGAGGCGTTTTAGTTTTTTTCGACCTTCAACGCAATTTCAGCAGTTTCCACAATAATTATGGGCCGACTAAAACAGCTAAAGACTGCTGCTATAAAGACAAGTTAAATGTTTTTTATCAGAACATTCAATCGATTCGTGGTAAAGTTGAGGAAATTGAAATGTTTCTTAATTGTTCTGAAGTTTGTTATGATGTTTTATGTTTTGGTGAGCATTGGCTTAATAGCTCGGAGGCCGATTCTGTAATTATTGATGGTTTTGTTAATGCATCTGTTTTTTGTAGGACCAACCATGGACATGGGGGTGTCATGACCTATGTGCGAAAGCATATTTTGTTTAAGTCTAGACCGGACTTGGTTGCTCGTTCTTGCGAGATGGACTGTGAGATATCAGCAATTGAGATCGACAACCTGGCAATCATTTCAGTATATCGATCCCCAAGTGGTAATTTTGACAATTTTATTAGAAAACTTGACACTATTTTATCATTGCGATGTTTAGCTGGCAAGAAACTCTTGATTAATGGTGACTTTAATGTTAGATTCGAATATATCAATCATGAAAAGAATGAACTCTGTGACTTGATGAACTCATTTGGTTTAGCTCCTGGTATTTCGATGCCTACTAGACTAAATAGCTGTATTGACGATGTTTTTTATGTGGAATGTAAGTTGACTGTCTTTGAGGTTGTTGAGACAGGCCTCTCTGATCATAGAGCGGTCACAGCCTCTGTGCCTCGTTTTTCTGAAAGCGGTACGTCGGCTGGGAGTTTAAATAGAGTGCGTGCCCATAACTTCCAGTGGTTTGAGAGTTTTTTATGAACTTTTGGAGGATGTGTCATGGGATTTCATAGGAGATTGTACAGTCTGTGTGAATGAAAGGTTTAGAATGTTTAATAATGTCTTTTTGGATTGTATGAATCGGTCATTTCATAGGAAAATAATGGCCAAAAAAGGTCTGAACACTGGAACTAAATGGTTTACTAATGAACTTCGACAGTATCGTAATACTTTAAACTTTTTGAGAGAGCTCAGTGGCTTTACAGCTGATAACAGGGTATCGTTTCATAATTACAGAGTTTTTTACAGATCAAAAATCTTGGAAGCAAAAAAAGACTATTACAAAATGTTATTACTAATTCAAATAATATAACTAAGGCTGCCTGGAAAGTTGTAAATGATCATAGACCATGTACTCGTAAATCTAAAACTATTCATGATACCTCTATATCTGCGGAGGAGTTTAACGTCTTTTTTGCCGGTATTGCCGCCTCCATCATTGAGAATTTACCATCATCTGATGGGGATCCGCTCGCCTTGATAAAAAACGAACACCTTAGGTAACTTTTGTTTATCTAAAATATCTTATAATGATACCCGATCTGTTATAGACAAAATGAAAAAGAACGGCACTAAAGATATTTACGGACTTAATGTAAATATTGTAAAATGCATAAAGAACTTAATAATCATACCTTTAACAAACATTTTCAACCACTGCATCTCTGAGGGAGTCTATCCTGACTGCCTAAAAATTTCAAAGGTCATACCAGTACACAAGAAAGGATCTTATGAAGAGAAATCAAATTATCGTCCAATTTCATTGGTGCCCACTTTCTCAAAAATATTTGAAAAACTCATTGTTAACCAACTAAATGCCTATTTTGAGTCAAGTGCAATTTTTACAAATTCACAATTTGGGTTCAGATCGAATAAATCAACTGGTATGGCAATTAATAGCCTAACTTCATATATTGTAGATGCGTTTGAGAAGGGCGAGTATGTTAGTGGAATGTTCTATGACCTGACCAAAGCGTTTGACTGCGTATCTCATGACATTTTGTTGGGAAAGTTGTCCGCATATGGATGTAGCGGCGTTACTGCTCAATTGATTAAGTCGTATCTTGCAAACAGAACGCAGAGAACTTGTGTGAACAATATTTTATCTAAAGCGGTGGATATGCACTGCGGTGTGCCTCAAGGTTCAGTTCTCGGCCCAATTTTATTTTTAGTATACATTAACGATCTACCCTTAAGCGTAGCAGGTGTGTCTTATATGCGGATGACACGTCTTTATTGTGTAGGAATTCCCAGCTGAATGTGCTTGCCGATGAGGTAGCTCGGGTGCAGTCTCTTTGCAATGAATGGTTCTTAACTAACAAACTCTCAGTAAATGCGACAAAATCTGTAAATTCAATTTTTACCTTAAGAAAGCAAAATAACCCTAATACTGAGGTTGTGAAATTCTTGGGTGTTAATCTTGACCCTGTTTTGACATGGGAGCCGCATGTTGGGGAGATTTCAAAGAGATTGTCGTCATGTGTTTACGTTCTGCGTAATCTGCGACAGGTGGTATCTGAGAAAATTTTAATCCTGAGCTATTTCTCACTATTTCAATCAATTCTCAGCTATGCTATTTTGACTTGGGGTCATACCTGTCATTTGGAAAGAGTTTTTAAGGTCCAAAGAAGGGCTATACGAGTGATGTCGGGTTCCGCCTACAGAGCGGATGTTAGAGGTCGGTTTATAGAGTATGGTATTCTCACAGCTCCATCACTGTATGTTTATGAATGTCTTCTTTTTATGAAGACCAATTGCAATAATTATTCTATCGTGGGAGATCTACATGATCATGACACCCGGCAAGGGTCCAATGTTTCATTGTCATTTACCAGACTTAAAAGAAGTCGCAATGCTGTGAACTATTTTGGTCCACTTTTATATAATAAACTTGATATAAATATTAGAAAACTGCCATTTAACGAATATAAAGCTAAAATTAAATCAATGCTTGCTTCCACGGCTTTTTATAGCGTGGACGAATTTTTTATGCACCTATAATTGTAATAATTGTGTTTACTTAATATGTAATTTTGTGATTTGACTTGTGTAAAACAATTGATAGTTTGTTATTCACACCAATAAAGTTTATTTATTTATTTATTTATTATTCATAAACAAACTGTCGTAAAGAACAAGGAAAACACACCGCACTTAGTAAACACAGTCTACAAAACTTCATACATTCAATTTTCAAGGAATCAAAATTATTGATAGAGAAAAGAATCTTCATAAAAGATCATTTTTAGAAATGTATAGTGCTGAACTTTTATAAACGATAGGGCAATGACGACTAGGGCTGGGAAAAATATCGATATATCGATATTTTTATCGATATATCGATATTTTTATCGATATATCGATACATCAATATTTTTCTAAAACATTTCGACTAGTCGATATATCGATATATCCATAAAATTATCGATATATCGATATTTTTCCCAGCCCTAGTCGTCATTGCCCTATCGTTTATAAAAGTTCAGTACTATACTACATTAAGAAGGAAAAAAAGTCGGTAAACTTTAGAACCGACATCGATAAGCTACCCACCATGTACAGTCAGCCTCACAATTATTGGCCACATGGCTATACGTTTAGCACGAATTGTAGATGCAAGCATCATAACACCCCTTACTGCAATTCAGGAGTAGCTTTATTTTGCCAACAAGTTGACCTCCTAAAAATGTTATCCGAGAATCTTTTTTATAAAGTAAACTATTTTAAAACAACAGACAAAAAACGAAATTGCCAATTTTTATTTTTTTTGCGTTGTATCGGAAATCATTTTGAGTTTTGAAATTTTCTAAACGGATTCTTATACGTCATCAAAATACGCCACTTTTTGCTAAATTAAGCAATATCGTAACTCCCAACAGTTTCCGAGATCCCAATGTTAGACCATTTAAAAAAAGCACCCTATATTCTTACACTTAAAAATACATGATCTCTAGTTGTATTTAAGGGACCAATAGATTAATATTAAATACGTATTACTTCAAGTGCAGTTTTTAATTCTGCAGTGTTGCAACATTTTTATTTTTAAGCAAAATGAACTAAAATAATTTTGGAGCTATCCAGCATTGGTGCACGTATATTGTACAAGGTAACACTTCTAGATCAGTTTAATATGAACTACCAAACTTCGATTGTTTCAGTGAAAATATATTTTAAAACATTCAACATTTTCTTGCTATCTACCTATCTACACCTATCTACAGATATACCAGGCGCGGACTGATTATACTTTTTTAGGGGCGCAGACATTTCTAGGGGACCGCAGTCTAAAATTTAGATTGCGCTGTAGTGCACAGCGTCCATTGCCAGTCCCCACCTGAGATGTACCGTTTCGCTCCACCAAAAATTTCGTAATGAAGTGTAGTGTTTGTCCGGATACTCCAAATCGACCTTTAATATGTGGTTTGATCATCGCAAATAGCTATTACTCTCAGGTTACCTAAGTATTACTTTTAATTGTTGCTCTTGTTCGTAAATATACCTTCACAATTTTTTTCCAATTAAACTGTTAAGAAAAAAAATTTAGTGAACATTCACATTCAGGTTCCACCATAGTTTTAATGCCTTCATAACTTGAAGTAATGCCACACTATATTTATTATTGGACAACAATTATAATCGATAAGAGTTGTAATCAAACGTTTAGAAAAAGCATTAAGGACAAATCTGAGAGAATTATTTTCATTATCTCGTAGTTTCTTTCATTGTATTAGGTACTAATTACATTATTATTTTACATTATTGCAAAATATCAAAATCTATTAAATGAGATTATTGATCTAGCAAAAAAACATTGACCCATGTTAGTTTTGATAAAATTTTGTTGTCGATTAAAATATTCGGCTAACAAAAAATCTACTTGCACCCCAAAGCTCGAATAGTATAGTCCTGAACTTATGAGAAGAATTGCACGGAGCCGATATCTTGAGTAGTACAGATGGAGGGAACCAGTGCTCTATCTTTATTTCTCTAAAATTGATGCCACCAGATGTTGCCAGACACATTTGCGTGTTAGCGCATTGGCTCCGCCCTATTCTTCTCATAAGGTCCAGGCTTTACTGAAACGCAGCCTACGAAAAAGATCAATGGCTTTAGATTTTGAAACATTTTTTGTTCTTCACATAAAATTTTTCCATAATGATCTGATTTGGGCTTCAGGTAAAAGGTTAAGTTATTCCTATTAATAGCGCTGATTTGATTTGTTATCTAATGAAAAATCTCGGTAAGTAACGGGACAACCAAAATAATATTAATAATTCTCAGAATTGCAATTATCTCATTTGATCTTTAATTTTGGAAACTTTGATTACAAAATAACGATAACAGATTTTTAATAAGCCACTTTCTTATTTATTATCAAATGGACTTTTGAAAACGGTTACCATTTTTAAAAAGTGACCAATAGACCAAAAAGCTATCTGAGCATAAATTTTTGATTCGATGAAACTTTCTGATATCTCAAATCTTAAAGCAAGTGTGTCTACGATGCTCCTGAACACAATTCCCAATCCAATCCGAATTATAATTTACCGTGAGGGTTAACAACCTATATCGACACCCGACGATATATTGCGTACAGGGCCGGCCCTGCCGTAAGTGCACACACGTACTACACTTGAACAGCGCGGTAGGGGTTTGATGGTAGTATAACAAGAGCACAATTAGAATTAATTGTGATAGGTGCAACGTGTAATTAGAAGTTTAGACATAGTGCTCCTAAAACACCAACCTGAGTAACTTATGTGGTGAATTTCTGGGCTAAATATAAGAAATCTTAACCTCCTTTATCTATAACCAAAACTGCAACCTTAAGAAGCTGTCAAAGTTGGGGTTAAAGTTTAAATAGTCTTCTATACCACCAACGGTATTAAAAATATGATAATAATATTTCAACAACAGTCTAAAGTCCTAGAGCCAGCCCTGCGTGTCATATCATGACTACGAGTAAATTCATTTGCTCACACTACTTACTCTTATCATTTTAAACATCGAACAGTTATTATTTTTCATAATTTATCTAATCTTTTGATGAGACCTCTAAAATGAGTATAAAACCAGCTTAAAATTAAAAGCAAGCAATCTTATTCTAAAGCCCAAAATAATTTTAAATGGCGTCTTATATTTTACTAATTTGTGCTGCTCTCTGTGTTGCTATTGTTGCTTCACAAAAATATGAAGATGTACCATCTAAAGTAAGCTACGAAATTGATTATGAAAGCGATTTTGACGAATCTGACGAGTCTGACGAATCCGACGAATCAGAAGAACAAATTTTAAGGTATTTATTAATTTTTAACACCTCTTTAAAAACTTATTTAAAACAACTTTTCTTACTAGTTTGGATCAACAAACTAGAAACGATGCAAACGAAATAGCTGATGAATTTGTCGAAGCGATGAATAAGTTAATTTTTAAATTAGGTAGAGATCCAATTGAATTACCAGATGACATTAACAGATTCGAATGGGTAAAATTAATAATTTTTAAGAGTTTGAACAAAATATAATTTTTGTAATTTACAGAAAGTTCTTTTAATCACATATTCCGGTGAACTGTCTTATACCAAAGGTTGGTTACAAGGTTTATCTAGCACAATAAGACGTTCAAGTGCTTAAATGAAAAATGTTGGAGAAGATAAAATTGTTTCTATGCCTCTGAGATATTCAGTTTTACAAGTGAGTTACTGCAAGAATTTTTTATGCTGAGCAGCTGTTGACATGCCCAGATACCTAAATTGGTATTTATCACTACCAAAGCAGGAGTTAAAGTATTTAAATTATTAACGGGGCGTGGCCAAATCTGCGCAAATTAATCCCTACCGCTCCTCAAGTTAAATTATTATAGCTGTAATTAAACTCATCATTTTGCACTTAACTAAATGTAATTGAATTTTAGTACAGTTACGATTATGTATCTAAATTCATGGGATTGGGACCAAAAGGTCAAATTGATGGACGTATTACCAACACCAATATTGGAATTGACATTAGAATTGATCCACAAAATCATATAAGTTTGGAAAAATTCACCTTCAAGAAGCTTGGGTAAATTACTTTGGATTGTGCGAACGTTGACTAACGACTAATATTTTTAAATTTTTAGAAAAACTAAGATCAAGTTTACTGGAAATGGATTGACAGATTGGATGGCTAACATATTCACCGCCGTTACTATGCCATTTTTAAAACCAATTGTTTATAATACCTTGTACAGTACTGTTGAAGAATCTATACATGAAGTTATTGAAGAACTCAATAAAGAAATTTTAAGTTGATTGTTTTAAGAATGCAAAAATATATTTTTTTATAGTATATTTATTCTTATTTTGTTACTAACTCCAAAAACCGATATACGAAATACTCTGGATTTCAACTTATGATTTCTTGATTTAAAAAAAGACGTCTTTAAATATCTAAAATTACAGAAGACGGCTCTTTCTTACTTATCAAAATCCAAATAATAAACTACCCTCTAGTGTCATAAAAATGTTTGACTCTCACGTCAAAATAGAAACTTCTAGAAGAATTAAAAACACACAATCTGTCCTTACTACAGTTAGCATAGTTTTAATTTCAATCAGTCAAATTTATTCCAGAACAACAGTAGGATAGGGTAGTAGTCCTGGAGCCGGTAACAAAAAAAACGGGGTGATCGTATTCAGGCCCATCTTTTGGGAATAAGCTATTTGAGTGCCAGCGAACACAAAAATCTGGTTGATGGCTTCCACAGGCAGTGGCTTAAGGCCTCAAGGCTGTTAATAATAAATTTCTAATTGGTGAGGAAGGCGGGAAACCCACCTGAGAGGGATGGCAAAGTAAAATCTTACTTTTTATGTAAAAAGCTAAAAAGTAGTTACTTTGCCAGTGGACAACCTAAATATCGTTTATGAGTCACGAATTAGTGTTTGCGGGTGTGTAGCATAAAGACGTTAATTTCAGTCCAGCTGCCACGCTCTCAGAGACATTATAGAGAGTAGCCAATTTTTTTGGTCGATTCTTTTTATAAGAATGATAAAATGTCAAAGTTGCATCTCGAATGCTGTCATATTTCTTACGTTTTTCCTTCTTTAAGAATTTCATTAAAAAATCCTGAGGCCTTAAGCCACTGCCTGTGGAAATCAACCAGATTTTCGTGTTCGCTGGCACTCAAATAGCTTATTCCCAAAAGATGGGCCAGAATACGATCGGGATTTTTTATGTTAAGGTCTCCAGGACTATTGGCATAAAATAACTACTCTGTCTCTGTTTCTTGATTTTAATTTAACTAAGTTTGCATTTTTTACTATTTTTTTTTTAATTCCGTTATTTATCAACATATCAAAATGAAATTTGGTGTGGGTTATATTCACATAAATTATAATTGTTTTAACTACTTGTGAAAATTTTGTCACTTTCGATTACGCCGGAAACAAAGAACATTAAATGAGTTTTTAATAATCTTTTTTTAATTAACCAAAAAATTACCAATTAAATCCAAATGTTAAACACTTAAATTGGTTATGAACACGTATTAAAAATAATGTACCTACTGTAGCGTGAGATTTTACGATCCTCATAAATGTCACGAATGAATCGAAATTCATTCACATGTGTTAAATAATTAATCCATTTTTTCCAATCATTAATCCTTTTTCCAGTCCTAGAAAAGACAAATATTAGCATCAGGACGTCGAAATAGATATTATCGTAAACATCAATTTGCTTTCGAAGAAAAGTGAGAGATGTGCCAGATGAACTTCAAGTTTATTTCAAATTTAGGGATGAAATTGCGCAAAGAAATGATTAATCGGATACATGTAGCTCATAATGGTGTAGAATATTCTATTAATTTGGCTAAAAGAAACTTGTTTTGGCCTAGCATGTCTACACAGATTAGAGATAAGATTCAAAATTGTAACACTTGTGCTAAGTTTTCAGCTTCACAAGTTAAATTACCCATGATGTCACATAACATACCATCCTACCCTTGGGAAATAATCTCAATGGATGTATGCTTTATGAATTATTTAGGAAAACAATGCAAAGTTTTGATAGTGGTGGATCATTACTCTGATTATTTTGAAGTAATGTTCTTGCGTGATTTAACGCAAAATTCAATTATTAAGGCGCTTAAAGAATGTTTTAGCCGTGCCGATAACGCGACACATTTTATAAACTCTGCAATGAAAGTTTTCTCGGAAAAATTTAAATTCAAACAGGCAACGTCTGCTCCTTATAGTCTTGGGGCCTTTAACAGAAAAAAGGGGGTGATCGTATTCAAGCTGAGCTCTTGGGAATAAGTTATTTGATACACACCGAATACGAAAATCCGGTTGGCTTCCGTGGACACTGGCCCTCACAGTCCTTCAATGAAATTGTTAAAAATATTCGGTAAAAAAGTTTATAGTATTCAGGTTGCCACTTTGCCATTCATTCATTTATATGAAATTAATCGACCAAAAAATTTGGCTTCCCTCCACAGTGGCGTTAGTCAGCGTTGAAGCTGGGCCGAAGTCAACATTTTCAGACCATACAACTTACAAACAGTATTCGGGCTGCCTTTTGGCAAATCAACTACTTTCGACCTAACAAGTCAGTATTTTCATTTGGCTCTCCTCACTAATTAAAAGTTGTGTGTGAAGAGTTGATAAAATACCTGACAGTATTTGGGCTCAAATTTTTATACTAAGGTATTTGCACTGTACAAGATCAAAATATGTCATTGGCATCCAAATTGCGTGGCTTTAAGGGGAGGTAGGAGGATTTTATGTTGTGCGTGCAGATGGGAAATATAAGGTGATAGTATTCAGGAAGCCATTTCGTGTAATTGTTAGTCATACATATTTTAGTTTCTATAGAAAAGTTAAGTCGTTTCCAGTGGCTTTAGCAGTGCTCAAAGAAGTTAATAACAGGCACTTTAAGTTTTATTCTTGAAAATCCACATATTCAGATACAAATTTGGAATTAGCTAGGATTAAGGGTGTAGATAGAGCTTGTGAAAAGGGCACCACCCCCAGTGGTGTGCATCATGGAGTAAATGTGCCCTTAACATTTGAAGAAACTAACTCGATAAGAAATAAAAATATCGAAATTGTGTTTACTCCATTTGATAGAACATGAAATTCTTAGTAATTTATGTTTATATGAAACTTACGCTAAGAACAATACTTTTTACGCGCACGGTGTCTTTAGCTCCATAAGAAGCAATCTAACAGTAATTTTACGTCTAATAAACATTGTAGAGCACTTTGTATATCTAATTAAATGAAAATAGTTGTCCTACTTTCAATAATAATTATTTCATCCAAATAAATAAATCTTAAATGATAAAGCAGACATCTTGGTCGCCATCTTGAATATTTCGCTTCCGGTTTAATTTTCGCTTTGATAACCGCAATTTTTGGATTTAGCAGGGTCGAAATATTAGGAGACCATAGGTTAGAAAAATGTTTTATGAAATTCCTCTAGCATTTCGATATTGGAATTTTGTTCCAATTTCACGATGCTTCTTCCGACTCTAGCTCCTTACAAGAAGTGATCTGAAGCTAGTTTTACCTCTAATAAAAATAGTAGAGTATAAAATTATCTATCTGAACTAATGAAAATATTTGTACTAATTGTCCATAATTATTCTATAAAAAAATAACAAATCGGACATCTTGAGTGTCATCTTGAATATCACGCTTCCGGTTAAGATTTCGCTTTGGTAACCGCAATTTTCGTATTCAGTGGGGTGGAAATATTGGGGAAAGATCGATTACAAAAATGTTATATAAAATGCCGCTTGCATGGTTAAGAAGACGTGTTTTTTGAAAACATTCGTTTTCTATAAGTTGTGCATTGAAGCGGTGAAAATTAAAATG
Source organism: Malthinus seriepunctatus (assembly GCA_963924605.1). NCBI lineage: Eukaryota > Metazoa > Arthropoda > Insecta > Coleoptera > Cantharidae > Malthinus > Malthinus seriepunctatus. Next base: position 26,420,905 of record OZ004600.1, on the reverse strand, counting down.
AATTGTAATAAGATTAATGGGAAGTTTATGGTGCAGTCATCCAGAGTGAAGGAAATTTTAAACAATGGTGTTGGAAATTTCACAGATTGCTGCACTAACTAAACAACTCAGCGAGTTGATGAGAGGGAAAAGTTGTAGTTCTTCCCTATACAATCCAGATCTCTCACCTAGTCATTATGACTTCCTCCTCCATCAAAGTAATTTTTTAATAACCACTGACCAATAATTTATGGGCGATAACGTTCATTTTAAAACCACGTTACAAAATTAATTGTCGTCATTGGTGGTAACTTGCTAAAGGAAGATATACAAATGTGAGTTACTATAAAAATTTAAACCTAAAGACAGTATTTCTACCTATCTTAGTTTTATAGTTCTACCTATCGCAAAAAGCTAAATTTTAAATTTCCTTCTTTCTTAGGAAGCATTCGAAAGCATCCACTGAATTTGGATACCAATTACATTATTTCTTCTTTTACACTGCCAGTGAGTTACTATAAAAATTGGAACCCAAATACTGTCATGTACCTATCGCAAAAAGCTAAATTTTAAATTTCTTTTTTTCTTGGGAAGCATTCGGAAGCATCCACTGAATTTCGATGCCAATTACATTTTTTTATCTTGTACACTACCAGTGAGTTACTATAAAAATTTGAGCTCAAATAATGTCAAGTACCTATCGAAAAAAGCGAAATTTTAAGACCATTTCTTTTCTTCGGAAGCATCTACTGAACTTGGATGCCAATGACATTTTTTGTTCTTTTACACTGCCAGTGAGTTACTATAAAAATTGGTACCCAAATAATGTCATTTACCTATTGTAAAAAGCTAATTTTTAAATTTATTTCTTTCTTGGGAAGCATTCGGAAGCATCCACTGAATTCGGATGCCAATGACATATTTTGATCTTGTACAGTACGAATACTTTACTATAAAAATTTGAGCCCAAATACTGTCAGGTATTTTATCAACTCTTCACACACAACTTTGAATTAGTGAGGAGAGAGGGTAAGCCACCAGAGAAGGAAGCCAAATGAAAATACTGACTTGTTAGGTCGAAAATAGTTGATTTGCCAAAAGGCAAATACTGTTTGTAAGTTGTATGGTCTGAAAATTTTGACTTCGGCCCAGCTTCAACGCTGACAATAAATTCTGATTAAAAAATTAATTACATTCACATTATTTATTTCATAAATTTTTAAAATATCTAAATTACTATTGTGAAACACCAATCAGTGTTGTACTCCTACATGTAACTCCTACATCTTCTGTATCTTATCATTTACATTCGGGTACTAAATTGGATAATATAGGTAGGTATATAAAGGTAATATAAATAAGAGTCAAATAGTACAAATTGAAGTTATAATAATTTAAAAATGGTACTGTGGAAGTGCTTAATTGGTTTAACATTTTTACTTGTGGTCACTGCTGCAGAAAGCGACGAAGATGTTTCATCTAGTGCTGAACTTCCGATTAACATAACAAACTACTTGCCTACTAATGAAAATGGAGACAAACTCGAACAAATGATACGCACATTTATGAAGTAAGTTTTCTTCAACAAAACCCTTAGAATAATTTATAAAATTTCTTAAGTTAAGTAAGTGAAAATGATTGACAATAATAATGTAGAATTTCTTTATATCTTCACTGGATTTTTTTGGTTAGGTAGCAAAAACAGACATATAAAAAATCCAATGAAGATATAAAGAAATGCATGTTATTTGGTTATGATTTAATTATACACAATGTAGAATTTATTCAAATTTTTTGAAAAGATTCATAATGATAGACTTTTGAATAGAGAAACATTGTAAATGTTTTTATTCCCTACCAACATAGTAAGTTGACATTTATTTGTCAATGTTGGCCAAGGTAAGTTGAATTTACCTAAATTTTGGTTACTAATGCCCCTAGGAGCTTAAGTTAACCATTATTACCCTGATTACAAGCAATGTTATACAAACACAAAATTCAATTTTATTTTAAGGAATAAATTGGATAGTTAGATAAATTCAGTTGACTGCCCAAATATGGTTAAAATGCTGTTTGGCAATACAGTAATTTATCTTAAATTTAACTCCAACTTCAAAAGCGTGTAATCTTTTATTAAATGACGTTTAAAAACAACATTTTTATTCATGGAATTGGGAAAAAGCTTCAGTGAGAGGTTTTAATCTTGATAATGCAACTCCCAATAAACACTTATGTTACAGAGGCAACATGTTACAATTTATGCTGAAATTTCTTGTGATAACCTATGCTAGAAGCAAAGTTTAAAAAATTATCTCTAGGTCGAGTTTCTCGTACGTTATGGATCCATAACATTCCATAACATAACTATTTTCATTATTTGAAACCGGTTTTTCAACACTAATGTTCGTACAAATATAGTCCCGCATTAATCTGGATCCGAGAATTATTCATAAATATGGCAATGTTGCTCAATGTCAAAGTTTGACTTTAGACCATTTTAGGTATTAACAACTAAAAATATTTTTTATATTATTATAAATCGCTTTGAAAGTTCTAAAAATCATTTGTTATTTATAGTTTCGGTTTTTAAATATATCTTTTTACGATTTTAAAATAATTATTTTTATTAATATTGTTTAATATGTATACGAACGTCGAGTAATGTTGCCATATCTAGGATTAATTCTCGGATCGAGATTAATTCCTGACTATTGGTACCGACATTGGGAATATGTATTCGTCACTAGATAACTATCCTTAGAGAAACCCAACATAAGTAGCTCAAAATTACTTGCCTTTCTTTCTCTATCGGCTTTTATTCTGTAGGCAACATGTTGTTTTAGTAATATTGACTTCGTTCATCAGACACTAGCGCTCTGCAAGCTAAGAAAGCGCTTCATATAACGCTTTTTTGAAGACAGAGATATACATAACCGCTTAAGTGAACACAGTTACTAGCCTAGTTCAGAACATACAACAGCTTCCAACAACTAATAGGTTGCTCATATGCTCATACTTTCTCTCTCTCTACTTCAGTACGTAAAGAGAGATAATGTTTGAGGAATCGATCAGCTTTTTAGAGATGTTTTGTGTACTGAACCGAGCCATTGATTGTATATTTGAGCGGTCACTTGGAGATCAGGTCCAGACTAGAGAGCATTTGAATGAATAATGATATCCTCGCCCTAAAATAGACCGAGAAAGTGAGAGAGAATAAGCAATTAGTCAGCTGTTGAAACAGATCACTCAACTATTCTGTCGTCTGAACGGGCTCAATGCATATTGACCGAACTTTTAAGTCCGCAACCTGTTCAATTCGAGAAGGCTTTTCTAAGTAGCTGTGGCCAAAGTTGTAAGTGGAGATTCAACCATTTTCTGCTCTTGAGACAATTCATAAATCGTTTAATTATTTAATTAAAAAGCACAGATGGAGGGAGCTCTCTATATCACTAAAATTGATACGACCATATGCGATCGGTCAAGCATTCCCTACAAAATCAACATCTACCTATATATTAAATATAACAGTTCGAAGAGGATGCACTTGAAACGCATGCTTGATGACATTGCAATGTTTTCAATTAGAAATAGATATTTTTTATCTAACATGTAATAAATATTTTGTGTTTCTGCTCTTACATTCGATAAAAAACTGGTTATGTACTAATTTAGATCCAGCTCTGAAGTTATATTATCTATAATTAAATTTTTAAAGATTTTACCAATATTAACTTGTTTATTCCGAAAATAAAGAAAAATAGCCGTTTGTTGTTCTGATATTATGATATAAATAGTTGTTATCTCGAAGATTATAATCTCTTTTAACAAAAATATATTTCAAAAGCCCACTTTAAACTATATGAGATGACAGTTAATCAATCGTATGACAAACTTTGATTAATGTATGTACAATGTACATACATCTGGCCCAGATGTATGTACCCAGATGATCTGGGTACCTAATACGCAACGCATGCATATGTATAAGCCACATTGTTTTAGGCATCATAATCCTCATAATAAGCCAAAAGTACTATAACACCTTAAGGATGTAAAGCTAATGCAGATTTTGAACGACAAGAACACGAATGGACTACGGACGTATTAAAGTGGATTGTATTCTTTTTAAGTCAGACTCAACTATAGTCCCAGCAACTTTATTAGCGAGCTGAAGAGCCGTGGACAGCGATGTCATAGATTTTGAAGTACACTACGAGTTAAAAGTATTTCAGTCGCTAAATTTGACAAGTAACTGTCACTAAAATTGAATACAGGTTAATATTAAAAAAATGAATTTGAAAATTTTGCAATTAACTAAAAATTAATTACATAGGTCATAGTTATAACAAAACTGTCTAAAGGAAAATAATAATGTAAAATGAATGAGTCATCCATGGACTTCTAAAATGTCATTTCAGTCGCATTTTTTCTTATAGGCAACGGTTGCTAACCCTCCTTGCTCCTTCCTGATGTTTTATGTTTTGTGTATAGTAAGCGGATAGCTTACTGTCATTTTGAAAGGTTTTATGTAGCATAACCTAAAATAGTTGTAAATACACGCAACTTTTAACTATGCCTGTACCTAAACTGAATTCTTGATTATTATTAGACGAATCTTTTCCTTCAAGAAATATTTTAAATAAAATTATTTTAGTTGACGTATTTTCCGTAACCCAAAATTAGTTGGTGGTGCTGTATCTTTCTATTTATCAGGGGTTAGAGGAGAAAACTCATAATTTTCTAGCAGTACAAATTTAGAGTTTAAACGCCGAAGTCTTTTGTTTTTAGAAAATGTACCATTTGACTTAGGCTCCAAACTGTACAATTCTATCATTTGCACTTAATTTTGAGACATAGAGAAAAAATCCTAAATTTGAACACTTGGACTTGAACTTGGCTTGACTTCAACAATGGACTCTTCAAGTAAAACAGTAATACGGAATTGAGAAAACTCTATAGAGGGAAATCAGCCTAACAGCTAACACTATCTACAAAAAACGTAGGGGACTATTTAAAAAGTGAAATAAGACAGTCATTAAAGAAAGACAATCTTAACCCTCCAGTAGTCGCTAGATATGGATTTTTCTAGCACTACATTATTTCATAATCTTTCTTTAAGAAACGATACTATATTGACCCATTGTCTATCTGAGTTTTATAGCTTCGTCAATAGGTTTTCGACGTGTTCCAAATCTTATGCTAATTAAATAAATAAGTCTTTCGCTGTGGTCGAGTCGCCAGCGTGCCAAGTTGACTCGCTAGAAAACGTTGAAAAGATGCGTAATTTGATTTTAATAGTAAATTATCCAACGAGCGAGTAATGAGCATTACCCGCGAGTAAGATACTATACTTTATCCACGACTGCAAATATTATGAACCAAATATACATTGAATAGTGAATACGCGAGTATTTTAAAAAAAAAATTTTTTTTATTTATTTTATAAAATTAATTTTTTATGGAAATGTATTCAAAATTTAATGTAGAATTCAAAAATGTAAAAATATATATAGTGTTGCATTTAAAAATCTAATGTTTACCTCATTTTCGGCGAAATAGGAAGTGGAAGAATTTTCAAAAGTAGTTAAACAAATTGTAATATATATGACTATAACTCACAGCAAATTTCATTTTGATACGTTGACAAATAACGGAGCTATATAAGTTTTCCAAACCCGTGTCGCCCGGCCAACCATTGAGTAATGTAATAGTCATTGAGTAATCTGTATATTATTCAATGATTTGCAACTAGTGAGTAATGCCACACATTACTGGTCAAAAATCATAGAGTAGTGAACGTATTATTGGACGGTCGTGGATAAAAATAATTATTTAATTAAAATGATGCTTTTGGCTTTATCTGCCTCTTGTTCTATGGATAACTTTATCAATTAATCTCGTTAATTTTCGATAAAATATCCTTAAGATAAACCGAGACGTAAAATTAGGTAAATAGAAACTTTGACTGAAAGGCTTGTCAAGGACTATTTTTCTATCTTATCTTTGCTTTCCTGAATCTTTTATTACTGCACTAGCTACAACTGATTTATTTTTACTAAAGAACTTAAACACTTGAAATAGCATATTCTGAAACGAGTGCTGAAAAGTGAAATTTTCACTTTTGTACGAATTGTACTATGCTTTTCCGAATACCCCAATATAAAGTTCTCATTAAATATATTACAATTCTCTGAACGACTAATGATTTCAAATAATCTATTTAAAGAGAACCTTTTATCACAAAAAAGCTAACGTTAACTTTTCCGTATTTTTCAATTTATCTTCTTCTTTAGCACACCAAGAACCGAACAAATAGCAGTATTTAACGATTACACCGATAAATTGATAGCCGAATTGAACACGTTAATATATATGAAAGGATACGATCCTATGAAAATGCAAGACCTTGTGCACAATTGGAAATATGTAAGTTTCCAGTTGGCTTAATAATACAGCGCCTATTTAAAGTGCCATTTCAGAAACCTCTGATCATAACCTATAGTGGCGAAATGTCTTTAAAAAATGGTTCGCTTCAAGGATTGGGAACTATGAAACGAACAGGTGATGTAACAGTTTGGTACGAATATCCAAATGTCAAAATTCGCATACCTTTAGGATATGACGTTATTCTGGTAAATATTCTAATACACGTTGGTAAATTTTTATAACTAATTGAAATATTTTTTAGTTCGATTATCGATACAAAGCTAAATTTATGGGTATTGGTCCAGCGGGTGGTATGAATGGTAGAAGTACAAATTGCAGATTTACTATAGATATACACGTTAATATGATCACTTTATTAGCGAGACTAGAAAAATTCAATTTATATAACATAGGGTAAGAAAAAGAAAAAGAGTTTTTATTAAAATTTTATCAATTGAAATTTTAGAAGCATCTCCCTTAAATTTACTGGATATTTTTTGGGAGATAAGATTCGAAATATTTTTGTAGCAGTTATGATACCTTTTATTAAACCAGTCATCACTTGGCTTGTAGAAGATTTTATTCCTCGAGGTTTAGTGAAAGTAATTAACGAATATAATTCAGTAATTTGTGATATTTTAAATTGTCAATAGAAAAGAAAAAAATATTAATTTATATTGTAAATTTGAATTAATCAGTGGGCTTAAAAGTACTCGTTTTATTTCAACTATGAAAATTTCTTTCTTTTCAGGGTTTTCGATTATATCTAGAAAACGGTGAGTCCTAGAGAAAAATATTCTTAGAGAAATGAAAGCCTATTAAATTTCCTACAAAATTGTTTCCGTATTATTTATAGTTTTCGAGATATTCGTTCGCCAAAAACGTTAATGGATGAAAAAAAATTGCCTCAAGTTTTTGATCAAACTTTTACCTCTAGCACCTCAGCCATTTTATCTTCGACTGGTACGGAGTTATTGCAATTTGAAAATTATTGCGGACATGCTCGTTTATCTCAAAAACTATAAAGAATAGAAAAACATAAACAGAAAAAATCTTGTAGGAAATTTGATAAGCTTTCATGTTTTTAACAATAATTGTTTCTCTAAGACCCACCGTTTTCTAGATATAAGCAAAAACACAAAAAACGGGACCTTTCCACCTTTCTCCCTCTATTAGCCATATAGCTAGGACCAGGGACTTTTAATATTTTTACTACTCTAAACACAAACCTAAAGAAAAAAAATTTTATTTTCTTCCTTGTCCTCTACGCCTTTTTTCAAGCGTTCGTTGACTGACTAAATCGATATTATTGTAACACCAGCTGACTTTTAGTAAATAGTTGCTAAGATATCAAAACAGCAACCCAACATCAAGCATGAAAAAAGTGAGAAAGTATCGTTTTCAAGTAGAAGTGAGAGCTTTATAAAAGATTTTTCTGAATTTGAAGATATTCACATCAAATTTGACTCTGATAAAATCGATGTTTCTAACAAAAATTTAAAATATCAGTTAACGCCATTAGAGTCAATCGCATGTGCCGGTGTATTACAAGAAGCTGCATATCAATTAAGCATTTTAAGTGACATTCATAGCACACCTACTAATGGTAACCACAGTTACTGGCAACGCTTTAAAAAAGTGTCTGTTAAAAACTTCGATGTTGAAACTGTGGAAGAGCCATACGAAAAAGCATTGCTGTATCAAATTTACATCAAATTTCAAAAAGATGTATCGTTTGTAAGAAAATTACTTCTAGATTCGGTTCATTCGTTACTGACTAAAAATGCATTTAACCGTTATGTTCTCGAAGAATTTTTATTCATATTCCACACGGATGAGGTACCCCGGTACCTACATGTATTTAACCCTGCAGAGCATGGGTTAGGCTTTTAAGGCCCATGCCGTTTTATTTTTGTTGTACCATGTATATTTTTTAAACTAGATTTATAAAACTTAATATACGTTTCGACATTGATTGTAAGTGTAAGATTATATAATAAAAACAATTAAATAATTATTGCAAATATATTAAATTTCGCATAGAACAGCAAATAGGCTTTAAAAGCCTAACGCATTCACTCCCGGGATTTATTTTAGCTGGAGTGTCTGTTAGTTTATTATGAATTTAAGTGTTTATTTTATTCAAATTTATTTTTTTTGTCACGTTTTAGATTTAAACAGAGTGCATGATTAGTTTATGAGTATTAATTACCGATTAATTCAAACCTTAAAATTTTTTATTTTAGTTACTTATTGGAAATAAGATAGGAAATAAGGGAAAATATTGCTCTTTTTGGAATAGGCACAAAAGTCGTAATTACAATAAAATGTGTATAAATTTCTATGGAACATTCTACCTTTGTTTGTGCTGATTGTGCGAAAAAAATTTTAGTTTTGAAAATTCAAAGTGGCTTTTTATACCTAAAATAAAAAAAGTGTAAGTTATGCGTATGCTATCTAATAATGCCATTTTTATTAATTTGTAGTTACTTGATCACAAATATTTATAAATATTTTATGTTCCTAAATGTTAATGATTATTTTCTACATAAAAAGTTTTTAAAAAATTATCAAACTATGACGGCAAAAGCTAATAAACTATGGGCTTTAAAAGCCTAACGCATGCACTGGTGGGATTATTTTTCACGCATTTACTGTAGGGTTAATATGGAAAATGGACGATTTTAATATTTAGTTTATATTAATTTAAGAATAAGTTGTTTATTCTTTAATCAAAGCAGATAAATAATGAATTTTAGTGTGCGTGGGATGTTTGTTATCATTATTTTAAGAAATAAAAAAACTGCAGTCAGTACATTTCTTTTACAATGCAAAACACAAAGTTGAAAGGTTGTTTTTTTAGTACTAGAAATGTAATTTTAATTTCTGATTTTAATTAAGGCTCATCTAAAAGCATCAAACCATTGGTGTAACTATACCCCTTACAGCCCCTTAACGTCGGGGTGGAGCAGAGAGAAGTAAAGGGTCCGGGGCTTAGTCTAAAACAAATTTTGAAATCACGCTCAAAAGTTTTACTGGTTTTAAATTTTTTACGAAATTGAAAGGGCTCGTGAATTAAACAGGGGGGGAGGGGGCAGAATTTGTAGTTAGGCTACTGCATAAAAAAATATTTACAAAGCCTCTTAGGTCATAGATGACGATTCTTTGCGTAATAACAAGGATTCAGTTCAGCAGTGCAGCAGTGAGTCTGAGGACTTTTACCGCAGTCACTAAAAGATTTAGATCATGAAGACCTGGTAGATCTTGTAGACGTAGATGATACTTTGCTGAATGAGCAAAATTTGCCAACTTAATTAAGTGATGATGATTAGGGGAAGAAGTGCCAAAAGAACAACGCCAATGCCTATGACTATGGGCAAGGTGATTCTATTAGACCCATCTCTAGGGGATAAGGTATTTGGGTTGCACCGAACAAGAAAATCTGATTCGCGACATCAGACACTGGCTTTAGCGCTCAGGTTCCTTCAAGAAAATTGTTACAGAAATAAAAAGTAAGAAAGATTAGTTGTATCCATGCAAACACTTTGTCATTCTTATAAAAAGAATGGACAAAAAAATTTGGCTACTCTCTGCAATGGCTTTGAAAACGTGACAGCTGGGCTAAAGTTAACGTCTTCATTTCAGACAATTCATAAACAGTATTTGGGTGACACATCGGCAAAATAACTATCAGTTTACGTAAAAGTGAGATTTTACTTTGGCATTCCTCTCAGTTTTCTTTCCTGTTCATCATCAATTAAAATTTAAGTTTTAACAGCCTCATTTCAGTAGTAACATTATTCTGAAAAAAATTGACCCAGTTGCATCAACAAAATTGTTGTCTAAAGCTTTCAAGTGTTTTTTATCAGAAATAATGTATAATATTATGTATTATAACACAAAGAATAAAAATAAAAAGGCTAAAATTAATTAATTAGTAAGCTCTCATAGTTGTTTTATTGGTTTTGGTAAGCGAAAAAAAAACAAAAGGTTACATTAAAGGTCTTTTTATTTAGATCCCATTGTCATTATTTTTTGACGTTTCAGCGTTTTCATTTTTCAGCCATTTTCAAAACATACATCATCTTATATTCAAAGGAAAAACATTAAGTCTAAAATCACAGTTTATACCATCAACATGTGTATCAATTTTTCCATTTATAACTCCTTTTATAAAATATCCATTTTCCGAGCACAATTTCATACTATCTTTACACAAATTTTTTCTTTTTTATATTAAAACAAACAGAAGGAGTCCTCGATTAAAAATTACATACTATCTGACTTCACACAACTAAAGCGGCACCATGAAGTGTTTGAAAAATTCACTTTAAACATATTAAAAACATTTATAAATTAAGTAAAAGCAATAAATAACATTAATTCAATGACAGATCGAAGACGGTAGACATTTTTCAAAAAAGAAAAAATAAATAAATCTTTTACCATTTGTTTTTCTCAAAAACTACTAAAGGATGCTCAAAAATTCAAAGTTTATGTTAAAGAAGAAATTTCAATCTTTCCAAAAAATATTTTTGAATTTTTGAAAAAAGTTCTAAAAGTTCTAAAAAAATTCTAAAATTTTATTTTTAATTTTTTTAGAACTTTTAAAACTTTGTTTTGTTTTTTTACTTTACCTGAAAAGAACAATTTTTTTACACAAAATACTTAAAAATTAGGAAAATCCTACGAGTCAATAAAATATGAAGCTTAAGATTAAAAACAAAAGAAAGGTTTGTATAAGTACAGGGTGTTCGGCATGAACCTCCGTTCCTTGAAGTGGGTGATTTGTGAGCTCAAAATAGAGTGATAAAACCGAATTTACCTTAGTCCAAAGTTGTTTGCCTACTAAGTTACAGCGCTTTGAAGTTCTTAAAAAAAATCGATAAATAAGCGTAACTTTGGAATTAAAAGTGATGGAACAACGAAATTTATGGAGTATGCTTTTCTTGATGAGAGGAAAAACTTGGTAATCAGTAAAAATCGATATGATTCTTCTGAGGTGGTTAGTTGCCCCTCCCTCGATGTTGACGCACCCTTAACTTTTTGTTTTTAACTTTTACTGATTACCAAGTTTTTCCTCTCATTTTCGAAATTTGAAAATGTTGGTGCCAAATGTGAAATTGGCTCCAAAAAAAATAATTGTTAATAACTCGAAAACTAGAAGGGTGATTGAGATTTTTTAAAAGGCACTAAGAAGCACTAATGAGGCACTAACGACTGGCTCATGTTTTAAAATTAGTGCTTTCCACTTTTCGCTATCTTTATTCCACCAGCCACCAAGAGAAAATTGCTAATTTCATATCGTGCTCATCTAATGCTGGTGCTCCAGAATTACATCAATTAAAAAATCAAACACAGATGCTCTAGTTTGTTCTAGACAAGATTTTAGTTTTGCTATCGAAAATATTCAACTATTAATGTTGACAGATAAACCCTTTATCTGTCAACATTAATAGTTACAATACTTCAACAATTAACGTTATATTCAACAAGATTTAAATGTTCTATTGAAATAAATGTAAACGAGAGGCACCCCCGTCGAAATTCGACGAAGTATTTGAACATACGAATGCGTTAGAATAATGAAATTTTTAAAAATTATTACGTTGCAACTACCTTACGTATCTCGACGAATTTTCCTCAAATGCATCGCTTATTGAGAGGTGTGTCAATGATTCGACGTGTCCACTTATATGTTAAGTGGGACCACGTAGTAATAAGTGGCAATTTATTATTTAAAAAAATGTACGACATTGATAATTTAAAGAAAAAAAAATAATTGCTGACATACCTATCTGTGGGTGGAGAGCTTCAATTTAAAAAAAATCATTAAGATCGGTTCAGTAGAAGTAGGCTATTATTATATATCAAGAAAAGGCTTTGCGTTTTAAATATATGGATGAATATTAGTTTTTATTTAAATAATACTAATTTATATGAATAATTGAAATTTAAATCAGAAAGTTTTACATCTGTCAGTTTAATAATAAGTGAGCGGAGTTTATCCCCCTCTTGGGAAGAAATGAATTTCATTTAACCTCTTGGGCGGAAATGAGTATCATTGTTATCGCGAGAAATGAAATCATTGTTAACCGATTGTGAATAAAGTTTATTAATAACCCCAAAATAAATACTTAAGCGGTTGGTCGGTCGATTGCGTTTTTAATGTGCAGAATTACATTTTGGATTTCTTCATTTTCACACTCCTAAATACTGAATAAAGTAGTTACATAGACATTTAAACATACGCAGTTCACTATGACCACTAATACTTGCTATACCTGATTGTTTTTTTTTGTAAAATGAATAATGTTTATTTGTGTTTTTCAAATTGAAAGCTAAACCTGCGAGGTCAACAAGTTAACCATCTTATCTAAATCGAAAATTACTTTTACCCAACAATTATAAAACACAGTTACCTATTCTTATTAAGGAGTACTTTGGTGTAACATTAGAAAATAAATTTGACATGCAATTATGACCAATTTCGTACATACATTTTGATCTTAGGTCAGTAGAAAATAATAGTAGATTATATACTTAGGTTGAGAAGTTTACTATTATAGCCCTAGCGCAAGATTATAACTAGAGGCGCAAAGCGCCGAAGGATATATTTTGCGCGAGGGTTATAATAATAATCTCAACCGTAGTTTATATAGTATTTTTTTTACTACTAGTAATATCAATTTTCATAAAAATATCGTTAAAAAAATCATAAAAACAGTTTTCATTTTTTACCTAGGTAAATAATATTTTATTATTTACCTCAAAAACAGTTTTGATTATTATAATATTTTATTTTTTACTACTAGCCTAAAATGCTATCATTATTGACTCCTTTTTAAACAGAGAAATTTAATTTCTCAACCTAGGTAAATAATAAAATATTATAATAATCAAAACCGTTTTTGAATATTATTTACCTAGGTAAAAAATGAAAACTGTTTTTATGATTTTTTTTGATAATATTTTTATGAAAATTGATATTACTAGTAGTGTAGTAGTAAAAAAAAATACTATATAAACTACGGTTGAGATTACTATTATAACTTTATAGCCCTCGCGCAGTATATAACCTTCGGCGCATTGCGCCTCAGAATATAATACTTGCGCTAGGGCTATAATAGTAAACTTCTCAACCTAAGTATATAATCTACTATTATTTACCTAGATTGAGAAATTTAATTTCTCTGTATAAAAAGGAGTCAATAATGATAGCATTTTAGGCTAGTAGTAAAAAATTTAATTATTCACTTATCAAATACGAATTATTATTGTTAATCTCTGACATATTAATGCCACAATAACCTTCGAGTACGACAAATCTACATAGTTTTTTCCAAATTAAAATTAACTGTGTATTCCAGAGGTACACTATAATTCTTTTTTATTTCTAAAACCATGTTTTTATCATACTCAATCGACTCCATTTAAACAAAGCCATAGGGCTTGTAACTCTCTTGAAAACAAGTTAATTTTTTATTTTAAGGATTTAGATTTAGGGCCTCGTGTCCGAAATACAGCCAATTTCCAGTTTTTCGGTTTGTCGCAATTGCTCTTTTATTTTTGAAATTCCGGGAACGTAGAAAACAATTAAGTATAAGTTTCTTTCTGCATTGGATTCAAAATGGCGGCAATTTGAAAAGTTTGACCATGAAGATTTTCGAAACCACTTTTTTTGTATCGATTTACTCGAATTGAAGGGGCAAGTGGATGAACGTGTTATGTTACAAAATGACAAAATGCCGCAAAATCGATTTTAAGTGTTTTTACTGTTTTTTATTTATAATTTTTATTTTTTATTAATGATGCTGAAACCTAGAATATTTTTAATATAAATCTTCTGAATAGAGATGTAATGATATATATGAAATAAAATGGCTACGTTTGTTAGTTTTATAAAAAAAATATATTAGTGTACATAACACATTCTTCCCTGACATATAAATAATATAAATACTATCAGAAACACTATCTGTATGACAATGAAAATTCGTCACATGACACAATGGATACATAGCATGTCCTTCCACCAAAAATCTCATTTTTGAAAAATTGTGACATAACACGTGTCGTTCATCCATTTCAATTTTTTCTGCTACAATTGAAGATTTTTGTTTGAATATTAAATACAATTTTCTACTTCTGAATAATTACTGTATCAATTAAAAAAAATGGGCTCTATGCGTTATTGAATAACTGAGAATATCTAAAATTACAGCAGATGACTATATTTCTTACTTATCAAAATCCAAATAATAAACTACCTTCTATTATTGTCATAAAAATGTTTCACTCTCGTGTCAAAAGAGGGATTTCTAGAAGAATTAAAAACACACAATCTGTTCTTACTACAGTTAGCATAGTTTTAATTTCATTCAGTCAAATGAATCCCAAAACAACGATAGGATGGGATAGAAAATTAGGCATAGAATAACTATTCTGTCTCTGTTTCTTGTTTTTAATTTACCTAACTAAATTTGCATTTTTTACAATCAAAAGATTGATGAGCAATTAGTTGCTACGCATCAATAACGATAATTCAGTCGGTTGCATTTCTGCTGTGTAGAATTAAATTTTGGATTTCTACATTACCACACTCCTAAATACTAAATAACATAGGTAGGTATGTACAGGGTGGGCAAAATTGGATGTTTTCATAGGGGTACTCGGAAACTGTAGAAGTTAGAGAAAAACCGATGGAGCATCCTCGATCTCTTTTTTTGAGAAACTAATGATAGTAAAATCAAAATCGAGCTATCTTCTTTTGTTTTTAAGTTATAGCCCAAAAACCAAATATACCTCATTTTAATTTTTATTGATATCTCTCTTATTTCTCAAAATATTTTAAAACTGTAAAGACTTTCTTCAAACAATTTTTAACGTAGATTCCAGTGGCGTAGTCAAAACATATTTTTGACTGAAAAAAAATTATTTTTGATTTTTACAAGTTTTACTTCCAAAAAAATAATTTTTTTTCAGTCAAAAATATTTTTTGACTACGCCACTGGAATCTACGTTAAAAAGTGTTTTGAAAAAGTCTTTACAGTTTTAAAATATTTTGAGAAATAAGAGAGATATCAATAAAAATTAAAATTAGGTATATTTGGTTTTTGGGCTATAACTTAAAAACAAAAGAAGATAGCTCGATTTTGATTTTACTATCATTAGTTTCTCAAAAAAAGAGATCGAGGATGCGCCATCGGTTTTTCTCTAACTTCTACAGTTTCCGAGTATCCCTATGAAAACATCCAATTTTGCCCACCCTGTACATACATACGCAGTTCACTATGACCACTAATACTTGCTATACCTGATTGGTTTTTTTGTAATATGAATAATGTTGATTTGTGTTTTCCAAATTGGAAACTAAAGCTGCGAGGTCAACAAGTTAGCCATCTTATCTAAATTGAATACTACTTTTACCCAAAAATTATAAAACGCAGTTATTCTTATTAAGGAGTGCTTTGTGAAACATTAAAAAATAAATTTTGACATGACCAATCTTCGTACATACATTTTCATCTTAGGTGAGTAGAAAATAAATTTAATTATTCACTTATCAAATACGACTTATTATTGTTGATCTCTGACATATTAATGCCACAATAACCTTCGAGTACGACAAATCTACATAGTTTTTTCCAAATTAAAATTAACTGTGTATTCCAGAGGTACACTATAATTCTTTATTATTTCTAAAACCATTTTTTATCATTCTCAATCGACTCAATTTAGACAAAGCCATAGGGCTTTACGTTTTTCGATTTAGGGCCTGGCCTCGTGTCCGAAATACAGCCGATTTCCGATTTTTCGTTTTGTCGCAATAGGGTATTTACAAATTTTTTAAAATGTACCGTACCTATACCACAGTATAATAATATGCTACGCATACAGTAGTGCCGACGTGCAAAAATTGTGTCGCTAATATTGTTTTGCGCATGCGTGAATTTGTACTATCCGATTAATGGCGGGTTATTGTTGAATACAGTGCACATTCGGTATAGTCACCTATGATAAAAGAAACCAGGCAACTATTTTTTATAAATTCGCATCATGCGTGAATTTGTACTATCCGTTAAATGGCGGGTTATTGTTGAATACAGTGCACATTCAATATAGTCACCTATGATAAAAGAAATCAGGCAACTATTTTTTATAAATTTTATGTCAGCATGAACGAGCATGAATGACAAATCGAATGTGCACGTTATTATTATATTTTTTATAAATTAAATATTTTTTATTTGCATCAAAAACCGAAACGGAAGGTACCTTGTACTAATGAAACATGATTTCAATACATTCAGATACTTATTTATGCTACCCTTTACAAATAGATATAAAAATAACAGTGACAGCTGACAGAACCTATAAAAATAATTTTGAATTTACGCGCGCTTATATACTTCATACTATCCGATTAATGGCGGACGGTGTTCAAGGTCACTGATTTTGGCGACAAGAAATACAATGGTAACCATGGGGTTGTCACTACTGTATGCGTAGCAAATAAGTATACTGTGCCTATACTTTATTCAAGGAGACGAGATAGTGAATGTAAACAAACAACCCGCGTGTTGTGCACGTGAACTCTTCTGTTTAGCGCTGTGATTGGTTCTAACGTATAAACTTATTTTAAGCTTGTTGCATGGTTACCTAACTGCGTTGATGCGGATAACTCATATTATAGTGGCAATTAGAGCTGAGACGATTACAGGAAAAATGTAATCGATTATAAATAAATAAATGATTGAGACAACTTTAACTAAAGGAGCTTTTAGGGAATTATTATGAAACCGGCTGTTATTAATAATTTTTGAAAAATTTACACCGTATTTAATTTAACCCTAGAATACTACCGTGGGGTCACCGGCGATCCGGCTCTATATAAAATTTGGCTTAAACATGCACCAATGCCAAAAAGGCATTGGCATGTCTATCTACCTTCACTCTTGAGTATTTAGTATCAGTTTACACACCTGTAGTTTGGTTGCGTTAAATATTTATTTATATAATTTGATATTAGTGTCATAGAAATGCACCGTGGAATTTTTCTTTGTTCTTCTCTAACACCTTGTATATATTTTTACTTCGAAATATGCAATTTTGTTTACATTTATACAGTTTACAATACAATTTACTGAGTACCGAAAAATATTTTTTTTTAGGTTAATTTCTCTATATTTTATTTTATTTTCTAAGGTCCTTTATTTCCAATTTTTGTCTGCAATTTTTTTTTGTTGTATTAGTAAAGTTCACGAAATGTATAAAAAAAATTAATAATTGCATTATCGATTATATATTGGCCTAAAAATCATTATTTAAACTTGGGTCGCCGGCGACCCCACGGAGTGATATACGCACAATTTTTTCACGGTAGTATTCTAGGGTTAAGTTTACGTAAAACCGCGCTCGTGAGAACTTGCACGTGCACGTGAACATCGCATGCAACACTATCTCGTCTCCTTGAATTTAGTATAGAAAGTTACCTTACTGATAGCGTAATCCCAAAACCACATTTAAAAAAAATTGCCACTGTAGGTTTTGCCAAAAAAATTATTTGTAATTCAAACTATAAAGTTTGAGCATAAACGCGGCGTGACGTCATGGGTCGTTCCTGTCAATATTTAACTTCATGTGCTCCAACTTATTATAACCAGGATTACACATTAACTGACATTTAACACATATGTAACTAAGCAACAAACGTGATTTATACGACCAGCTACGTCACTTCCGTTTAACTTTTCACTTTGAACCTGTAGCATTTAATGCTTTTTCTAAAGCAGTTTTTGAAAAAACTTTTTTGATTAACAAATTTTTAGTGTGCCCAAGTCATTGATAATTGACTTTGCAATAATGCAGTAATTATCGATATTTAAAAAATTGAAAAATACCCTATTGCTCTTTTATTTTTGAACTTCGGGGAACGTGGAAAATAACTCTGTAAACTTCGTATCTTTTTCTACAACTTTTATATTACGTATAATTTTCTTTCTGCATTTGATTCAAAATGACGGCAAATTGAAAAGTTTGACCGTGAAGATTTTCAAAATCGCATTTTTTTTGTATCGATTTACTTGTAGAAGAAGAATTATTTCTGCCACATTTGAAGATTTTTTTTTAATATACCAGTAAAAGCAATTTTCTATTTCTCAATAATTACACTTCCAAATAATAAAAAGATCAGCTCTATGAGTTATTGAATAACTGAGAAAAAAAAAGTTTGTGAAAGATTTAGCGCATGAAATTCGCAAGTTTACAACTAAAATAGCATATTTTTAGGTACAATATATTTTAGCAATGCTTATTATTTCTCTCGAGATGAGACAAACTTTTCAAATATAAGTAGAAACAAAAGACAAACATTCAAGTAAGTACAAATACCAGTTAAATGATAACTTAAATAAAATAATTAAATATGTAGCGGAAGTTGTAAAATACCCAATAATCCACCATATGGAAAATATGGCATTATAGGAGACGAAACAAATACTTATAAAGAAGGAGATTCCGTATCAAAATTGGTTTTATATTTAAAATGTGAAGGAACTTATAGGCCATCACCACCAGAAATCTATGGTTCTTTCTGTGTAAACGGCGTTTGGGAACCACCACCAGTCGTATGTTCTCGTAAGTATGGTTGCAATAGTGATGTCGAAAACTGCTATTTTTAAATAGCAGTTACGAACCTGCTATGCGATTTAAAAATAGCAGCTTTTTGTAATAGCAGCTTTTTGTAATAGCAGCTATTTCAGAAAGACAAAAATAGCAATATAGCATAATATAGGAATAGCAGTAATAATAGCAGAAAGCAACTAAAAGCAGTTAGCAGTTATCCCTACATCGAAGTACGCGGTTGTAGCCGACATGTACGAATGAAATTCATTAATGTCTATTACCTACATTATGATTTAACATTTAATTGATTTATAATATTTCTAGTAGGTAGGTACTTAACTTAGTAGGTATGTGTTTATAGTGGGGAGAATTTGCTTCTCAATTATGACTTTAGTGAGGGGCTTGGGGTTACAACCTGAAACGTAAACAGAATTAAAGAATGTATTTTTGTATTTCAAAATCCAAAAGCTGTCCATTATTATCCTGTGCAGAAGGGCACTATGGTCAAAAATAGAGTTATGTAGCTGACAGGTAGAAATACACCTCAACTTTATTTTGGCACAAAAATGGAGTTCGTTTTTGTAAAAGTTAATTTTTTATGAATTTTCAAAAAATTCAAATTACACAGACGCTTATGGGAAGAAATAGTTTAAAACGTCGATTTCTCCGTTCGAAATTCGATTGGTTTCCATTTCAACTTTAAAACACAAGCACACACTTCCTGTTTTTAATTTTTTACTTTTTCGTATCTACCAGCTACTTTGAAAAAGTATTAATTATGATAGAAAAAAATTGTTTTAACGAACACATTTAGTAGGTTATTTGTTCAGTTATCAATTTAAAGCTTCACGTTTACATTTTGAAAATAAATTAATCTCAAGCGAGTTTGAGAATGAAAAAAACTTTGCATTTTCTCACTTTAACATTTCATTCTTCATTCTTGTGATTAAATACAAAGGATTTCTTTGAGTTTTCTTTGGTAGTACAAAAATATTCAAAAAAGCTTATACAATTTTGGGTTTTTACGAAATTTCACTAAAATTTAGTAAAATCCAAAATACAAAAGAAAACTTATAGAAATCGTTTGTATAAGTATACTTAGCTAAACCTCACAGGTAACGTATTTTGCCTGAAGCCCTATTCAAAAGAAGCAATTCATCAATGGTTTGACTCTTTCAATAGTACCCTGCTGTGTTTTGGGCATCGTGTTTGCGTTTGTTTTTATTTATTTATGCTTAGAGACTACCAAACAGGCCTACGGCCTAATTACATGATAGCAAACACATATTTTAAAATTCAATTTTTATAGTATTTTGTTTAAGTTTTTGAAACAAACACTGCTTCCTAAATAATTCAAAATTTATGTCCATAGCCATATATAAACATAACTTCCACTTTTAATTTAAACTTATTAAAGATCGTTTTACGTTACCTGATCGTCGCTAAACTATCATATTTTTTTTCGCAACTGCTAAAGTGCTATTATGCTTTATGTTAAGTCCAATGCAAAATGCTACGAGTATATGCTGTACACTACTTGCTATTTTTACTAACTGCTATATGCTATTAGCTATTTTTACTAACTGCTATTATATGCTTTTTGCTATTTTTAAAAACTGCTATAATGCTTTTTGCTATTTTTACTAACTGCTATTTGAATAGCTGCTATTTTTTAAAGCGCGTAACTGCTACAACTGCTATTGGGCAAATAGCAGACTGCTATTTAGCAACACATCACTACGTTGCAATTTAAATACATAAAGTTGAAAGTATTCCTTCTAGGTACATGCAGCTCCATACGTAACACTGAAACTACAGAAGTTCAATGCTCTTTTAATAATGTGGGTCTAAGAAGTTGTGAAAATCCAGTTGACGGCACTGTAGCAAAATTTACATGTGAACCTTTTTACGAAGAACTTAGTTTAGAAAATACTCCTTATCGGTTTTGCAGAAATGGTGCATGGGATGGAATACCTCACTGTTATCCAAGTGAGTTTATAAATAATTTCAAACTTAAGTCCCTCCTTATTTTGAATAGTTATTAAAAAAATACTTATGTTAAGTTTGTGGTCAAAAGCACCCTGTAGGACGCACTAACGTGATTAATGGAACAAATGTTAAACTGGGCGACTATCCTTGGCACGTTGGAGTTTATAATGCTCGGAAAGAATATAGATGTGGAGGCGCCATTATATCACAACGAATTATTCTATCTGGTTGGTACTGCTAAAAAATACTTCTATTCTTAATAATTTAACTGTATTTATATTTCGTAGCTGCTCATTGTTTTACGGATCTTAGCACTGGTGAAGTACGTCCTAAAGAAAACTATTTGATTTCAGTTGGTAAATATTATCATAACTACCACGATTTTAGAGATGAACACAGTCAATATTCTACGGTAATGCTAATTTTCAATTGCTTTATTATTAGAAAATAATGTGACATGCTGACATTATAGATAGACTCTATTAATATTCCATCACGATATAAAGGATCTAGACTTCAGTACCAAGCTGATATTGCAGTAGTGATTTTAACAAAACAATTAATTTTAACAGAAGCCGTACAACCAGTCTGTGTAGATTGGGGTAACAAATTTGAAAATCAACAGCTAATGCCCAATAGCCACGGTGTTGTACGTATGCTATATTAAACAATTTATTGTTAAAACTCTTTACAAAATATTTAGGTAACAGGTTGGGGATACACAATGGAAGGTCTAAATTTGTCAGACGAATTAAAAGAATTGAGCATTCCATACGTAACGTTTGATCAATGTTATAACAATGTACCAAGAGCTTTCCAAACGTTTGTACGTCCAGATAAAATATGTGGAGGCTATTTGAATATTAGTAAGCTTATTATTGTTAAATCTCTAAAATGGTTCTTCAAAATCTTTTTTTTTTTTAATTTAGGTACCAGCGTATGTGAAGGTGATAGTGGTGGAGGATTAGTATTTCTTAAACGATCTTCAGAAAGATATTTCATAAGAGGTATAGTAAGTACTTCTCCAGCTACTATAGAAAGACAATGCGATTCCAACCAGTATGGAATATTCACTTTAGTGTCTGCATATTTGGACTTTATAAATAATGTTCGTAACGCACCTATGCCGTACCTAGCGAGTTCAATCGAAAGTTCTCTATCTATAAATACAAATATTTATTTTTCTCGGATACCACCTGGAACAGCTACTTCAACCAATTCACCTAGTTTAAAGTGCGAGGTTCCTCACTTACCTCTTAATGTAGGGTTTTGGGTACAAAGGTAGATATATTACTTTATATGAGAATTGTTTAAATATACAGTGTTTCACATTCGGCGAGAACTCTTGCAGAACCTTTTTGTTTTGAAAGCATTCGCAATAATATTACTTTCCGATACCTTAAGGTATTATAGGAAAGTATTGTAATCGGGTCGAAAAATAATTTTGAAATAACACCGGATATATCTGTTTTGAGGTCCCCCGAGACGATCTAAACCATTTTCAGAAAAAAGTCTGTGTGTGTGTGTGGATGTGTGTATGTGTGGATGTAATCCGTCACGAAATCTCTGAAACGGCTGAAACGATTGACTTGAAATTTGGCATAGTGTATTATCAGATAACGACGGAGTGCAGAAAGGAGTTTTTCTACTCTCATATGTGAAACTAAGCATTTCGTCATCACTTACTCGTTACGAAAATAGCATTTTCGTTTCTAGTGAGAGAAAGTTTTAGTACAAGCGGATGTTGATAGATGGCGTAAAATGTCCGCAGTAAGACGAGCTTGAAGTTTGCGATTTTAGTTAATTAATTGTTTTAATTGATAAATTTGAAATTTAATAAATGGCACTTACAACTTAATAAATATTTTATAATTTAAATTTAAATAAATTCCAATTTTATTTGAAAAGTGACATTGCTTGGTGTACTTGGTGTCATCTAGCGGCTTTTTAAAAAATGTCTTGAAATGTCAGTTCAAATTTTAGTAAAAACAATTATTTTAAAATGTACTAATTATAGTCTTAGAAAAAATAGCATTTACGACTCGAGATGAAATCCGTTTTTTTCGTTCGATAGATTATTTCACTCGCCGCGATCTTGAAATAAATTCAAGTTTCATCTCATGTTGTAAAAAATACTATTTTTCAAAATCGGTCCGCTAATAGGCCAGTAAACAAGTACATCTTACCTTGCAAAAGGTCATGTAGTTTTGGAATTTGGATATGTTATATGTACCTAGGCCCTTATTAAAAACTCAAGTTTTGGAATTCGGCGCGCCTGTGCGCGCTTCAGTACAACCACTTTTGTGTCACTTTTTTCGGTTTTTGCTCAATAACTCTTTACTAGTACGACCTACAAAAAATATTAATGTTACCTGTTTTGTAGAGCACAAAATTTGCTGCAATTTATCCCAATAACGTGTTTTTCTAAACCATACAGTTACCGAAATACAGAGCTTCAAAGTACAAAATTTTTCAAAAAGTTAGGGAAAAGTACCACAAAAAAGACAGTGTTCATCATCTTAACGGTTTATTGGTTCAATTTAAAGACATCATGAGTAACACTTTGTAGTCATATGATAGATCTGTGCATAAAAAATTACAAATATGACCACAATACGAAGAATATTTTATACAGGGTGAGTCGGGAGAAACGCACCAAACGCCAAGGGGGTATTTTACATGTAAATATAAGACGAAAAAACCCAAAAGTTGTAGTCCGATTTTGATTGGTTTTCAAGTTACAACGACTTAAAAGCTTGAATCGCTAGTAATATAATTTCATTAATTTATAAAAACACCCTTTTTTTTAACTTTAAAGCTCTTTATTTCGGTAACATGGTTTTCTAAACCTCATATTTACGGAAATACAGAGCTTCAAAGTATAAAAAGTGGGTTTTTCAAAACTAATGAAATTTATATTACTAAATATTCAAACTTTTAAGTCGTTGTAACTTGAAAACCAATAATAATCGGACTACAACTTTTGGGTTTTTTCGTCTTAGACTTACATGTAAAATACCCCCTTGGCGTTTGGTGCGTTCCTCCCGACTCACCCTGTTTAAAATATTCTTCGTATTGTGGTCATATTTGTAATATTTTATGCACAGATCTATCCTATAGCTACAAAGTGTTACTCATGTTGTCTTTAAATTGAACCAATTAACCGTTAAGATGATGAACACTGTCTTTTTTTGTGGTAGTTTTCCCTAACTTTTTGAAAAATTTTGTACTTTGAAGCTCTGTATTTCGGTAATTGTATGGTTTAGAAAAACATGTTATTGGGATGAATTATAGCAAATTTTGTGCTTTAGAAAATAGGTAACATTAATGTTTTACGTAAGACGTACTAGTAAAGAGTTATCGAGAAAAAACCGAAAAAAGTGACACAAAAGTGGTTGTACTGAAGCGCGCACAGGCGCGCCGAATTCCAAAACTTGGATTTTTAATAAGGGCCTAGGTACATACAACATATCCAAAATCCAAAACTACATGACCTTTTGTAAGGTAGCATACGCTTATTACGACCTGTTTACTGGGCTATAAGGAGCGTGTAATTAAAGTAAATAATCTTTTTTTAAATGGCAACATATAATTTTTTTTACATAATACGGTTGAGAATTTTTTCCTGTATGCAGTGATATAATAGTATATTAAAATACATGTGTCACAAGATAGCATTTTGACGCACGAAGGCAAATTTTGCAAGACCGACTGAAAGGAGGTCTGCAAATGCCTGAGTGCGTCAAAAGCTCTTGTGACACAAGTGTTTTATACTATTTTCTCTATTTTGCAATGATTTATTTTAAAAATTGATTCTAAAAAAATCGTGTTAGAGAATTTTATTGCTTAAATTCTTAAGTTGGTCCTACTGACAGTTGACGTTTATTTAAACTTCTAAGATTTTACCAAGAGATGGCGGTAAAGTTTTTTTGATTTTAATATTTTTAACTTTAATACTAATCAATTTACGTAAAAATTTCATTATTTCTTTGGTATTTTTACTTAATAAGCATTTTTTGTAATTATTTTTTAAAATTAAGAATAATTTTTACATAATAGGGTATTTTCCAATTTTTTAAATATCGATTATTGCTTAGCAAAGTCGATTATCAATGACTTGGCCACACTAAAAATATGTTAATCAAAAAAGTTTTATTAAAAAGTGCTTTAGTAAAAGCATTAAATGCTGCAGGTTCAAAGTGAAAATTAAAACGGAAGTGACGTAGCTGGTCGTACCCATCACTTTGTTGCTTAGTTACATGTGTTAAATGTCAGTTAATGTGTAATCAAGGTTATAATAAGTTGGAGCTCATTAGTTGAATATTGACGAATATTGACAGCTACGACTCGTGACGTCATGCCGCTTTTATGCGGGAAACTTTATAGTTTGAATTTCAAATAATTTTTTTGGCAAAACCTACAGTCGCAATTTTTCTTTAATGTGGTTTTGAGATTACGTTATCAATAAGGTAACTTTGTAGATACATTTTAAAAAATTGGAAAATACCCTATTGATTTCTATCATATGTCAAAATAATTATTTTAATTACCAATGTCAACCAATCTTATCTAAAAAAAAACTAGAAACAGTACTTAAAAGTAGAACATTACAACATCGTTTTGGACGGTTTTCGATGCTGTAATGAGTATATTGTAAACGCAAAATAGAAAAAAATATTTAACATTTATTTGTTTTTAAAAGAGTTTTTATGCAATCAAATATCAGATTGGCAGCTTATGTTTCTGACATTTGTCAAAAAATTTGACATTTGTCAAAAAATTTCTTCTGCGTCTGCGTTGATCTGTCGTAGTTTGGCGCTACTAATAGTTTTGTTCCCACACAGCTCGAACTAGTTCGTAACTGGGCGGAGTGTGCGCAAATTGAAATTTTTATTGCCAACTTCAATGTGCGCTTGCGCTGTTCAGTTCTGAACCGTTCTGAACCGGTTCGACTGTTTGTAGGAACCGTCGTCTGCGTTGATCTGTCGTAGTTTTTCGCTACTATCAAGTCATACCAATCACTCAAAATCGTGCGATGAAATATGCTGTGAAAATAAGGTAGATGGCTCCACTTAAGGGAACATGGGAATTTATTTTTCCGATAGTCAATTAGACATTTTGTTGTGACTGGTGCAAATTTCATATTGACATTTGGGACACCAATCACAGCACAGTTAAATACATCTCGTACTCTATGAGAGGAGGGGTACAGTCGCTGTTTTCTGAATGTATACTCAAAACCAAACTAGCTTTTAGTTCGAGTTGCGCTAAGAAACGTCAGGTATGCGTCATTGATAATTATATTTAAATTTTACAGCCGACGTTTGTTAGAGCATAATATCTTCTTTCAAATGCCACTATTAAACTGAAATAAATATATCTGACTGCTTCAATTTTCCATTTATAACAAAATTCCCACCCAAAAGCTAAGGTGGATTCTAGTATAGCTTTAATTTTGTCGTTGTCAAATAGACAGTGACAGTATGATGACATTACTCCAGTGTAAAACATGTTATTACAGTTTCCATTGTTCCCTGATGCACTAGCGCCTCTAGTTGCAATTTATTGGATTGGTATGACTTGATAGTAGCGAAAAACTACGACAGATCAACGCAGACGACGGTAGGAACAAACCTATAAAGTCATACCAATCCAATAATTTGCAACTAGAGGCGCTAGTGCATCAGGGAACAATGGAAACTGTAATAACGTGTTTTACACTGGAATAATGTCATCATACTGTCACTGTCTGTTTGACAACGACAAAATTAAAGCTACATTCAGGACTGAGGACTGGGGTACAGCCACTGTACCCCTCTCTCATAGAGTACGAGATGTATTTAACTCTGCTGTGATTGCTGTCGCAAATGTCAATATGAAATTTGCACCAGTCACAACAAAATGTCTAATTGACTATTGGTAAAATAAATTCCTATGTTCCCTAAAGTGGAGCCATCTACCTTATTTTAACAGCATATTTCATCGCACGATTTTGAGCGATTGGTATGACTTTATAGTAGCGTCAAACTACTACAGATCAACGCAGACGATGATAAAAATATATAGTATTCTTTTGTTTTGTAACTGTTTTGGTCTTAAAATAATCAACTCAATCGGAAAGTCTTGTGTTGACACAACAGATATTTTTTATCTGTTATGAAGGTCAAGATTAAAAAAAAATAAAAGTGTATTTTAGGTAAATTTGTGTGTGCATGTGTGTGTTTGTGGACTACACGTTTTCCAATTGTAATTCAGAATTAATCAATTGTAATTCACAAAATATCAATTGTAATTCAGATTTTACTAATCATTGATATTTTCTGAAATACAATTGACTAATTCTGAATTACAATTAAAATACTCTGAATTACAAGTGGAAAAGATGTAGTTCCACCACATAAAAGTTTTTTTTATAGCAACGACGAATATTCATTTCCATACGAAGCTGGTGACTTCGTAAATCCATTTAATCGTTTAATTATAAGTTGTAATGGTCCGCATATACTAAATACTTTATCAAATTTCTCAGTTTGCGTAGATGGTATTTGGAAACCTAAACCAAGTCGCTGCCAAGGTAAGGAAATCAGAACACTCCATTTTGCTGCAATCACTGTAGATGCTATTTTAATAGTCTCCCACCCTTAAAAATAACTGCAAATTGAAAATTATTATTTTAGATCTACCTAATTTAAATTTATTACCAACAAAAGAGGTATGTGGAATATCGAAATCGACAGACAATAATGCTACGAGGTTTCTTACTCAAACTACTTTAGGCGAATTTCCGTGGTTAGTTAGGATTGAAACCTCTTATAAGCGTACGCCTTCCATTCTTTTCTAAATTAAACAACTTATAATTTAATTTTTAGACGCTGGTTGTGGAGGCGTATTAATAAATAACCGATATGTGTTAACTTCTGCATTTTGTGTTTCTTTCTCCGATTTGTGAGTATATTGGCTGTTATACAAGATGTACGCAAGAAGTGGGCCACTATTGCTATATCCGTTAATATTGAAGATACGAGGTCGATTAAGTCGATAAAGTAGTACAAATTTTTCCGCTAATTCCGATGCTAAAAGCATAAAAATGCTTTTATGCATTTTTTCGTTCCTGCCAAGGGGTCTCTATTGTTGTTTCCGTTTAATACTGAAGATAAGAAATCGGTAATTTATTTTTCATTTTAAGACAAAACTCATTTAACATTTTATAGTCTAAATTCAGTTATCTTTTCGAATACATAAAAATATATAGGGCAGGGTATTCCATATAAAGAAAAGTTATTTTGATGAATATCTTAAAAACTAGATGTTCAATTATTTTTCTACTTTTAGCATCGTAATAAGGGGAAAAAGTTATACTACTTTACTAATTTAACAAACCTCGTATCTTCAATATTAACGGATATAGCAATAGTGGCCCATTTCTCACGAACCCTCTATAGTCGGTTTTAATTAGTAAAAATGTATAATTTATTAGTACAATGGTTAGTTTGGGCGAATACAATTCGGCTACAGAACCAAACTGTGTCGATGATGGAAACAGAACTACTTGTGCACCTACGCCAATAAAAATACCAATACAAGAAAAAATTATGCACGAAAACGGTTATAGAGAAACTGATATTGGTTTAATACGCATGGAACGGGCAGTTGATTTTACAGGTAATCTTACAGAATAGTAGACCCTTAAAATAAGCTTAGCATTTTATTATTTTAGATTACATCAAACCAATTTGTTTACCAACCTCAGGTAATTTAAGAAATAAAAATTTTGAAAACACTAATATGATAGTAGCTGGTTGGGCAAAGGATATTGAAATCAAATCACAATTAAAAGTAAGAAAGGTTTATGAAGTAAAGTAAAATGAAGAAGATGGATTTTTTACCATTTGTTATTATCTAAACGTAATAATCTATTGTCATAATTTCGTAGTATACTAAAACTAAAAGTAAAGGAAAAGTAAGCTAATAGTTCTATTATTTAGTACGGAGGGTACACGACAGATAACTGCGTTTCGCTTCACTTTTGGTTAATACATAGGGTAGTGGAACCATATAGGGTAATTTTGTCACACAAAAGTGTCACGTTCCTGCGGTATTCGCTGTGTATGGCGCTCCTTAAAGGGGGTGTACAGCAGTACCCATCGATTTTTTTGTCTCATCGAACAAAATTACTCGATATAGTTCCAGTAAACTATGTTAACTAAACTATGAGTTTCATTTCATTAACCAAAAGTTCAGTGTCATTTTGTCTACCTTCCGTACTATATAGTACGTTTATAATATATGCCAAGGCTAGAATTTATTTAAATAAATCATCTGATCTGTGATGATAGCATGTAATATCTGATTATAATTAGAGGCTTGTAATATTTTCAATGTTCTTTAGGTACCAGTGATATCGAATGAGCAATGTGAAACTACGTTTAAAAACAGAATAAAAGTGAACTTGACACAAATATGTGCATTAGTAATTAACAATCTAGATTTCTGTAAAGATTCTAGTGGTAATTCATTGATGAAATTCGAACACGATGGAGATAGATCTAATTGGTATGCTTTTGGAGTCTTGAGTTATGGTTTAGATTGTATAAGTGGAATAGAAAACGTTGCAAATGTTTATACTCGAATAACAACCCACGTTCCTTGGATTCTAAGTAAACTTCAACCATAGAAAAATTTTGTACAAATTATATCTTATTTATTATTACTTTATTACCCTTTAAGGACGGCATTTATGCCATTAGAAATAATCGGGGTTCAGGTTCAGAAACATTTTATCCCCTGTAAAAAGTGAATTTCTTTTCTAATAAATACCTGTCTTAAGATAAACGTGTAAAGATTGGCAATAAATAAAAGATTTTTATGGTTTTAGTGATGATTGTGATTAATTGTAGTAAAAACTGTATCAACCCTTATAACCCTGTATCAACCCCGATAAACAAAAAGGACAAAACACTTTTTATAGTTTACGCATACATAATACATACAGGGTGATTTTTTTAAGTGGTACTAACATTGGGATCTCGGTAACCGCAAGAGATACGAGATTGGTTAAATTAGCAAAAAGTTGCATATTTAGATGACCTTTAAGAATCCATTTAAAAAATTTCAATATTCAAAATGGTTTCCGAGATAATTCAAAAAAACTGAAAATTTGCAATTTCGTTTTCCGACTGTAGTTCCAAAATGGCTTACTTTATAAAAAATATTTTGAAAAAAATTTTCAGGAGGTTAAAAAAGCTATCAAACGATAGCTCGACTTTTTATCACATCGACGCTATGCGTCGCGACGTTCAACTTTTTATTTTTTTATGGGCGACATATCCTTTTTTTTGCAAAAACTACTCAGTAGGCTTGTCAAAATTCGGATGCCAAACAAAAACTTTATATCTTGTACTTTTCTTGATTTACACAATTTTTTAGGTTATGTTATGTTACGTTATGTTAATATGTCACTTTATGTTATCTTTTACGATGAAAATTGACGAATAAAGCTTAGTTTTTAAAGCTTTAGAAACGTAAGTTGATCAAAAATAAAAAAAAGTCCAATTATTATTTATTAAATAATAACAATTAATTAATATAAATGAAATAAAATGTAAATTTTATTTCCTGATCAACTTACGTTTCTAAAACTTTAAAAACTAATAAAAAGTCCAGTTTGGTATCGTTTGATAGCTTTTTTGACCTTCTGAAAATTTTGCTTGAAATTTTTTTTTCTAAAGTTAGCCATTTTGAAACTACAGTCGAAAAACGAAATTGCGAATTTTTAGTTTTTCTGCATTATCTCGGAAACCATTTTGAATTTTTAAATTTTTTAAGCGGATTCTTAACGGTCATCAAAATATGCAACTTTTTGCTAATTTAACCAATCTCGTAACCCTTACGGTTTCCGAGATCCCAATGTTAGTACCACTTAAAAAAATCACCCTGTATGTATAAGGTTTTTCGGCTTCTACAGGGTGATTCATGAGGAAGTGCAAATATTTTGGGAGGTTGTAGTATGGATTACTCTGAGTCAAAAATGTCATATGAGCATGTGTCCGATTGTTAATAGATACAGAGATACGGCCATTTTAAGGTGTATTAAAGTATAAAACAAATGACTTATTGTTGATTTTTAATACTAACCATTAAAATAAAAAAAATTACAGTAATAGTTAAAAAATCCCACAGCCAACCTCAATGCACTTTGTAATACTAATGTTACTTTTCTAATATCATCTTGGCGTTCCTTTATGAGCGCCGCACAATTCACAATTCGAGTGAGCAATAATTCGTCTCTGGTGTTTACCTTTTCTTGAACCATCTTGTAAATTTGTTTAATTTTAATTGTTAATATTGAAAAACAGCAATAAGTTATTAGTTTTATACTTCAGTACATCTTAAAATGACCGTATCTCTGTATCTATTGACAATAGGACACATGTTCATATGACATTTTTTACTCAGAATAATCCATACTACAACCTCCCAAAATATTTGCACTTCCTCATGAATCACCCTGTATAAGTCAACAGTTGCTCATCAGCTTATAATAGTATATTGTTTTATTAGGATTAAAAGTACAACTTTGTTTGGCAAGCAACATTTGCGTTTGCAAGGCGAAGCGTAGCCGAGCGTTTGCAAAAATTAGCGCGCCAAACGAAGACATTTTGAATCCGGATGAGACATACTATTTGTTCTGCAACGAAAAGGATCAGATTCAAAATAATAAAATTAGGACGAGAGGAATCAGAAATCACTAATTAAATTGACTTTTATTAATTGTTACCAAGCAACACGCACTTTTTTTACTAGTCACAAAAACGTCAACTATAATTGCTGTTTTTGGTATTAAAAGTCTATGCTTTGGTCGATATTATCCTACCCAATGATCGATTTTGCTCAGCAGGTCGATATTACCCCTCATTTTATTGCTTTCTCTTTACACTTTTTTTTGGAGAAATGTGTTAATACTTTTAATTTTTACTATAATCCTAGGAAGCACGGAAGTATAGGTACTTGACATTATTGAATTAACAGAGATTTTATACTAAAAAATGCCTAGGGTAGTCTACATTGGCCCACGTTCTCCTACTATTACTGATTCATCTTCGATTCGTCATCGATTCCTCATCCACTCATTCTCATAGTTACGGTATGGTAACAAGAATTTTAATTTAACCCTTTAATTTTTATAGTAGGTAGAGGCAAAATATTTTAAGCTGACGAGATGAGGAGATGTGCAGATACCTAAATTGGTATTTTTACCTTCCAACGTCGTAGTCAATGTATTAAATTATTAAAGAGGCGTGGCCAAACTTATCCCTACCGCTCATCATCTTAAAATATTATACCTATACATACCTAAACCTATAATACTAATTTTAATTTATGGCACCCTACTTTCACTGCTGGATAATATTTATATTTGTTTAAAATTTAATGTGGAAAATCTACTAAAAGAAAACTCATTAGTCATCGATCATAGAGATCGTAAAGCTTTTAATATTTTAAGATTATAGATGTTGTTATGGGTTATATTATCGATTGTTAGTGAATCAAAGTACATACGCAACATACTTTTAACCTTTCACCATTTACAGTCTAAAAATAAATAAAAAGTAAATACCTATTAATACATGTCATAAACGTACATTGTACCTAACTAGCAACGTACTACTATTAATTAATAATCATTTTTCATTTTCAAGACGCTATCCATATTTTAAATATGAGCGAATTTTCATTTTCTCTAGGGTAGTTAAGTATTAAAATGTTTCTGAAAGATTTGTTTATACAGGGTGGATACATAGGCTGTTTGAAATTTGGCAAGTTTGAATACTTGAATGTTGATGATTAATAAGCTAAACCAATTTTTCGTCTTAATTTAATAAATCTTTTTCAGCAAACTTGTAGTAGTTTGAGATTTTACTCAAAAATAATTACGGAAGTAGGAAATTACAAAAGTAGGATTTTACATGTTAAATTCCTGTGAACGAGAGTCGTGGTCACCACCCTACCCTGTATTAATACTGTTTCAAAACATTATTATAAGGCTACTCTATGTTGGACAAAACGAATAATCTGACGATCTACTGAAATTTTGAGAAAATCATGAAAGCTGCTTCTTTGACGTTTTCAAATCCGTTACTACCATGAACAAGAATAAAAATGAAAAATCTAAAGTGCTGGTTACGAAAATTTTAATAAAACGATGAAAATCGTAAGACTTCTTGAGCTTTTAGGTTTTATTTTATTTGGAAATATCGATTTAAATAAACGAAATTTCGCTCCGAATTATTTCAAATCTTTCTAATTTAAACCTATGCTTTTATTTGTCTGTTATAATAACTAAGATCCTTAATAAGGTACATAAAAATTCCATAAGAAGCAATTCCAAAAATTAGAATTTGAGACTTCTAGAATCTCTCGTCTCAAGCTGAGCCTGGGAAATAGTCGACAATACTGCATCGTACTTTCTTCTTATACATTTTTTATACTACGTAGGTACTTAGGTCTAACTATACAAAATTCAACGATCTGGTTCCGTCTAAAAAAAGCGTTCAAGTGTCTCATATGAAGTATCTAGGTTCCTATCTTTAAGTATTCTAAAATAATTGGAATCCAAATTACTGCTATCGTAATTTTTATACTGTTAATCATCAAAGATCAAATAACAATAAAATCTGATTAAAAAATTAATTACATTAACATTATTTATTTCATATATTTTTAAAATATCTAAATTACTATTGTGAAACACCAATCAGTGTACAAATGTAACTCCTACATCTTCTGTATCTTATCGTTTTACATTCGAGTACTAAATTCGATAATATAGGTATATAAAGGTAATACAAATAAGATTGAAATAGTACAAATTGAAGTTATAATAATTTAAAAATGGTACTGTGGAAGTGCTTAATTGGTTTAACATTTTTACTTGTGGTCGCTGCTGCAGAAAGCGACAAAGATGTTTCATCTAGTGTTAAACTTCCAATTAACATAACAAACTACTTCGCTACTAATGAAAATGGAGACAAACTCAAACAAATGTTACGCACATATATGAAGTAAGTTTTCTCCAACAAAACCCTTAGAATTATTTATATAATTTCTTAAGTTAAGTAAGTGAAAATGATTAATAATAATTTAATAATGTAGAATTTATTCAAATGTTTTGAAAAGATTCATAATGATAGACATTTGAATAGAAATACATTGTAAATGTTTTTAAATACATGATACCCCCTCTTGTTCTTTAAAGCTTTATTGTGATGTTATATTCTTCAACTCCTTGACATAAATTCTGTTGACTGCCCAAATATGGTTAAAATGCTGTTTGGCAATACAGTAATTTATCTTAAATTTAACTCCAACTTCAAAAGCGTGTAATCTTTTATTAAATGACGTTTAAAAACAACATTTTTATTCATGGAATTGGAAAAAAGCTTGAGTGAGAGGTTTTAATAGTGATAATGCAACTCCCAATAAACACTTATGTTACAATTTATGCTGAAATGTCTTGTGGTAAGCTATGCTAGAAGCAAATTTAAAAAAATTATCTTTAAGAGCTGTATGCCACTATACTAATTTCAGTCCTGAATTCAGGACTAAAAAAATTGGTTGAATAAGAAATTTGAAATTTGCACTTTTTATACGTTACATAATTTAGAACATGTTCTAAATTATTGTCATGGTCCAAATTATTTTAATAAAAAACGTCAAAAATGTCTTTAGATATGTAATTTCTAAAGACGATAGAAATAATTCAGTAGATAACTATCCTTAGAGAAACCCAACATAAGTAGCTCAAAATTACTTGCTTTTCTCTCTCTGTCAGCTTTTGATTCGGTAGGCAACGTTGTTTTAGTAATATTGGCTTCGTTCACCCGACACTAGCGCTACGCTAGCTAAGAAAGCGCTTCGTATAACGCTTTTTTGAAGAGAGAGATACATAACCTAGCGCTTAGGTGAACACAGTTATTGGCCTAGTTCAGAACATACAACAGCTTCCAACAGTTAATCGGTTGCTCATATGCTCATACTTTCTCTCTATCTACTTCAGTACGTAAACAGAGATAAAGTATGAGCAGTATGAGGAATCGATCAGCTTTTTGGAGCTGTTGTGTGTCCTGAACACAATCAAATAATTGATTGTATATTTGAGCGGTCACTTGGAGATCAGGTCCAGACTAGAAAGCATTTGAGTGATTATGATTAATGATATCCTCGCCATAAAATAGACTGAGAGGGAGAGAATGAGCAATTAGTCAGCTATTGGAACTGCTCAGTCAGAACTGAGCATATTAACCGAACTTTTAAGTCCGCAACCTGTTCAATTCGAGAAGGTTTGTCTAAGTAGCTGTAGCCAAAGTTGTAAGTGATAGAGATAGAAGGAGCTGTCCATATCACTAAAATTGATGCGACCCTATGCGATCGGTCATATTTTCGTCGTAGCGCATTGGCTCCGTCCAGGCATTTCCTACAAAATTCAAATCTACCTATAAATAAAATATAACAGTTCGAAGAGGATGCACTTGAAACGTATGATCGATGACATTGCAATGTTTTCAATTACAAAAAATAGATATTTTTTATCTAACATGTAATATATATTTTGTGTTTCTGCTCTTACATTCAATAAAAACTGCTTATAAGTACTAATTCAGCTCTGATCCAGCTCTGAAGTTATATTATCTGTAATTAATTATTTAAAGATTTTACCAATATTAACTTGTTTATTCCGAAAATTAAAAAAAATAGCAGTTTGTTGTTCTGATATTATGATATAAATAGTTGTTATCTCGAAGATTATAATCTCTTTAACAAAAATATGTTTCAAAAGCCCTTTAAGCTAAATGGGATGACAGTTAATTAATCGTATGACAAACTTTGATTGCAATATAATGTATGTACAATGTACATCTGGGTACCTAATACGCAACACATGCATATGTATGAGCCACATTGTTTTAAGTATCATAGTCCTCATTATAAGCCAAAAGTACTATCACAACTTAAGTATGTAATGCTAATCCAGATTTTGAACGACAAGAACACGAATGGACTAAGGACGTATTAAAATGGATTTTATTCTTTTTAAGTCAGGCTCAACTACAGTCCCACCAACTTTATTAGCGAGCCGAGGAGCCGTGGGCAGCGCTGTCGTAGATTTTGAAATACAATACGAGTTAAAAGTGTTTCAGTCGCTAAATTTGCAAGTAACTGTCACTAAATTTGAATACAGGTTAATATTAAAAGTTTGCAATTAACTAAAAATTAATTACATAGGTCATAGTTATAACAAAACTGTCTAAAGGAAAATGATATTAGCTCTGTTCGTTTGACTTGCACTAGTTACTCCGAACCGTCAGTGCACCAATGAGAATAAAGAATACAGACTAAAGTCTTCAGTCATTGGTTTACGGACTGCTCCGAGCAACTAGTGCAAGTCAAACGAACAGGGGGTCAATTCTTGACATCCTTCGACTTATCACGAACGGTGAGTTAAAACGAGTGTTTTATCTCGAATGAAGCTTGACAACGTTGCAAATCCTTTTGTAAACGCCACACAGATGATGTCAATAACGAAGAAATTTAAGTGACATGGTGTTCTCGAGAAAACGTTCGTCTTAAAACCTTCGAGATAACACGAGTGCACTTTGGCGAGTGAGAAGTAAACGTATGTTAACTGGCTAAAAGTATGAAAGATAGAACCGTTTTCGCTTATCCATTACAGTCACAGTAGCGTGTATTTACTGTTTGACGCTTTTATTACCTCTCGTACCGACCGGAATTCAAGGGTCGGTCATAAATAGACAATTACCTTAAAAATAGTTTATAGAGAAAGTATTAAAAAATAGGAAATATTAACATAAATTGGCATAAATTATGTAGAAAATAAATAGAACACCCACAAATATAAAAATAATGCCTTAAATGTATTAATACAAAATTAATTTTAATTAATTAGTTTTATTAATTTCTGTAAAAATAATTCAACCAATCGATCTATGAGAAAAAATTCAAAATAAGATAAAAATAAACATAATAATTTCGAGATTTTAAACGTGGCTCTCTGCATAAGACATTATTTGACAAGTAAATGGCATTTCTAAAACGTTGCCAAACCTTCTATTCGACAAATTTCGGCAATGGCTCGGCATGCTACCATTCGTTTTATCTCACTTTCGTTATCGAAACGAAGGATCGAGAATTGGGCCCCAGAGCTATTGTAAAATGAATGAGTCATCTACGGACTTCTAAAATGTCATTTCCCGATTTCCGTCGTATTTTTTCTTATTGACAACGGTTGCTAACTCTCCTTTTTGATCATTTATGTTTTAAGCGTTGTGTACATATTATCCGTTCACTATTTATTTGCGCTATGGTTAGCCATGTTAGGGTGACAGATTCCACCCAGTATGAATTTTGGAAAAAATCAGTTAGGTTAAGTATTGTAGAGTAGTGGCTTTTATTCAATTGTGTTAATAGTTGTTCTGTCAGTGGTCTGTCATTTTTTTGGTATTGTCAAGGAGCTGCCAGTCAACTTAATAGGGACTTTTTATTTTGGCAAACCAAAAAATAAAAGTTCATGGCCAACTATAGCGCAAATAAATAGTGAATGGATTATAGTAAGCGGACAGCATACTGTCATTTTGAAAGGTTTTATCATAACCTAAAATAGTTGTAGATACACGCAATTTTTAACTATGCCTGTACCTAAACTGAATTCTTGATTATAATAGGACGAATCTTTTCCCGCAAGAATTATTTTAAATAAAATTATTTTAGTTGGCGTATTTTCCGTAACCCAAAATTAGTTCTGTATCTTTCTATTTATCAACGGTTAGAGGGGAAAGCTCATAATTTTTAGTCTTATGTTTTAAGAAAATGTACCATTTGATTTGAATTAGGCTCCAAACTGTACAATTCTATCATTTCACTTAATTTTGAGATATAGAGAAAAAATCCTAAATTTGAACACTTGGACTTGAACTTGACTTGACTTGAACAATGGACTCTTCAAGTAAAACAGTAATATGCAATTGAGAAAACTCTATAGAGGGAAATCAGTCTACAAAGAACGTAGGGGACTATTTAAAAAGTCAAATAGCGACCGTCATTAAAGAAAGCCTATCTTAACCCTCCAGTAGTCGCTAGCTAAGGATTTTTTTCACACTACAATATTTCATAAAATTTTTTTAGAAAACGATACAATATTGACCCTTTGTCTATCTGAGTTTTATAGCTTCGTCAATAGGTTACCGACGTGTTCGCAATCTTATGCTATTTAAATAAATAAGTCTTTCGCTGTGGTCGAGTCGACAGTGTGTAAAAATTAAATTTACTGCTATAGTCAAATTGTCACACTTATGGGGATCGGGAAATGTCTTCGCCGTTGAAGAAGAATGATGACTAAGAACGGTTTTTTGATAATATTTAATTAAACATTAGTCCTACAGAAATTTTATTCTGATATACAAACAAAAAATGCATATTACAAGTTTAATGGTTGACTCGCTTTTAAGACGTTGAAAAGATACGTAATTTGATTTAAAAAATAATTATTTAATTAAAACGATGCCTTTGGCTTTATCTGCCTCTTGTTCTTTAGATAACTTTATCAGTTAATCTCTTTAATTTTCGATAAAATATCCTTAAGATAAACCAAGACGTAAAATTAGGTAAATAGAAACTTTGACTGAAAGGCTTGTCAAGGAGTATTTTTCTATTTTATCTTGGCTTTCCTGAATCTTTTATTACTGCACTTCTGATTTATTTTTACTAAAGAACTTAAACACTTGAAATAGTATATTCTGAAATGAGTGCTGAAAAGTGAAATTTTCACTTTTCTACGATTTGTATTATGCTTTTCCGAATACCCCAATATAAAGTTCTGATCAAAAATAGTACAATTCTCTGAACGAGGAATTATTTCAAATCATCTACTAAAAGAAAAGCCATCATCACAAAAAAGCTAACGTTAACTTTTCCGTATTTTTCAATTTATCTTCTTCTTTAGCACACCAAGAACCGAACAAATAGCAGTAGTTAACGATTATACTGATGAATTGATGGTCGAATTGAACAAGTATATAATTATGGAAGGATACGATCCTATGGAAATGCCAGATCTTGTGAACGAATGGGAATGGGTAAGTTTCGAGATGACTTAATAAAACAGCGCCCATTTAAAGTGCCATTTCAGAAAGTTATGTTCATTACCTATAAAGGTGTAATGTATTTAAAAGATGGTTGGCTTCAAGGATTGGGAACTATGAAACGAACAGGTGATGTAACAGTTTGGTACGAATATCCAAATGTCAAAATTCACATGCCTTTAGGATATGACGTTTTTGTGGTAAATATTCTCATACAAGTTGGTAAATTTTTATAACTAATTTAAATATTTTTTAGTTCGATTATCAATACAAAGCTAAATTTATGAATATGGGTCCAAAAGGTGGTATAGATGGTAGAAGTACAAATTGCAGATTTACTATAGATATTCACGTTAATATGATCAGTTTATTAGCGAGACTAGAAAAATTCGATTTATATAACATAGGGTAAGAAGAAGAAAAAGAGTTTTTATTAAAATTTAATCAATTGAAATTTTAGAAAGATCTCCCTTAAATTTACTGGAAATGTGTTGGTAGATTGGATGACAAATATGTTTATAGCAGTAACGATACCTTTTATTAAACCAGTCATCACTTGGCTTGTTGAAGGTTTTATTGCTGGAGGTTTAGTGGAAGTAATTGACGTTTATAATGGAGTAATTTGTAATATTTTAACTTGTCAATAGAAAAGAAAAAAATATTAATTTATATTGTAAATTTTAGTAAACTTTGTTAAACATTCGGCTTTAAGTACTCGTTTTCTTTCAACTATGAAAATTTTCCGTTTTTCGGAGTTTTCAATTATATCTAGAAAACATTGAGTTTTATGAAAAAAATTAGTTATAGAAAAATGAAAACTTATTAAATTTCCTACAAAATTGTTCCTATTCATTTTTTCAGTATTCTTTATAGTTTTCGAAGTATTCGTTCGCCAAAAGCGTTAATGCAGGAAAAAAATTTTGCCTCACGTTTTTGATCAAACTTTTGCCTCTAGCACCTCAACCCTTCGTTTTATAGTGAAAGTCTTTATAAAAAAAGTTGTAAAGCATTAAATTTCCATTACTATTTTATCTTCGACTGGTACAGAGTTACAGGTATTTGAAAATTTTTGCGGGCAGATATCTCGAAAACTATGAAGAATAGAAAAAATATGGATAAAAATAATCTTGTAGGAAATTTAATAAGCTTTCATTTTTTAAGAATAATTTTTTCTCTATGACCCACCGTTTTCTAGATATAAACAAAAACCCAAGAAATGGGACCTTTCCACCCCTCTCCCTCCATTAGCCATATAGCTAGAACCGGCGACTTTTAGTATTTTCACTACTCCAAACACACTCCTGAAGAAAAAAAATTCTACCCTCTCCCATGTCCTCTACACCCCTTTTAAAGCGTTCAATGACTGAACTTAATCGATATTTATTGTAACACAGCTGACTTGGGAGTAAATAGTTGCTAAGATATCAAAACAGCAACCAAACAGCTGTTTCAGCATTAGAAAAAGTGCTACGAAATTATTTCCAACATCAAACATGAAAAAAAGTGAAAAAGTTTGGCTTCCAAGTACAAGTGAGAGCTTTATAAAAGACTTTTCTGAATCTGAAGATTTTCACATCAAGTTTGACTCTGATAAAATCGATGTTTCTAACGAAAATTTAAAATATAAGTTAACGCCTTTAGAATCAATCGCATGTGCCGGTGTATTACAAGAAGCTGCATATCAATTAAGCATTTTAAGTGACATTCATAGCACACCTACTAATGGTAACGACAGTTACTGGCAACGCTTTAAAAAAGTGTCTGTTAAAAACTTCGATGTTGAAACCATGGAAGAGCCATACGAAAAAGCATTGCAGTATCAAATATACATCAAATTTCAAAAAGATGTATCGTTTATAAGAAAATTACTTCAAGATTCGGTTCATTCGTTACTGACTAAAAATGCATTCAAGTATTTGATAGATCAACTTGACGAATATGGGAAAAAGTTGAAGCAAGAAGACCAACTTTTAGAAACGACAACTAACAGTCAAATTAAAATGAAAGAATTAAAATTTTTATTAAAAAGCGAAGAAAAACAGTTCCTTAGTGAAATCGAAACTCGATCAAAATCACTGGGTGCTTTGAAAGATGAATACGAGGTGTGTGCTTCATTTTTTTTAGTTAAAAAAGTTAAATTACTGATTACTTTTTAAAGGATTTATTGGTTGAAAACAATTTTAAATTAAATTATATAGAAAGATGGGAAAACTCTCAAATTGAACAAAATAGGGCTAAATTGAAGAGAGAAGAAGAAGAGGTTTTAAGAAAAATAAATGAAAATAATCTTAAAATTGAAAGGGAATATCGTATTTTTGCAGAAATTGCGGCGTTTATTACGCAGAGTAGAAAAGTAAGTATTAATGGTCAATCAATAATTAAAGATTAATCAAAACCTTAATCAATAAACAACAAAATAGTAATTGTGTTCGATTTGGTAGACAAAAATTATTCTTGTAATTTTTAAATCTCTAACAATTCGCATACACATAAGTATTGTTGGTTGCCTAACATAAAATAATTTAACTAGCATTATTATTAATTATTTTAAAATTTAAAGCCAAATCTTATGAATTCTATGGAAAAAAAATCTTAACAGAAAGCTAAAAGAAAAAATATTAATGTCAAGTCAATTCCGCTTTGTTATGATTATGCCGAAGGTACAACGTGGTCCTGACGAGCTAATATTTAATAAAAGGCCCTTCCACTATTATAAAAATTGATTTAAATTTTTTGGTGGATCAATAATGTAAAATACAAAATCATTGTGGATGATTTTCAATTCAATATTGTCATTCATTATATCAAATCACCTTAAAATAACCTTACAAAGATTATTGAACTACTAGGGGCCCTATTTTACCCTGTACCATGGAATATACCCCCCTCTTAATTTGGAGCTGATGTCATCAATTTAGTGTTATTTATATGAGTCATTTTCTAGCTTTGGAAAGATCTGAAATCTGAATCACTCTAAATAATTACAAACTTTGAGAATTCAGCGTATTGATTGATTAACACCAATACCTACTTGCTACTTGTAAGTATAGGCAAAAGAAGAACTCTTCCATTGTTTCATAGCGTAATAGATAGGTAGATTATGTAAACTCCATATGTTATAAGCTTGCCGAAAAAGGCTTAAAAAGTCAAAGATATAAACCAAATAAGTAAATAAGGGCGATAAGTAACACCCGGTTCGTCTAATTCGCTCTTTTTTAAACTTTGGTACAAAGTTGTTTTGTATATAGTTGTCTTTATTTGCTTTTAAACCTAAAATTTAACAGGTAAATATATTCTGCAGTTCTCAAACTGTGCGCTGGTAGGGTGGTAGGATTAAAGTTAAAACATTTTAAGGTAACCAAAGACCGACTTACTAATGATAGTTACTATTGTTGATAAAAGTTTAAAATATTGTACAAATTAATAAATTATTCTTCTCAATTTAAAATGTTTTAATAAGTCTACTACTGTACAGAGTACAGTTTGAGAACTGCAGACCATACTTACCACAGTTAAATTTTATATTTAAAAGCAAGTAAAGACAGCTATATAAAAAAGTTTAAAAAGGAGAGAATTAGGCTACCCGTTGGTTTCTATCTTTTGAATTTTTAAGCCTTTTTCGGCAAGCTCATAATACTTGGACTCTAGACTCTAGATACTTATTTTTGCCCAATAATCAAGAGAAATATTCTATTAGCAAGCGTCAATAAAGGGCAGATAACGTGGCTATACTTACATAAGTCAGTATGAAAAAATGTTCTAAAATGAATTTACAGTTACAGCTATTAAAAATATTGATAAATAAGGGAGATATCGATCAAAATTAAAATTGTGTAAATTTGAATTTTGAGCATAACTTGAAAAGAAAAGAAGATAGCAAAATTTTGATTTTACTATTATTAGATTTAAAAAAAAAGAGATCGAGGATTTCGAGGAGATCTTTGTCGTACAATCATAATCAATGAAGGCTGTAAAACAAACTCAATTGTGCTATAGTGAAGCTAGAGATGCTTAATATGAATCTTATAGTTTTGTTTTTGCAATCCTAACTCAGAAACGACTTGAGCTTGAGGTAACTGATAGTCGCTATTTTGCTTATATTTAAGAATTAAAATGCTAGTTTGTCTAATGATGCTATTGAACTCGAGACTGGTTACTAGCATACTATAGCTAATATGTTAGCTTTTATAAAATTATATACCAGATTAAAACCACTCAGCCTTACTATTAAAATTTAAATTTGAAAGTTAGAAATAAGAATAACTATAAGAAATTCTAAAGCGGGCTCATAGCAAAAGATGTTACGCCACTGCTTGAAAATAGATATTTGCTAGAAAATAGATAATAGAAAATAGAAATAGAAAATAGATAAAATAGATAGCAAAAATGTATGAAGACTAAAATTTAAATAAATAACTTTCAAATCGCATAATCAAGGTTAGCAAAGAAGTTAACTAGATCGTTAAAACTAAATAGGTAATTTCAAAAAAAGTGCGATCTACAATTTGTTTTTTTCTTACTTTACCGACACGTCGACTTTTAAAATACTCGGTAAATAATTTATTTAATTATAAATTTTCTAAATAAATATTTAACAACAAACTAAATTAAGTAATTAAACTCACAAAATAAGTCGTTATTCATAAATATTAAAAGGTCACGTGTCGGTAAAGTAAAAAAACTGAACTATAGGTATAGTTCAGTCAATCAGAGAAGAACCCTTTACGTGCGTATACTGCGCATGTAACGTTGGAGAGATGGCTTTTCTCTGATTGACTACGCAATTTTCATTAAAGTAAAGAAATTGGAAAGTTAAAAGAATGAAAACGTAAATTAAACCTCTATTCTATTTACCCAGTAGTTTGCTACAAGTTTTAAACTCGGAAGAATTTTTGAAAAAATGCAACTAAGTTTCGAAAACTCGTAAAAACCGTCAATGTAGAAGAATGTCAATCTTTCTCTCTATGATTATTTTAATTTTATTTATAGATTAAGCAATATGGCAGTGTAGTGCAGTCCAAAAAAAGTAGTGCATGATTCATAAGAATCAGTCCATAGTATTTCTAACCTTAACGCAAGACTACTTCAATATTTTTCCGTGTGGTGGAGCTCCAGAGCAGAGCTATTGTAAACTGTGATCATTATCACGTTTTCTTATCTCGCGTAGCGATGAATCACGTTCCAGTATATTTGAGCTGAACTATACGATTTAAACGGCTGTTTAACGCGTCCGCGTCCT
Organism: Malthinus seriepunctatus; assembly: GCA_963924605.1. NCBI lineage: Eukaryota > Metazoa > Arthropoda > Insecta > Coleoptera > Cantharidae > Malthinus > Malthinus seriepunctatus. The sequence continues at coordinate 26,376,490 of OZ004600.1, read as the reverse complement.
ACAATGAATATGTATGATCCGGGATGTGATAATATGTATAGTAATTTTCCATTAACGCACACTTTTGAATACTAGACTTTGATCCCAGTAATATCTTATAGAAGGTGTGGTGAATAATGCTACAAACTTCCACGTTTTAGAATAGCTGGAATGAATAGCCCAAGGTGCTGTTTAGTTTAAAGTTACATTCCAACCTGCGCACTCCTCAACTGTATCAATTATTTTTGTATGAATAAAATTGTTACATATTAAACAGTACTCCTATACTTGTTACAATTTGTAGGTCGCATTATTGATCCAACAATAATTTCAAACATTATTTCCACTTCCATCTATGGAAATCCTTTACAGCACAGCCCAGAACTAATTATTTATAAAGATTTAAAAATTTGAAATACCTTAGGAATATTTATGAAACTCTCAAACTTACGCCATCTTTTTGTACATCTACACTGTTTTCATCTTTAAAGTCGTGTTTAGTTTAATCACCCAGCGGGCTCAGAAGCATCAGAATCACATAAGTATTTGCAAAGTTTTAAATCGGCGAAAGTGGTATAAAATAAATTTTTAAATTATTATGGTGTAAGAACAGAGCCTAACCTGTTCTCTTGCAAAATTACGATCGTGTTTATAATAATGTATTATCTCTTGTACCTCCTAAATAGAAAATTTTAGCAGATCATGCTTTGAAGAATATGTTAAGCCGTCGGTTCCGGCTAAGCTGTTATAAACCCAATGAGCAAATAATTGAAATCTCTTATACTCTCATCAAAGATTTTAAATTTAAATTGTATACAGGGTGATCTTTTTATAATGTTCAGTGCGTACAGTGTACACAATGAGGAAAGAAAATAAGATTTCAACTTCAACAATGTAAACTAATGGATCATCAAACTAAATTAATTATCTTGAACTAATAAATTAAAAATTTATCGATAAAGTAGAGTTCAATAGAAATAACAAATGAATAATTTTGACACGTTATTAAAGAAATTATTTCTGTAAACACAATTTTTCTATGGTCAGAATCACGAAAGCTTTTTGGTGCGGGTGGGGAGGGGCTGAGAAATGTCTAGTATACGTTGTTGATAAAGTACCGTTGAATCGAACAGCCTACGTTTCTTACGTCACTATTAAAGTTAACTACAGCAAAAATAATTTATTCTGAGGAGCTGTGAATATGCGCAGATACCTAAACAGGCATTTATCCCCACCAACGCAGTATTCAACGTATTTAAATTATTAAAGGGGCGTGGCCAAACCTGGGCGAACTTCCCTCAGGTTAAATTATTTTAGCTCTAAATATACAGGCTAATTTTTTTAAGTGTAGTTTGCAACTATGTACTGCAAGACAAATTTATGTTGGCGAGCGATAGGGATGCGCAGATACCTAAATTTGTATTTATCCCCACAAACACAGTAGTAAACGTATTTAAATTATTAAAGAGGCGTGGCCAAATCTGCGCAAACTTATCCCTACCGCTTGACATCAGGGATCTGTGTTGTAGTAGTTTACTTTAGAAAAATTTTCTAAATTCGAGTACCAAAAGGAAACTTTTCCTGTTGTACTTCTTAGTTTACACAACTGTGTAAGTTACGTTGTGTTAATATGTTACTTTATGTTAATTTTTACGATGAAAAATAACAAAACTTTGTTTTCCAAGTTTTTTTAAACTTAAGATAAAAAGTTTTCATTTGGAACCCGAATTTAGACAAGTCCACTAAGTAATTTTATGAAATAGTATATTATAATACATGTGTATAAGAAAGACTTTATCGCATCAGCGACGAAAATTACAAGCATGAGCTTGCGAGTGCTTGTAACGGCGCGTATGCGATAAAGTCTACTTATACACGAGTATTATACGCTAGTTTTTATTATAATTGCAACTAAAACCTCTATAAAAGAGAAAAAATCTGTATTTAAAATTTGAAAATTAAGCGTGCCGATTTTGGATATATTTGTTGCCACAGAGATGTTTTGTGTTTACATTGGAAAACAACAGTCACACAACAGTTAATATTATTGTTGTTACCTAGACGACTTTACAGAGCACTTGTGCTATAAAGACGATTTTATGAACGCTTTTTAGTGTGAAATTGGCAGATTATAATGCAAGTATAATAAAAAAAAATATTATGATCATACGAAAATTAAAAGTTGAATGTCGGGACGCCTAGCGTCGATGCGATAAAAAGTCGAGTTTAGTATCGTTTGACAGCTCTTTTGACCTCTTGATAATTTTTCCGGAGCATTTTCTTCTAAAATAAACAATTTTCGTATCACAGTAAAAAATCAGAATTTACAATTTTCAGTTTTTTTGGATATCTGGGTGACGCTTTAGAATTCTTGAATTTTCTATACGGATTCTTAAAACTCATCAAAATAATTCAAAGATGTATTATTTCTTTTATTTATGTCTAATCGGCCAAGAAGTTTGTAAAAATGCCCATAACATTCCCATGCCCATTACATTAAAAAAATTTAAAAAATGTTTGTTACGAAATAAAATTTTAGGATCTAGAGGATAAAATGCAAACCTGGATAAATAATTATAATCATGAAGTAGCAATCAGAGATGCCCAAATTCAAGAATTAAATACCAAACGAAAACGACAGTTGGATAAGTTACAAGACCTCTTAAAATTGGTATTTAATTCACTTGCATTTAATACACAGTTTGGTAAGTTATTGGTTTTAGTACGAACAACGTCGAATGGAAATGAACGATTATTTGGAATTAAAAGAAAAACGAAAACAAGAAGCTGAATTGTTACGTAAAATGAATCAAAGTTCGACTAAAATACAAGCATGGTGGAAAGGTGTTATGGTACGTAAAGGAATAGGTCTGTTTAGTGGAAAGAAAAGAGGAAAGGATAAAGATGGAAGAAAAAAAGGGAAAAAATAATTTTCAAACGCCACTTTTAAATATAATAAAACCACAATAATTTACAGTATCCCTTTGTTATTATTGAGAGTATTTGTAGGTAAGAACCCTAATTATTTCACAGATTTGAGCTTTTGTGGTGCGTGGGAATCCCGCATAATTTCTTAAATTCGTTTTACAATTAACTTATGTGTGATCTTATGACCTATACTTCAATACGTATTTTATCCTGTTCAACCCCAAGTCGCGTGCTGCCCTTATAACTATGCTGGTATTCATTACACACCGGCCAACTTACTACAGGGTGTCGCCAGCCCTTAATCGCATAATAGCTTTCTGACATATGGTGGTTATGGTGGTATATGCATTAATCAGTTTATAACATCCTCACTTGTAGTTGAAACATTTGATTTTTTTTTGTAAAATAATTTTTAGAAAAAAATTAGATCTATTTCAACACGTGAGTTATCATTTCTATATTTGTATAATTTAACTAGACTAAAGTGGTTACCAACTGGAAGTATGTAATGTTGTCCAATTACATATTCTATATTTGTAACGCAATCGTTTTTTCTACATTTATATGAAGTACTAACAGCTAATGAGGAAGTGTCATGTCTTTGTTTCAGTGTTTCATCATAAAAAATACTAAAAACATTTTTGCATTTCTACCACTTTTTATTACATAATATTTAACTAAATGTTCCCATAATTACCACCTATAAAAGAATTACTTTTATAAAAGGATGATAAACTAAAATAGCGAGGGGTTTAATAATACTTGGTTGTGTTTTGTGTTCACCCTACTTTGGTACGATGAGGGAAGCAAACGATGCTACTCCTCATAGTGTTAACACATCGAAATATTAATTCATCTAAAACAAATAGCAAGTTATATTCTTAAGAGTATTGTAAGAATAGAAAAAAAATAAAATATAATAATAACATCACGTATTTCATGAGTATTTTTTTTCTTCTGACGCTATTATGATTGCGTGTCCCGCATGAGATGAGACATGAATGTGTCGGAAGATATTGTGACCCTACGCAGTAGTCCAATTGAGCGAGTTAACGTTAATTAATCGTAATGGTTTCTAAATTGGTTTCAATTGAAAAGGCCGTACAGACTTGCAACAAGTGTCTGCAACTTACAATTATTTTACTAGTGACGGTTGTACATAACAAGCAAAAGTTTTTGACGAAAACTATTATTCATCTAATATGAAAATTTTCCAGCATAAATAAATTTTTATTTGCGTTTATGTAGAGTTTTATGAAAGCAAAAAAAAATTGTTTGTATTCTCTCTGTTTGGAGTAAATCTCCTGGTCATAAGTCAACTTTCTGAAACAAACATTGACTAGAAAATGGCTATGGCTATTCAGAAGTTAAAAACGAAACGGCGATTTGTAAGTTCTTCCAGACAAAATAAAAGTGCTCTTCTCGTATCTTTCGTATCTCTTTGTACAATGATTAATGATTACCTAATTAACTTGATCAAATTTTGATTTAATATGGAACACAATTTTAAGTCAACATAAGCTATACGTAATAAATCTCCATTTAATTTTTTAAAATTTCTAAATTGCAAGATATTTTTTTCACGAGTTCTGGCTATGGCTATTCTTATGAGTTGTAATCGCTCATGACTTCTTTAGCAAGGCAACCCAACTGTAAAATTAATATTCGCAAGTTAATATGAAGAAAGTATTTATAATACAATAATTATTTCGATTAAAAAACAAAGTGACTCGGTTATTCCAACAATAATTTATTTGTTTATTTACTGCATCAGTGGTACAAAGGGCCAAGTTAAGATGCAAAAAACAACAAATTAAAAGTCCAGACCCTGGACGTGTGATGCAAGATTAGTAACAGTCAAACATTTGGGGATGGACTGGACATGCACAGAACCATGCAGCTGACAATCTGAGAAATAAGAGAGATGGAGGATTCTGTTGGATGCATATGATGGCTTTAAAGATTTTTGAAACGGTCTGCGTTGAAGAAATTGAATAATAAATGAAATGCATAATAATGCATAACTTATGCACGTTTTTATGATTTTAGAACTCAGACGAATCTGCTTTCGAACGACTGAATTGTGCTACGTTTCAAAGTTGTCTTGTAGTAATTAGAACCATAGATTCCTAAGAGTTTTGGTAATAGTTAAGCGCCTTATGCAAACGAAAATAATACCTAAGATAAAATATGTGAAAAAATTCAAAAAAATAACTAACTTGAATTAATTCTATTTTATTTTATTTTCAATTATACGTAACATAGTGTGTTCCCCGGATTGAGTTTACTAGGTAAGTATAATCGACAAATAATTTTGGAATTTCATTTTAATTCTTGGGATTCCACCCTGCTTAGTCTAAACAAAACTTTCAGCAGATTTTTAGTGTATAAAAAAACGCTCGTGATAATTGAGAAGAATCTTTTTTCTGATCAGCTGAAATGTCTTTTAGGTCAACAATACAGCAAAAGTTAAGTCAGAATATGTCAAATCAGAATATGAAATTATTTATGGCTCTATACAAAATTTTCAAACCACTCAAATGGACTTCAGGGACTTCAGGGAACAGATGCAGCTAAACCACTCCCTACAATTTTCTGTCAACTAAAATTGACAAATGTCAATTATTGTGTGGTTGTTATAAAAACCGTAATTTCAAAACTCGACCAATAGAAAAAAATTCTATTCAAATATCGCGCGCTTTTTTCGGGAGTGACTTAGCTGGACTTGTTCGCTACACAATATCAAATACAATTAATTTTTTTAGATGAGGCTTTAATGTTGTATTTCGTTTTCTTTTTGGAGAAGGAGAAAGCCAATTAATATTTTAAATTTATTGATTTTGATGATGATGATGACAAAAAAAAACAACTCGAAATAAATGAATATTTCTCAATAAATTTTAAATATTAATTGGCTTTCTCCTTCTCCAAAAAAAATCAAATACAATAATACCTATACAATATTTATTTTTGTTATTTTTTTCTTTCATCCTTTATAATTTCAATCATAATTTTAACACCCTTATAATAGGAAGGAAATTTTGCGCAAATACAACTCCAATTCTATCCATTTTATGTTATGCTGAAAGTTTGCCAAATGTATAAACACAGACATCGGTCGTACATTTTTTATTCTTAAAAATGCTATAAGTTTTTCAAATATTGTAATCTGACTTTGTTTTTTGGCTGAGGAAAATTTAAAGGTAGTAAAATCAGAAATGTCTTTGGGGCAAACCAAGACACTCTTAGCTGTATGATAAGTTTTTAATTTGTATTTGAAAACTGCTGACGAGGGTAATAATTATTAACAAGATCTATTCAACTAAGTATGTACCAATACACTGGGTATTTCATATTTAGAAAAATATACAGAAAATATATTTTATATATCTACAGGGTGATTCAAAAATGACGAAATTCCTCTGGAGAGGTTGTTGGGGACTATTAAGTGAGTACGGGAAAAATGTTAAAAAAAAATTCTTTTCAATGATTTCTCTGAGATATTAACAGCTGAAGCTGAAGATGGGTTTTCAACATTTTTATTTACCAGCACAGCATTTACTAACCCTGAGAGCTTTAGTATGAATCTGGCAATGATGTTACAAAAAAATAATAGATTGACAGTTGTCAAAAAAAAATTTCTTGGTTAATTTGTCATGTTGTCAAATTTACGATCAAGTTCTTCTTAAATTATTTGAACTTAGCAGAAGAATTATTTTTTTAACATTTTTCCCGGACTCCCCTAATAGTCCCCAACAACTCCTCCAGAGGAATTCCGCCATTTTTGAATCACCCTGTATAATCCGTTCACTATTTATTTGCGCTATGGTTGGCCATATTCCACCCGGTATAATTTAGAAAAAATCAGTTAGGTTAAGTATTAATAGTTGTCTGTCATTTACGCTTGTTATGTTATTGTGCTAGTTGACACTTTAGTAGGAATGTACTGTTAAGAACTGTCAGTCAACTTTATAGGAACTTTTTATTTTGGCAAACCCAAAAACAAAAGTTCATGGCCAACCCTAGCGCAAATAAATAATGAATGGATAATAGCTATGAAACAAAGAAGCGACACGTTGAAAAAGAATAAAAAATAATTCTTGAATTATCAACGAGGATGAAACTTGGTTACCTACATCCGTGGAATCTTTCTACTAAATAGGAATTGTTGCATTGGGTTCATAAGGATGTAAAGGACTTTCAACTACACAATTTTCTAAAAAAAAAGTACTGATGGCACCAGTATTCTGGGATGGTGACGAAGTCTAGCTTATTGAAATTACATGAAGGTTAACCATAAGTGAAGAGACCTATGGAAGCACAATTCAAAATACAAAAACGTAGAGAAATAACGTCCACAATTCTTATTCCCAAATAAAACTTGTTGCTACACGACAAATGCCGGGTTCAGAAGGTAAAAAAGGTTCAATAGTTTAACAGGTGACTATCGTGTCGGTTGATATGCATACAGGGTGTTAAGAGCGAACAACCTTCTAGGAGTACGATAGAGGACATTAGTACAATCATTTATTGTAACGGTTTATTGACTCTCTAGTCTCTAGGGTTAGGGTTTCGTTACGGCATTCTTAAGCGGAGAAATTATTGTTTAAAACCCTAAAACCGAGCCTAAAACTTCTGAATTTATACATAAATATTTTTACAATTTTTACATTTAACTTTTTTTATTTAAAATTCAATAAAGAGTATCGAAGAAGTATCCTGGTAATTTTGATAACGATAAGACTTGTACTTTTCAAATTTTTCATTTCCTTCAAACTTCAAAACAAAATTTTAGCCTAAGGGGTGTAAAACTTTAAGTTTCTTAAAGAACACGTATGAAAAAGCCTTGACACCAACTTTTGCGATCGTCAAATTTCGATATTTATAATTATTATCTAAAATTAATGAACTGTATATGTTGATGTTGCAAAATAAATGTAACCCGATTTTACTTGCTGTCAGAGGTTGTCATATAAACGATCTGTAACAATATCTTACAATCGACGATAAGAGATTCACGGCTTGACTTGATTTTCAAGCTATTTGACTTGACTTGACTTGAAATCGAGTCAAGTTCAAGTCAAGTATTGCTAGTCAAATATCAAGTCAAGTCAAGTAGTTCGAGCGTCAAGTACTTGAAAAATCAAGTAGCTTGATATTTCATATAAAAAATAAAAATTTTAAAATAATTACGAATATACTTCAATAAGAACTACCCAGAGATTACTGAGAAAGTCGAGTCAGGAAAAGAAGTAGTTTGTTTATGGGTTTATATGGTTTATTGTTTATATAAAGAACTCAACACAAATGGTCGCTACTCGCTTTCCTTGATATTGCCTTCAAAAAAGTAAAAGATATCGGTTACAAAGAATCGTCGCTGCTTTACGCTACAGACATTGAAGGGGAAGCCATACGCGATCTCCTAGATTTTATCAAGCAATATCAAGTAGCTTGATATCAAGTCAAGCAGTAATGACAATAAATGAAGTCAAGTCAAGTACTGAATTTTAGAAAAACTTGATTTTCAAGTCAAGTCAAGTAATTTGTAAAAATATCAAGCTACTTGACTTGATGAATCCCTAGATATGTTGCGTATTAAAAAGAATTCCCTGTATAATGGCAGCTAGCGAAACCGGCGTACAAAACACTTGAAGGATAATATACAGGCTGTTTAAAATTCTAGTGTATGCATGGGGATCTCGGAAACCGTAAGAGATACAAAGGTGGTTAAATTGGGGCAAAGTTGCGCGATCACGAGCGATCAGGAGATTCAGTTTTTTGTGAATATCTTCCAAAGTAATTAAAATACCTGCGATTTCTTAACGTCATAATATTGGGCTCCTGATCGCGCAACTTTGCCCTCATTTAACCACCTTCGTATCTGTTACGGTTTCCGAGATCCCCATGCATACACTCGAATTTGAAACAGCCTGTATAGACTCTGATTCTAAAGTGCCTATTTGGCTAATTTCCATTATAATGCATAGAAGTTCACATGAGCATTATGTTTAGCGATAATAAAAAATGTAAAAAATTGTACTGAACCAATACAAAATTGTCAGGAGATGATTTCTTTGACCAATCGCCATCCTAATAGTTATTTATAATATAAGGAGGAAAAGTTGAATTTCTCAGACTAATACGTAAAGTTGCTGGAAGAGACAAAGCCGAGTCTAACAAATATATGAGTCCGAAAAACTTTTTCGTCGGTGTTATAATATTTTTTATTCGATTGTAAGATATTTTCCCAATACTAATACATTTTTTAATTTAATAATGTCAATCTACAATAATTAATTTAATTTAATTATATCAAAGCCTGTCATTTAAGAAATTTTACATGCCGAAAAAATAGTTTTCGTCCTAGGATGAAAAATATTACCTAGCAACACTTTAAAAGATGGTAATTTGATGAAAAGGTTTACTTTTTGTCCAAATAACTTAACCATAAATAGTCACTTTTTGACACAAACGAATAAAAAAGTTCATAGGGTAAACCGGGGAGAGATGGCGAATAAAATTTCTATTACCTGTAATTTTTTAATTAATTTGAATTGAAACATATAAAAATGTTACATTATGTTATAAATGATTATTGAATATAAAAATAAACTTAAAATCCATTAATATGAGCTATTTAGACAGTAATTAAATTCTTTTAATTTATTGCCAATCGCCATCTCACCCATGCCAGTATGGGTTAGTTGGTGAATGCTATATGGGGTAGGTTAGGTTAGGTTAGATTAAGTTAGGTTAGGTTAGGTTAGGTTTCTTTTCATTTTTTGTGCCTAATACTGAGGATGGCCCAAGAGGTGTTTTCCGAAAACAGTCATTTTTAATTTGTCGTTTATGTGTCGTCCAAGGAATACCGAATAACTTTGAAGCTTTATTCAAGCTTACATTTTCTTTTACAGCTTTAACAGCATTATTTAAATCTTCTTCGGTCCATTGCCTTCTTACCGAACTTCCTTTTCTCATTTTTCGCAGTGTTCACCATCTAGCCCATTGTATGTGGGTAAGATAGTGAATGACTCTACACATGATAGGTTATGTTTAGGAACATTTTCTTAAGTTAAATTCTTAAATTAGGTCCAAAAAAATAAGTAACAGAAAATAACTTACAATTTTTCTCTCTAATTTAACACTTACACAAAAATATAGTTAGACTACCAAAAAAAGTTTTCCGACTTGAAAGAATATTTTGTTATTTATTCAGTTATTTCGTGGTGATTTCCCTACTTGCAGTTATACACTACAGCGCCAACTAATTTAGATGACACTTAGGGGAAAAAAGCGGTCATCTACCGACTAACTTAGTCAAAAAATTAATTCACCGTCTCACCCACTATCACCATCTCTCCCTGGTTTACCCTAAGTGTATGTTAAAATCAGTATATTATTGAAGTTAATAAATCTACCTACTTAATAAAAAATGCCGATTTTGAACTAATAATTATGTTTGTTATTATATGAACGTCTATATCACCCTGTATATAATTTAAAAACAAAAATAAAAAACAATTTATAAAACACGTCAAATTAATAGGTAGTTATAGAATCGCAGCAAATACATCGCTCATACTTGGGACGAACTAAAGTTTTCACAATTAAATTTTCTTTCTATTGGTATTATTCTCATGTTTCAGGTTGAACTGGGACTGGGGAGCAGAAATATTGAAGAAAATTTGATTTATCACTGTTTCCCATAAGTTAGTCCACTAATCTATTTGTCACCCGGTATATCAAGTGCGATTTTATATTAAAAAACAAAAGCAAAACTCTTTCTAAAGTATAAATAAAATATATTTAAGTGAACATTGTTTTACTTAGGGCTCCGGTAAAAATAATTTGAAAAAAAACAAAACTGTTCAAAAAATGTAGGTAACTTTTAATTTGAATCAAGTTTTAGCTAAAAAGTAATAACCTTATTTTACGTCAATCAATTTAACAGAGTATTAAAACTTAGACACATAATTTACAGATAACTACAATAGTTGCTTGAAAATGAAGATTGATGTATAAATATTAAACAATAAACGAAGAAGTCATTTAATATATTGCATAAGATTAACTTCCTTTAGTCATCTCACTTCAATTTAATAACACTTTTTTTCATCAAAAACTATACGTCACAAAATCGCACCAACCAATAACCCCTAATTACAACACAATGTACAAAATAAAGAAAAATTAATAATCACACCACCACATAATTTCTAAACAACCCTTCGTATTAAAAGATCGTATTGGACTGCTGTATATTTAGTGTGTAAAATGTTTTAATAGCAACAATTGGACAATATTGAGTTGGATTGCATTAAGGAATCTGGGCTGTTAAACTAATACACTAATAGCTGCACTAATAGCTATTGTCGCTAATAGGCAAAAATTGGGTAAATTGATAAATTCACTTACGAGTGATTGAGGCAAATGCGTGCGCTTAACGTTTTAATATAGTTAAACGTTGTTAAATGCATCAAAAAATTTATGTACGAGACAATTTAAGCTCAAATAATACCAGTTTAAGTTCAGTTTAATTTTATGACGTTTTTGATTATAAGGTAAAAGTTATAGTGATCCAAATGTTTGTGTGTGCGTGGCGGGAAAATTCCATTCAAATTAAGCCAAAGACGTGGAAAACTTGAAAAGTTTTTAAAACTCAAGTAATAATCTAATCTGAATACTCAAAATCTTAGTTTTCAATGGGAATTTTTCTCATGATGCCTTCAGATACAGTAGGTTCAAAATACGATTATTTTTGAATTTTTTGATCGAATCATTTCTACAAATTCCCACAAGAAAAAGTGCAATTAAAACCACAAACCCACATGATTTTGTCACAGCCAAATCCACGTGACCAGCATCTAACTATCGATTATATTGACATAATGAAACCTGCCGGTCACACGCTATCATTCAGAAGGATCTCAAAATTATTATCAAAAGCAGCATCTCTAACACAAAGTATCGTGACGGGATTGGTACACAATTCCCTTCTCTGTAAACGAACAACCAATAATATCTAACCCAACCCTTGACAACGTATCATTATTGGTCGTTTAAAGTCTCCCAGTAACGCACGTTAAATATATACCGCTTAAAATAATAACATAACGAGTCAGTGTCTGCGTAACAGTGTTTCTAAATTGTCTACAATTCTCTTTAATAAACGAATTTTAGCTTCGTTAAGCTCGATTACCAATCAAATAAATTGAGAAGATTAAATAAATTGTTTTGATTTCGTGTTAATTGCATTAAGCTATTTGGATTAATTAATTTCTTCATAAAACGAATCAAAACTAATCGACAATTTAAAAATTAAAATGGACGGTACCCCATTCGACGATTCAAATTTTTCTGATTATTCCAATCAACCGTTACCATCGCTTAATTCGACATTATTACAAAATAAAAATAATCAAGATAATTTAAATGCCCACTCGATACAAATGATGTTGGGACTTCAACAGCAACAGGATGTCTTTTGTAACATGAATTCGGCTTTGGATTATAAGAGCGGAAATCAAAAATTGGACAATTCGTCGATGCATCACGATTTAGGTCCCATCTTTCAACAAAATAATTTAGAAGCGTTGAATAATAATTCCAATGGAGTAAAAAGAAAAAACGAAGATATCGTATTATTGCAATCGCAAAATTTGAGTTCCACGGAAATTCCTACAACCACCACTACAAGTACCACCAAGAAAAACGATAAAAAGAAAAACGATAATAATGGAGTTAAGAAGAAGAAAACGAGGTAAGTTCAGAAATTTATTTTTCCCCAAATTTCAAATTTAAATTTTCTTTCGGAAAGCTTCAATTAAAATTGATTGTATCAAAATCCACTTTAGGTATCGGTGATGTTATAAAAACGTCAAAGTCGATTTAAAAAACCATTTGTTTGTATAAGGGCGCAAAAGGGGCGAAGAAACAGTTGGTAGTATTTACCGGAAATAAAATTCGGTAGCTCGTGCCGATGCACCATATGGGTATTTATTATTATTATAATAAAGGCGAAACAAATTTGCATTGTAAAATTAATTGCTTTATTAGAAATACCTACATATTAAATTGTAATGCACCCTCATTTTTTTATCGTCGAAATAATGGAACGTCAATTTAAGAGAGTTAAGTGATGCATTGAAAATATTTTAATAATTTTTAGTCTCTTGTTTAAAAATCAAATTTTTTTAGTTTTGGATCTAATTGCAATAATTTTAAATTTTCACATACCTACGAGTACTTAATCCACTATACACGTAGGTACACGCGTACAGTGTGTCTCTGATTTGAAGGTTATTATTGAGATTTCCAAAACCATAAAACACGGTTTTAGTTGGTGAATGGGTAAATTTGGATAACTTTATGACCACTTCAATGCCGCATTTTCTAAGGAAATTATTTACATTGTAGATGTTTCGAAAAAAAGGCATTAAAAAGAGAAATTAATGCGCTTATATCAATAATTTGAGGGTTTGCGAAAGCACAAGAAAACAAGACAAAAAAAACTCTTTTGAGGTTCTAAAAATACTGAAAAATATACAGGGTGTATCAAAATATATTATCCAAATCTTCAGTCATTTAAAAAACGAAAAAAATATCTGACAGGTAGTTTTATGATATTCCAAAGTATTTGGAATACCTAACAATAGGTATAGGTGTACCAATACTAATACCATACCTACAGGGTGAGAAATGATCAATTTTAAAATTTTTTGATTTTCAAAAAATTAGAAGACGGTCCTGAAAAAATTTAACACATTATCATATTATCAAGCAAGTGTCATTTGGTTAAGAACTACAATGTCTGCAACAATTCAAAAATAAGAAAGAAATTGAGTCGATGTTTAGATATTAAACCATCAACAACAAATTTTTTCCTAAAGTCTTTTATCTCAAATTTTCAAAATCCTAATAGTGGGCCTGACTTCAAGAACCATACTGCAGTTCGTTTGAACTTATTATTCCACTAGTTCTCCAATTAGGTAATTAGAAAATAGATCTCAGAAATTTGATTTAAAAGCCAAATCATACCTACACAATGGTCATCCGATCACAAATTTAAAACAAATGATTTAAATTTTAGTTTTCTTAATTTGAGCACCCTCAACCTATTGTAATTTTATATGTAATTTAATCCTCGGAAATAATTATACAGGGTGATTCAAAAATGGCGAAATTTCTCTGGGGAGGTTGTTGGGGACTATTAAGGGAGTACGGGAAAAATGTTAAAAAAATTCTTTTCAATCATTTCTCTGAGATATTAACAGCTGAAGATGGGTTTTCAACATTTTTATTTACCAGCTCTTTGTGAAAATTGGCTGATAGCTTTAATATGAATCTGGCAATGATGTTACAAAAAATAATAGATTGACAGTTGTCAAAATAAATTTTTTGGTTAATTTGTACTGTCAAATTGAAAATGATTAATTGTTGGTATCGACCTGCATGCAGCCATGTTGTCAAATTTACGATTAAGTTCTTCTTAAATTATTTGAACTTAGCAGAAGAATTATTATTTTTAACATTTTTCCCGTACTCCCCTAATAGTCCCCAACATCTCCTCCAGAGGAATTCCGCCATTTTTGAATCACCCTGTATAGGTAGGTACTTATTTTTTATAAGAATTAGGGACAACAAAAAATGCTAGAATTCTCCTGAATACATAGTGACACAATAAGAAAAAATTGTTCTTACAAAACTTTCCCCAAAATCAGGATAAGTTTTGCTTCGTTGATTTTTCCCGGAATATTTTTTTCTAACGGAAACTACAGTCGAAAAACAAAATTTCAGTTTTTTTGAGTTATCTAGTTAACTATTTTGAATTTTCTAAACGAACTCTTAAAAACACAAAAATACGCAATTTTTTCCTTGAGATCCCACTGTTTGTACCACTTAAAAAACTACCCTGTAAACAGGATGTTGTTTTTAAAGTAAAAAAATAATGGCTTCTCAATTATTTTGGGTCGACCGTTGATTTTTCCAACCTCCACTGTTCGTGATGGTTTGAATAATCCACCTTTTAAATCATTTCTATCAAACAGCTTTGACCGACGCCCAGACTGTTGTCGTGACATCTAATGGATATCAAAATAAAAAGCACGTTTACTAGATGTCGAAGCCGATTGCGAATTTTACATTGCTTTATTCATTTGGTAAACTTGGTAAACTTTGGTAAACTTGGGTTAAATGAGGAAGAACTTGTAGAATTTCAGGGCCAACTTGGTTCTGATTTATTTCTCACTTTTGACAAAGAATCGTCTTTAGTCTCTTTAGTCGTTCGTCAGAATGTCGTATAACATATACGGCGCTTCAAAAATAATATAACACTAAATTGTTACATGAGTACAGTACCATAGTTACGAGGAAAAAAATCAGAATACATGAAAACATAACACATCTAGCTCTGGCTATTTTGTCTTATTTTTTAAATGAAGTTAAAATATCGAGATCCCAGATCCCGAGATCAACGGTGCGAGACAAAATTTCAAAATTATGCGTGTCCGAAAACCTTTGACATTTTACAGTTCCTTATTTTTTAACCACTCTGTATGTTGCATCCATACTCGGACTACGGTTAAGAACTTTTCAAAATAAGATAAACTTTTTATAAAGAATGGCCTTTTTACTAAAAATGAAAAATAAAAAAGTTACAAACGAAGTTAGGTCCATCCGTAACACACTCAAAACCACTTATGTCTTTAAAATATCAAAAATCGTTATTTTCTTAACTTTTGGATTTTTATTTCTAAAAATTTTTTTTTCTCACTTTTTGAAGATTATTCGTTCTAAAATTTCTTTAGTCATTTGTCAGAATGTCATATAACATACAGGGTGCTTTAAATAATAAAACATTAAATTATTACATGAGTAAAGTACCATAGTTATGAGAAAAAAATACATGAAAACATAACACATCTAGCTCTGGGTGTTTTGTCTTATTTTTTAAAAGAAGTCAAACTATCGACTGTGCGGGACAAAATTTCAAAATTTTGCGTGTCCGAAAACCTTTAACTTTTTACAGTTCCTTATTTTTTAACCACTCCGTATGTTGCATCGATACTCGGACTACGGTTAAGAACTTTTCAAAATAAGATACACTTTTTGTCATTCAAAGTATGACCTTTTTACTAAAAATGAGAAATAAAAAAGTTACAAACGCAGTTAGGTCTATCCATGACACATCACTTAAGCTTTTAAAGAATCAAAAATCGTTATTTTCCTAACTTTTGGATTTTTATTTCTACAAATTATTTATTTCTCGTTCTTTGAAGAAAATCGTCCTTTATGAAAAGCTTTATTAGTTCTGAAAATTCTTTAGTCATTCGTCAAAATGTCACATAACATACAGTGTTTCAAAAATAAGAAAACATTAAATTGTTACATGAGTAAAGCACATCCAGCTCAGACTATTTTGTCATATTTATTAAAAGAATTCAAAATATCGACTGTGCAAGATAAAATTTGAAAATTTCGTTTGTCTGCAAACTATTGACATTTTTTTTACAGTTCCTTATTTATTAACCACCCTGTATGATGTTGCATCGATCCTTTGACTATGGTTAAAGCCTTTTTAACATAAATAAAACTCTTAATAAAGAACGACCTTTGTACTATAAGAGAGAAATAAGAAAGTTTACAATCGCAGTTAAGTCCATCCGTAACTCACCAAAGGCCACAAGGCTTTTAAAAAATCAAAAATCCTTATTTTCTTAACTTTTGAATTAATGAAATAATTTGAAATTTAAACACTCATTTAGTTAATTTTAAAACTTGTAAATTTGTTCAAACTAGTGCAACTTTTATCTCATTGATAAAGCACCTGTTATAATTTTAGAAATTATTACAATGACGAATTTCCAACCTGACATAGTTATGCTGTACCAAAAATGGATTGCAATTTAAAAAAGTAACTTCACTAATCACTATTATGTAATGCTAATGACTCAAAATAATTTGTTAAAATTGAACTTCAGGCACATAAGAGGTATTATTTTCAAAAATTTAATTTAAAAAATTATTCTTCCATTTATACTCGCAAAACAAGTAAAAATAAATTTTCATTAAATCTAAACTGTATAAAATTAAAAATTACATCACATAAAGGGACAAGGGTGTACCGTAGATCCACAGAGGGTTGATAAAATCAACACAAAAACAAAGTAAAAATCTAACCTTTTCAAGTTGCTGCAGTCAATTGGTCCAAAAGGCACTCGAAAATACGAAAAGCAAAAAGCACTAAAAAAATAACACTTAACCGTACCGAGTTCCAAAATGTACTAAAGAATTAAAATATTTAAAAATATTAATCTCAACACGTTCAAATTCGACCAAATGTGCAGAAATACCTTATCGTAATCGTAAAGTCAGACAAATGTTTATCGACTCGCACTTCTAAATTCGCTAAAACTAATATTTTTAATATTTAAACAACTCAAACTTGTTTTGAAACTTTTATAATAAATTTGGACCAGAAAGCCTTAATGCCATGCATCAAGATTTATTGTATTAAGTTTTTTTAATTAATTTGTCCTCTTTTTTGTATTTTAAATTGAAAATTTTAAAATTCTCCATTAGGGCCTGATGTTTTTGAAAAGAAACGAATTTTTGAGAAGTCCATTTTCTTTTTTCTGTTATTCTATTTGTAATCAAAAACTAAACCCGAGAAAAAATAAAAAGTCAGGCCCGTATTTAAAATACTTGAGTTAATTGGTAATTCAAAATCGAAACGTTGCATTGAAAATCTAAAACTGCCATCTTGTAGAGACGAAAAAGTTGCTATGAAAATGTGTTTTTTTTATATCTTTGCAAATAACTTCTGAAAAAATAAAATAGATTTCTCAAAATTTTGATTTTTTCTCATAAATCTCAGGACCTAAAAGAAAATGTTAAGTATTATTTTTGTTATATTATTTCACATCAAATTATTCAACATTGGCATCTATGAACCAACTACGTATCTCTTAAGGCTCGTCTACACACACAGGCTTGCCTTCCGGTTTGACCTGTGCAGGCTGCCTGAACTGTGACCACACACTCAGGTTTAGTCTATGCAGACCGCCTGCACAGGCAAACCGGAAGGCAAGCCTGTGTGTGTAGACGAGCCTTTACCGTTTCCGACATCCCAATAGTGATATTGAATAACCGCATATTATACAGCAGGTGGGAAAAAAACTTTTGATAGTAATGCATAGGTAGAACAGCCTAATTAAAAAACCTTAACGTAGTAATAAGGCAGCCACAGTCTCTAAATATTTTCCCTTTGATCTTGTACTTATGAATTTCTAAAACTTTATGATACAATTTTAATCAATATTAACAATAAATTATTTTCTAGGACAACCTTTACTGCGTTTCAATTGGAAGAACTTGAAAGAGCATTTGAAAGAGCACCATATCCAGACGTATTTGCCAGAGAAGAATTGGCGATGAAATTAAATCTGAGCGAATCTCGCGTCCAAGTGTGGTTTCAAAATCGACGTGCAAAATGGAGAAAACGCGAACCACCGCGTAAAACTGGTTACATAAGCTCAAATTCGCCCACTCCAAATTTAACAAATTTCAACAACACCTTAAGTTCGTTTAGTACTCAAAGTAACAATTTAAATACTTCCACACCTGTAGATAGCTGGAGTTACCAATCTTCGTACGATTTAGGACCACACTTAAATTTATTAAATTCGTCGACAACAACTCCATATTCGGGTTTTGGGTCGCCACAAAATGGTTACTCTTACATGTTAAACTCGCACGACAATCAACTTTTTGGTACACCGATGCGTACACACGAATACGCCGCTCCTTTAGCAAATCAAAGTCCACCCATGTCGCGAGATTATTCAATGTTGCAACCTCATTCACCACCGGTAGATGAAAATTCAATTGGCGTAAAAATTGAATACGTTAATCATAGTTTGAACGGATCACCAGAAAGATATGCCAACATGTCGCCCAAATACGATACGGAATTAATTCACGAAGTGAAACAAAACGATTTCGACACGCGCATGAAAGACTCAATTAAAATTGAATCGAATCAAAATCAAAATTACGTTACGTTGCCCCCTTTTCTGAATTAGTTAGGTTTTTTAAAAAACCTGAAAATTAAACTTATTTTCTTTCGCAAGTCTAAAGATTTGTTGTAACCAACATTGACGTCAGTGAAATTGTCACCATTCTCAATTTCTTAGTCTCCTCGAACACGAACTCATTCAAATTTTGATTTTGAAGAGTAAAAGAAGTTAATGTAATCGTTTGATGAGGTGTGTTGATAAAAAAAAACAATTAGAGAGAGGTTGCTGTCACCATGTAAATTGTACAAAGGTCATCTTCACAAACTGTAACCTGCATCAACTAAGAGCTAATGTCAAATTTGCCCCTGAATTGTAAGTAAATTTGAATTAAAAAACCTTCAAACTTACTTTGTGTATATTTTACTTTTTTTTGATAGTTTTTCAATTTTTATTGTACCTTTTAGCAACGAAAGCTAAGTTTTTTGTTTTTTGCTAGCCGAATTGTGCCTTAATAACTTGATGTTTTGTTAAATTATTTATAACGAAATCAAGGTGTATATATCTTTTTAAATGTAAATAGCTATGATATCTATGTAATCTTTAGTTAATTACTTAATTGTCTTTAGAATAATTCAAAATAAAAGTTATTCGATGTCAATACCTTTGTGCCTGTTAGTTACCAAATTACAAAAATTACTTTATATTTTTTCTAGTCTTTACTAAATAACTTTTTTTTTAAACATTTAAGTAATAAGATTTTTAGTTAATTGTGAATTCAAGTGCCATATTTACTCAATTAGCAATAATGTAAATAATTTTGTGTGCCTAAAAAAACATAAAATGTAAGTCTTTAAAATGGGACTTTTACTAATAATATTGTGCCATATTTTCAATTAAATGTATTAGTTTTTATTATTTTTATAAAATGTACTTGTATAAAATTGTATACATTATACCCATCACATACAAAATTGACTGTTTTTTAAACCAACATTTTTGCGAAAATGTGGGAAATTCCTATAATTAACTGGTATTTATTTGGAGAACTGTAATATCTATATGCTCTTGCATAAGTGGAGAAAATACCTAATAGCTTTTCTCATTAAAACCATTTACGTAAAAATTTAACCTTACCTAGAGGTCAAAATTTAAAGCAGTGATTAAACAAAATTTGAACAACTCTATTCTTTCATTTCCTGCTGTTAATTTTTAAGTTTAAAAACATCAAAAAAATCTACAGACCACAGACAAACAAACTTAGTTAAACCATTGCATACAGAACCATGCTGATTTGTCAGACAAATTATTATGTATTTGTAAAAAGCAAAGAACTGTTGCTGAAAGAATTTTACATTCTCCCCCACCAGTTGTACCTATCGATAATTTTATAAAGGTGGCTCCTGCAGAACCTATTACAATATATTTCTCTTCCTCTTCTTGGTTGGGATGGTTTTTGGTACGTACATATTTGGTCTCAATATTGGCTCCCCTAATCACCTAACAGTAAGTAAAAATCACTAACATCAAATTCTAGAAATCTATAGCATTCAAGAAGTTACATAAAACACCACACCTCCTTTGTTGGTGGGCTGCTGTTTTTGAGTTACAGTTTCTTTAAAAAATAAGAAACTGCCACATGGAATTTTAACGTGGGCTGGGCTCTAATGTTTTTTTGCTGGAGGTAAATATGTTACGGTAAATGTTGTGAACTTGGCGACTAACGTTATTTACCGGGAAATGTTGATAATTGCTTATTGCTTTAGCTAATAACTAGTTGGATTTTTGAATTTTGGTTTTTGGATTTTTGTTTTTGTGTTTTTTTGGAGAAAGTCTAAAAAGCAATTGTGATTTTATAGTTTTTAAAAAGCCTTAAAAAGCGAAATATTAAAAAGTTTATTAAAAAATATAAATTGGCCAAGTTCTAGCCATATTTATCAAAAAATTATTTAAATAGTGTAATAAAGAATACACTGAGAAAAATAGTAGGTTGTTTTGACTGCATACTAGGTTAATATGGAACCAACCTATTTTTTTTTCGTTGGTTTAACAGTTTGAAATCGGTTGTTTTCGTAAGTTGTCGGTTGTTTTAACGTTCTTGCTAGGTACAAACAACTTTTTGGTCAGTAAATTATACTTTTTTCTCAACATTCAACAAAACGGTGCTCGGTTAGTTACATTTTTTTCTCAGTGTACAGGGTGACCTATTTTACTTGTCCGTATGGGGTATCTCCGTTAATACAAGAGTTAGGAGAAAACTAATAAGACGAACTCCATCTACTTTTTTGAGACAAACTCAATGGTGAAACAAAAAGTCTAATACCTTCTTTTGTTTTCGAGTTATAGCTAAAAATTCATATTTTCGTCATTTTAATTTTGATCAATATCTCACTTATTTCTAAAGATTTTTTAAAACTGTAAAAACAATCTTAAAACACTTTTTAACATAGGCACAGTGGCGAAGTCAAACATTTTTTTTTGATGGGAAGTTTTCGAGTTATTACACTAACTTCACTTTTTTTAAATACGAATCATAGGCGACTTAGACTTTATTTAATAGAGTACCTATTTTTCGCACTTTTCAAAAATATGACATTTATTGAAATTTTTAAATTTTCAAATTTTTCAAATAATTTTTCAAATTTTTCAATTTTTTTTAAATAAAAAACGGTATTTAATTATTAGTTAAACGATATAAGTAAGTGTAAACAGCATTTCTTTATCATGTCAAAATTAGATCGTCTTTTGTTTTCAAAGTTAATTCATAATTTCTTAAATAAACTGCTGTTGTGTTTTTATTATTATATAATTTCAATGAATATTACATTTTTGAAAAACCCAAAAAATACTATAATAAATAAAGTCATAGCCGCCTATGATTCGTATTTAAAAAAAGTGAAGTTTGTGTAATAACTCGAAAACTTCCCAACAAAAAAATTTTTCCTTGTAGAAACTCCTTGGAGTTGTAGTGACACGGTTTCTTGAACGTATCCCTCACTTTTAGGGCGATTTCGGTTTTCTCCTAAAAGAAGTTCTAGAAATTGTTCTTGAGCTTGATGATGAAGAAGACGAAGAAGATTATACAAAAGTTCATTAAAAATCAGTAAACTACTATTTTGTGGCTAAACTAAACTCGCGAAGTCGGCAGATTCGATTTGCGCATGATCAGAATTATAAATACCTGCTTTAGACCTACAACTGCTTTTACAGTTTTAAAACCGTTTCGAATCAAAATTCGTTTATGCTGGAACGTCAAATTCTTAGTGACAGTTCGAGATTTGTATTGCTGGAACGCGTTATTCGAAATGCGCATGTTTAGAACAGTTCTGAACAGTTCTATTACCGTTCGAATTGCTGCTGCTGAATTGCTGGAAGTGGATCCGAGTACTAACGATTGTCCATAAGGCGGTACCGAAAAATCTCGGTGTAATCTATTCTTCATTTGATCACTGAGACAACTTGCTAAATTTGTGGTATCCTGGTATAGATAAGTACCTAGTTATAATTTTATAAATCAAAAAATAGATCAGAGTATTTGTTAAATTAATGGTATGATTTAGAGAAGCTTGAAATTGATTTGTTAAAAACTCTCAACACGTCTGATTATCAGAAATTATAAATATCAAGAAGACCTAAATATAGTCCCTAGAAAGATTTTGAGTTATGAAGTAGCTACATACTATGCACAATCTTTAACTTTTGAAAACAGAAATCGTATATGTCGGAGGATCATAGAAACCCCAATGAACCGCTTAAACCCCAACGAGCCGCCTATGTTCATCTTAATACGAAGTTATTTTACGATTATTAGTTTTAAGAAAACAAAATACTAAACTATGGTTTTATGTGAAATCAACCGAATCGGGGTGTGAGGCTGCTACCACCAAACGTACCCACCTGCGAGGGGATGTTTGTGAATTGAAGAAACCATATGGCAAAAGGAACACTTGTCTTTGGGCATTGGTTCGAGTTACATTGTATAACTTGTGCTTGGACAAATTGATGTGATTAAAGTCATTGTAATATACCTGGTGTTTAATTGATCATTGTCATTACAAATAAAGTGATTGTTATAAGTTGTTTGATTGGTTTTAATAATTAACAATAAACATGAACGGCGTTAAAGAAGGAGATACATCGCCCCTTATCTCATCTACGGCTTTCGGCCTCCACCTTCCTTTTATCTATTTCCGACATATATAACAAACCCCTAAAAGTAGTGTGAAATTATAAACTTCTCCAAGCAATCAATCTTATTTTATTTTCTTATTATGAATAAATGAATGTAGGTAATACTCCGAAATGGGAATAGGGGAAAACTATCACTTAGGCATCGGCGCCAAATTTCCGAAACTTGGAAAACAAGTAGGCCATGGAAAAAAATTGTTTGCGTTATTTTGTAGATGTAATGTTGTTTGAAAAGTTTCTAATTTAATTTTTTTTTTGTATCTTCAATATTTTAGCAGATATTAGGTGGACAGTAAAAAACCAACCACCCTGTATACTAACATGTTGATCACTACTGTAATATCTTCGACGGCGCTCCACTTACTTTATAACTCTTTAGACGTGTTTTACCGTGCTTTAAATTCAATGTTAAAAATGCTCGCTCGTCATAACATTCGTTTATAAACCTGTTTGCTTTATGTTAGAAATTAGTATGGTTTATAATTTCTGATGTGTAGGTGAATTTATTAGTGTAATAGTGATATATTATTATAAATAACTCGATAAATATTAATTCTTCGTAGCATTAACAAATACCTACGTATCGATAACTAAAAGTATATGCATTGAGTTAATTTTCATCTACTTCTTATTAATTTTCATCTACTTCTTCTTATTATTATTTTCATCTACTTATTATTAACTTTTGTTTTAATCCATTGACATGATACCTCGATTATTCCTAATTAATACAATTTTTGTTTGATTTAATTATTAAACAAAAATAATTCATTAAATAATATAATCCGTTCACTATTTATTTGCGCTATGGTTGGCCATGAACTTTGGTTTTTAGTTTGCCAAAATAAAAAGTTCCTATTAAGTTGACTGACAGTTTGTGACAATATCAAAGAATGACAGACAACTATTAAAGGTAGGTTTATAACTCTCCACTGATATGTTTCCGTTGGTACGTTGGCCAATCGGAGCAGAGAATTTTTCAAATTCATCTGTCAAATTTTGAGACCTATGAACCTAGCTTAATACCATTGAATAAATAGCCGCTGCTTTACAACACTTAACCTAACTGATTTTTTTCTAATTTATATCGGGTGGAATCTATCACCCTAACATGGCCAACCATAGCGTAAATAAATAGTGAACGGATAATATGTGGTTTTATTTTTAAATGAAAAACAACATAAATTAAAGAATTAAATTTGATATTTTTACTAATGATCTCTCTGCTGCAGTGTTTCCCAAAGGGTACGATGTTATGTCAAAGTTGGTATGCAGGGTTTCGATAGGGAGGTTGTTTTTCTACTTCATCGTTAGGTTTTTTACTCAAAATATTTTTTATAGTACCAGTTCTCCTGATGAACCTTAGTTGTTATGATGTTATTGGACTCATTAAAACCAGACAACAGCTGAGCGATCAGGACGTGATCACTGATGCCTGATCGCTCAGATCGATCTTCTTATCTTTGTCATGAAATCGACCAAGAAAAAAGATGAACGATTACTCAACTGTTTGGAACTGCTGCCTGTTCTTAATGGGCCCATTATTAAATTGAGATGAACTGGTGCTATTATAAATTCAATGTTTTAAACGGGGTTGTAAGTTTGGTAAACCTGCTCTAGTTAATATATTGTCACGTGGTAATCAACTAAAGCTTCTTACGTAGGAAAATTACCCTATGGCTATGGCTAGGCTATAGACATATTAAATTTCGAACTTTTAAATCTTGCGGTTTCCTTCGGAAAGGAAAGTTGTTTAACGGTTTAAGATCTATCAAAAGTTCAAATAATGCATGTTCTTTTTAACAAAAAAATATTGACCAAGTTCTTGGCAATTTCTTTCGAAAAAATAGTCAAAAGTGGAATACGATTAGTGAAAATTTAAAAACAATTTCTTTCAGCAATTAGTACGAATATTTAAACGATCGAATTAAATGACAACTCTTACAAATTCTGATTTCCTGTGCACTTTTTGACTGTTTGATTACACTTGAGGACGTCAACATTGGCAAGTCGATTCTATTCAGCAAGTAGTGTCTTTCCCATGGACAAAAGAGTTCTTTATTACTTCTTCGCAATACAATGAATCAAACAATTTTTGGTCCGTATTTGGTGCTTAAGAATTGGTCGTCAGTCTATTTCGCATAATCCCTTATTTATTTATTATACGATCCGAGGTTTAGAAGTTAAAATGTGAAAGAAAACGCGTCAATGTATACTTTAAAGGCGGATTTCCTCTCGTACGCAGAATGTCGATGTCGTAGAAGTAGTTAAGTCGATGTAACGTAAAAGCACGTGAAACGGCGTTAAAAAATCGCCCAAAAATGTCCGTTCCTGTTCGTACGTAGCCGGCAGCAGTTTCAATTCATTTTATAAAATGTTAAAATACCATTTAATACACTTTTTTATTTATTTATTGTGGTAATTCAGGTAATTGTATTGTACGTAACTAAATTTTGTAATTATAGTTTTCTAATATGAAATATATAAATAATTTTGAGGCTATGTTTAACTACAAGAACGAACTTGTACAGCCAAAATTGAATTTCTGCAAACTTCCACGCCATTCTACGCTACGTCGATTCACGCACACATAGCTCGGCCTGCGTCGGGAATTTGCGCGTGTGACTTGAAACGACGACATTAGTTACACAGTGTTCAACTTTCTGCGACTACGACTTTCTACGACATCGACATTCTGCGTACGAGAGGAAATCCGCCTTAAGATACACTTTTCCGAAGGAAGCCGCAAGAGTTAGAAGTCCGAAATTAATAAAAAAATAAATTAACATTGATATTTCTTTCGACTTGATCGGATGAAGCAAACGAGCTGAACCAAATTAGACATTAATTTCTGAAAGTTTTAAAATGATTTGCAAATTCTAAAAACCAATTTGCATTTATTTGTAATTATTTTGCAAAATGTTAATGTTGTATGTTTCGAGTCGCTTTGACAAAATGTGCAAAAAATAACAATACTCTCGATACCTTGCAGTATCGGAAAGTAATAATTCAAGTGGAAAATATTAATAACGCTTTTAACTTTCAGATAAAATGAAGATAATATTAATGTGCACGTTGTTCGTTGGTGTATTTAAAATAAGTGAGCAACAATGTTTAACACCGAAAAGTATGGCCGTACCAAATCGTAACGTACAAAAAGAACTCTACAGTGGTCAACAAGAATTTTCATTAGCGCTTTTGAAAGCAATGAATCAACTAACTCCTCAGGAAAATATCTTCTTTTCACCTTATTCGACGTACCACTCTCTTTTGTTAGTTTATTTTATTTCATCAAATCATACAGAAGCGGATTTGAAGAGTGCTTTAAGATTGGACCCACAAGAGGTAATTATTCTAAAAAGTTATATAGCAAGTATTAATAGCTATAAGTGATCCAAGTATAATCCGTTTTTATTTTTTGGTTTGCCAAAATAAAAAGTTCCTATTAAATTGACTGACAGCTCTTGACAGTACTAAAAAAATGACAGATCATTGACAGACCAACTATTAACACAATTGAATAAAAGTTGCTACTCTACAATACTTAACCTAACAGATTTTTTTCTAATTTATACCGGGTGGAATCTGTCACCTTAATATGGCCAACCATAGCGCAAATAAACAGTGAACGGATAATATAGATATTAATTTACAATTTAAAAAAAGAGGTAGGTAGGTAGATAGGTACCTAGAAGTATAAGTAAATGGAAAATTAAAATTTATTGCTTAATTTAATTTTACGTAATAATTATTAACTTTAAGAAAAAAGTAAGAAAAAGTCCCCTAACGAATTTGACCTTAGTCGTCTGTATAATTGCAAATTTTTTTTCTGATCGGATGTTTTAAACTTGCGAAATTAAATAAAACGGAAACGTAAAAGCACTGCACTAATCCATTTTTTCGGAAGAAACCAGTCGCACGAGTTAGAAGTTCAAACTACATAAGATTAATCCTGCCACTGTCTTATTTCTAGAGCTAAGGATTCATTTGTGACTTTTTCCAAAACTGTTACAAGATATCTTTTTACTCAATTGCAGCTTGCAATTGGAATAGAGATATGGATGTTAGCTCCAACTGGCAATTCTGTGCCTGAATATATTTGAGGACTATGTCACGAACAACACCTTATAGTTTTATTATACCAACTAGTGCGGGAACATTTAAAAAAAATGGTCTTCTTCTTGTACTTTCACGTTTTCTTAGTTAAATGAGAAATAACTAGAGTTGTAATCGACGGATAGAAAAAAGTTATGATAAGGATTTGTTTGGGATTTAATACCGAAAAATTTTAGCCCAATTGCGAGACTTTTAATACATTAGATTTGGGGAAAAACCTTCCCGAAGTTAAGAGGTTGTCAAAAAATATTTTCTTCGTTTATTCTGAAAGAAATAAGCCAATTTTGCCCATATTGCACAAAAAGACGTTACTTGACTAATAAAATTAACCTGCCAAATAGGAGTTTGTAAACTGGATCTCAACAGCTACATTATGGATCTTTTTTATTGTTCTATTTGATGAAATAAAAAAGAATTTTTTTTCGTCAATTACCTAGTCCTTTTGGCCTTTTTGTCAGAACGCGCTTTATAAAAACTGTTCTATCTCTTCCCATTTGAACTAAAACAAATTTGCATGTACTTAGTGAAAAAGAGTTTTTGAAGACCTTTCATTTAAAAAATAATTGCAAATTTGGCCAAACAGAAGAGTAGAGAGTTGTATTTTGGTTTTTGTAATTGCCGAACGCCTAACTTTTACTTTTCCATATTACCGAAGGTAAAGAAAAGTATTGCGATCGCGCTGAAAAAAATTTTTGAGATTAAGAAGGATATATCTGTTTTGCCACTTTTTGATACGATCTTGGATATTTTTTAGCCAAATCTAATGTATTAGAAGTCTCGCAATTGGGCTAGAATTTTTCGGTATTAAATCCCAAACAATTCCGTATCATAACTTTTTTCTATCCGTCGATTACAGCTCGAGTTATTTCTCATTTTAAGTAAGAAAATGTGAAGGTGCAAGAAGAAGGCCATTTTTTTAATGTCCCCCCACTAGTTGGTTTGACAAAACTATAAGATGTTGTTCGTGACATAGTCTTCAATTACATTCAGGCATAAAATTGCCAGTGGGAGCTAACATCCGTTCAAATGTTATCTCTATTCCACTAGGTATAAGTAATTTATTATTTTTTTCTAATTTAGAGCAAAAGTGACATTTTCAGCGCCTACAAACTCAATAAATTTTTAACCGGATTAAAGGCAGTAAACAGATCGTACGAATTTATCAATGTCAATAGAATATATGTAGCCCAACAAGCAACTCTTCGACATTGTATCTCATCAATTTTTGACGAATTGGTACAGGCAAATTTTCTAGAACAACCCGACCTCGTTCGAAATGAAATTAATTATTGGGTCGAAAATCAAACTCACAATATGATTAAAGATCTATTTCCTGCAGGAAGTGCTGACGTTGCAACCAATTTGGTTCTTGTTAATGCAGCTTACTTTAAAGGAGTTTGGGAAAATCAATTTGACGTAGCAGAAACTAAACCTGAAATATTTTACGTTTCTGTATCTAAACAAACCATAGTCGACATGATGCATTTGGAAGCACCTTTAAATTACGGTAAATTAAGTTAGAAATTTTTTTATGTACGTTGTTGGCTAAACAATAAATTTTAGATGTGTCCGAGACTTTACAAGCTCACATTCTCGAATTACCTTACCAAGGAGAACGTATAAGTATGTACATTTTACTTCCACCATTTTCAGGATCAGACGAATCAATTGACACAGTATTGAAAAATTTAAATTTGGAAAACTTCAAAAGTGTTGTTAATGGCTCCTTGTTGCCTAGACAAGTTCAAGTATCTTTGCCAAAATTCAGTCTTGAACATAAAATGGATTTAAAAGAGGTAGGATTTTTTAAGAAACTCTTAATTAGTGTTAATCAGTAATTGTTTAAAACCAAATAAAAGAAAGGTTTTAGAATTTTGAAATGTTGTTTGAGGATGTAAATATTCAGAATTTATCTTTAACCCTGGGTTTTACAATCGCTGGTTAACTATAGGTTAGAAGTTAACCGAAAGTTAATTGAAAATTTGCGTTCTACAAATGAAGGTTATCGTCCAAGGTCTTGGTTAACTAATAGTTAATTTAACCTTTGCCACAAGTGTAGATTAACTGAAAGTTATGGCATTTACTCTCATATAAACTAAAAATTTTGAAAAAATTAATTTTGATACATAAAGACCCAAAATAATTAGGTATAGACCAAATTATTTTGAAGAATTCGATGGACATGACTTTTTTACTACGCTTCGATTGTCCAAAAGAACTGTTGAAAACTTATTGGATGAAACAGACACTGATTGATCTAGATTTAAAAATTCGAAATATCGTGGCGAGGTAGCTAGGATCCGCTTATGATTCTCAAATATTCAGAAATTCAGTGTTATGTGGTTCTTTCGAACAACGTAATTACCCTGAAAGTCTTATATTGCGAGGTAATGGTTATGGTGTTAAGCCATACTTGATAACGCCATTGCTTAATTCCAGAACTCCTGCTGAAACATTGCTTAATGAATTTCAAATCAGACCACCGAATGTGGTTGAAAAGCAGTATGCTGTATGGAAGCGACGCTTTCCTGCACTTTCAATTGGTTTAAGGACTTTTCTAGATAAATCACAAGCAAATTATAGTAGCGACTGCCATATTACACAATATGGCATGTGATGAAAACGAGGTAGTTCCTCCAGAAGAGAAAAAGTCTACAATAAATGCTATGAATGTTGAACTGCATCCAATACCACAGTTAAGAATCAAACAGTAATGTGAATCCTTTAACTCGCGATGACTTCATTAACAATTTATTATTTCAGTAGGTTGTAAGTTAAACCAAAGACCATATAGTAAGAGACTATCTCTTAAAAATTCCTCAAAGGGTAAACTCGTTTTATCCCTTTCTTCGTTGCTCCCGCCTCGATAAGCTAAACTCGAAAAATGCTTGCAGTGACTAGCGACATCTTCTTTAGTGGTGATTTTTGGTCATAGCTATTCCAATCTTACACTGTATAGTCTTTAGTTAAACCAAAAGATAATAACAATTTTTTGAAAATTGTAATGTCTTTTATATTCAAACATTTTTAATTTAATCATACAAAAACTAGAACAAATAGGCATAACGGCGAGGTTTTAGAAGCATAGTTTATACTAGCGAAGCTTAACGAATACATAATATTCTTCATAAATGTTGAAAAACCGATTGCAAACATTGTATCGGCCCATCAAAAAGTTAGCGAGCTCTTAGTTATGGAATCGTTATGTACCAGAAACGGACCGTTAGGAAACGTAGAAGTATTTGAAGGTTTTACCTAGTAGTTTAAGGCATTGTAATACGTACACCCTCATTACGATGCTTATAAACACAGCGGGGCGGTATTAGCACTTGAAAGAGTCTAACAAACGTTAATTGATCGGGCCGCTTATTGCTCTAGTAATTGAAAAAAAAAATTTTATAATAAGTTTTCGATTAATCAACTAAAGGCAAATTCTACCATAAAATTGTGATATTTGCAAATCTGACATGTATGAGACAGATTACAGATGACAAGCCTTGACAAGTAACGTTCAAACCACACAATTTTATTATACCAACTTTAAAAAAAAAGTTAACGTCATGGTTACATTCCCATCGGCACAAAAATGTTTGTAGAACGCATTCTTTAATTAACCCCAAGTTAACCACGGAGTAGCGGTAACCTAACCCAAACGCTTAACCAGCTATTGTAAAACTGGGTGTAACAGTTTGAATTATAAGGACCGTTTTACATGGACTAAATGTTGTACTAACTTGTTAGTACAACATTGGTCATGCGTCGAAATATCTACTTTTCTCGTGCTTTTTACTCATTGAGTTGCTTCGGTACTAATAAGTTATTACGATACTTAGTCCATGTAAAACGGCTCTAAGACTTCTTAAAATTACAAAAACAACAACGAAGGTTTATTTTTGAGGAGGATCTGGGTAACCATAAGAACCATAAAAATAAGGAACCAAAATAGTATATTATATATGAAGGGACAGAAATGCAGGATTATTCCTTAGGTGTAATTTGTAGCCAGAGGGCGCAGCCCGAGGGCTACATAGCACTGAGGGAATAATGGCATTCTGTCCTGAGATATATATACTATTTTTTACACGACCCAAACAAAATTAAAACGAAAAAAAGTTTTTTCTTAAAATGTCATTTACTAATATTTTAATTGATATAAAATTAATAGTAGCCCGATTAATTAAAAAAATTCGTTGACTTGACAACCGTGAAAATTTATGTACACAAAGTACACAAATTTGGGTTTGGTCGAAATTGTTTTCTTGAGTTAACGAGCAAAAACATTAAAAGTTTTGTATTTATGGGCCCAATATTTAATGCAAAAAGAATATATGGTTATTTCTTGAATTATTTCTTTAAAAAGAAATTAGATGGATATTTGCCCAAGAAATTGAAAGTTCTAACAAGGGAACGTTTGAACACCTATTGATCTGAAGCGGATAACTTCTCCAAATGAAGGTAAAAAATCATTTATATTGAATTTAGTACTTAGTATAAACATTTCTAAATCGTTTTAGGTTTGACCAAACTTGAGCATTGCTGGCTCATGGTACACCGAAGAATTGACTAATTTATTCATAGCCGACATTCAAGATGTAGGCCTTTTTCTAATAATCGATAAGATAAAGAATAAATTAACCAAGAAGCTGTGAAGATCTTCGGTTTCTATTCTAGCTGACGCAAGAGCAACTGGGACCAGCTAGCGAATAACACGAGGATAGCGCTCAACAACAAACTGTTGCAGAACGTTAATATTGAGAATTTCATTGACAGCAAATCAGCTATTGCAAAACTAAGTGGCTCAAGTACTGTGATTGTGAAGAATTCAGTAAATTTAATTTAAAATAAAACTTATTAGTTTCATGATTTTCCTTCCGCTAATTTTACTAATATTGAAAATGTACCTACCAGTTAATTGTTGGTAATAAAAACTATACTAAATCGATAAAATGCAACGTTTTTCTAGGTTTTTGTTTGCAATAGTAGTTTGAAAATTTAGCTAAAAAACACAAAATTTCTTAATACTGTCTTTATTTTCGACTCATAATAAAAACTCCCTAGGGCAAATTTTTAAATATTATACACCGAGGGAATAAATTGTCATTTCTGTTACGATTTATGTATCATAGAAACCGACAAATACGCCCGGTCGTGTAAAAACATTTTTATTTAAAGTACCAGCATTTCTTAAAATCACAATCACAAATTAAATTAATTTAACAATCACTGATTAATTAAACAAATTTTTGTATCAGTACCTTTAAAAGTGTAATTGTTACAATTTTTTATTTCTTATTCTTAGCACATTTGAATTTTTTAGAGTTTGGAACTGATTGGTATTGGCGATTTATTTAAATCTTCATCTGATTTATCGACGTTAGCAAATAATAACGATGTAGATCTTGGTTCTGCTATTCATCAAGCAAAAATCGAAGTTAACGAACAAAGAACTATGGCTGATGCATCTACAGCACCGTTTACATTTAGATCTAGCAGGCCCTTAAAACCAGCAATTTTTGTCTGTAATCGTCCATTTGTGTATGTTATTTTTGACAA
The DNA here is from genome assembly GCA_963924605.1 of Malthinus seriepunctatus. Classification (NCBI taxonomy): domain Eukaryota; kingdom Metazoa; phylum Arthropoda; class Insecta; order Coleoptera; family Cantharidae; genus Malthinus; species Malthinus seriepunctatus. The sequence goes on along the minus strand of OZ004600.1, from coordinate 26,343,713 downwards.
AGTCGTGAAATCGATTCTTTTTACAGGAATTTTTAGAAGACCACATTAATTAGTTAATATTTATTTACGACTTAGTTACTATGTACCTACCTATATCTCGATGTATTTATTCAAAATACAATATTTTTGTTTTGTTAAATTATATTTCTTTATTTCAACATCCCTACTATGATAAAGCTACGTTTACATTTATTTGTAGCTCAAAAGTAATGTCTTTAAATGTTGAATTAGTGAATCTGAAAGCTTGCGCTTTCTTCTTCAAGATAATTTTTTGATTTTTTTGTATCCTTTTCTTTAAAAAATAATTGAACGTTTTTTTAATTCGATTAATATTTCTGGAGATGTTTAGAAAAAACAAACTTTTAAATCTTCGAACTCAATGTTTTCCATGAAGCGGCTTCTATCAAAATGTAAACATTTTTGATTTTTAAAGAATAGGCTTCCAAAAAGACTATGCACCGAGTTTTGGCCGTTCTACTATTTTTAGTAGAACGGGGGTTAAAATGGCTAATAACTGGCCTACTAATTAAAGTTGAAAAGTAAGTTTTTTCTCCGATGGGAAGAAAAATGACAGCTTTACGACTTGATTTTAGTTCGCAAAACTCATATTTCCTGTAAGTCATGGTCGTTGCTTAGTAACCAGAAATAACTGTCTGGGAAAGACTTTCCCAGCCTAGGCCGAGAAAGACTTTACAATTTATTTGTGATAAATATGTAAGTAGTAACATCTAGGTTTAGGGGAAAGTGGGTGAATATCGACCACCTAAGGCATTTTTTGTATAAAATCTCTAAATTTGATTCAATAAATCTGAAATTTTTTTTATATGTCCAGTATACTTCCATGCTTCTTAAGATTATTGTAAAAATTGAACATATTAACACATTCATCCAAAAATAAATGTAAAAGTCAAGCAAGAATTTGAGAGATAAAATCGACCCGCTGTCTAAAATCGACCATCAGGTAGGATAATATCGACCAAAGTATTAATTCGTATAATTATTATTTATATTAGAAAACCTATTTAAAAAATATATAAAACATTAAGAAACACTAAAACTATCCCCTTAGAGTGCCTTAGATGGTCTTTCACCGTACTAATACGGGACTTCGTTCATAGATGTCGATGTCGCTTTTTTAATTCCTCGTTCATATGCTTGTACGGCTTTTACCGTCTTTGGCGTATTGCATTTTATACAAGATTGACGAGATGTTTTCCTTATACATTTTCTAGGCATAGTTACATAAATTAACATAAAAAGACATTTAGTTTAATATCGACGGAGATGGTCGATATTACCCCCCCCCCCATGAGCTGTGGTGAAAACTTTTTCCAAAGTATAATAAAGGCCGATTGTTCGTTTGATTTTATTTTAACTCAAATTGTTAAAAACATTGCTATCTATTGATTAGAAATAGAAATATGCAATTATTTCTATTAAACTAGTTTTTTTACCTTAAAACACGCAGCACAATATAATAAAAAAACCGTAAAAACTTATTTTCTAGCATTGTAAAGCGCATGTGCGACACAAACATTTGATAATTCATAAACATGAACCAAGAAATGATACAGTAAGCTTTATTTTATTTTTTTACGCTTACGCTGATCTGTAGGGCACTGGTCGATATTGGACAAAAGTCGATATTCACCCACTTTCCCCTATTATTATTTTAATATAATTTAACATTAAGATCAAAACCTTAATTTATAATGTTTATATTATAAGTAATTGTACAATTTTTGCAACTAATAAATAAATGTTGGTTATTGTTGGCAATCGTTGAACTACTAACGTCAATATTCGTATTGGTGTTATTGAAGATCCTTCTAAAACATGTTTTTAGACCATAGACCCCCGAAAAAATTTTTAAAAATTAAGTTACTGGTCACACATTTAAATTCATTAAATTCTTCAAAATGGTTATTCTTATACATGTTAAACTCGCACTACAATCAACTTTTTGGCACACCGATGGGTAACCACAAATACCCGCTCTTTTAGCAAATCAAAGTCCACCCATGTCGAGAGATTATTCAATGTTGCAACCTCATTCGCCACCAGTAGATGAAAATTCAATTGGCGTAAAAATTGAAAACGTTAATCATAGTTTGAACGGATCACCAGAAAGATATGCCAACATGTCGCCCAAATACGATACGGAATTAATTCACGAAGAAAAAGAAAACGATTTCGACACGCGCATGAAAGACCGAGTGAAAGACTAACGTTACGTTACGTTACGTTACCCCCTTTTCTGAATTAGTTAGGTTTTTTAAAAAACCTGAAAATTAAACTTATTTCTTTCTTATTTTAAGTCTAAAGAATTGTAGTAACAAACATTGACGTCAGTGAAATTGTCACCTTTCTCAATTTCCCAGTCTCCTCGAACTCATTCAAATTTTGATTTTGATGAGTAAAGGAAGTTAGTGTAATCGTTTGATGAAGTGCATTGATAAAAAAAACAATTATAGAGAGGTTGCTGTCACCATGTAAATTGTACAAAGGTCATCTTCACAAACTGTAACCTGCATCAACTAAGAGCTAATGTCAAAATTGCCCCTGAATTGTGGGTGAATTTGAATTAAAAAACCTTCAAACTTACTTTGTGTATATTTAACTTTTTTTTGTTAGTTTTTCAATTTTTATTGTACTTTTTAGCAACGAAAGCTAAGTTTTTTGTATAGTTTTTTGCTAGCTAAATTGTGCCTTAATAACTTGATATTTTGTTAAATTATTTATAACGAAATCAAGGTGTAAATATTTTTTAAATGTAAATAGTTATGATATCTACAATCTACGAGCATATGTAATCTTTAGTTGATTACTTAATTGTCGTTAAAATAATTTAAAATAAAAGTTATTCGTTGTTAATAGCTTTGTGCCTTAGTTACCAAATTACAAAAATTACTTTATATTATTTCTAGTCTTTATAACCTTTTTTTAAACATTTGAGTAATAAGATTTTAGTTAATTGTAAATTCAAGTGCCAATTATTCACTCAATTAGCAATAATGTAAATAATTTTGTGTGTCTCAAAAACCATAGAATTTAAGTCTTCAAAATCAGACTCTTTCACTATTAATATTGTGCCTAATTTTCAATTAAATGTGTAATTGTATACATTATACCCATCATATACAAAATTGTTGTCATTTTAACCTAAAATTTTAACAAAAATGTGGGAAATTCCTATTATTAGGCTGTCTTTATTTGCAGAACTGTAACTATAAAGTGCTCTGGCATAAATGGAGAAAATACCTAATAGCTTTTCTCATTAAAAGCATTTACGTAAATTGAATTTCACCATACCTAGAGGTCAAGAGTTAAAGCAGTGATTAAACAAATAATGTATTTTTTAATTCTTATATTCTTTCATTTCCTTGTGTTCATTTTTAAGTTTAAAATCATCAAAAAAATCTGCAGAAAAACTTTATTAAACAATTGCAAATAGACTCATGCTGATTTGCCAGATTGTGAAAATTATTCTATGTATGTACCAATTACTTATTTTATACTTTGTAATAATGTACTTATTAACTTTTGGACTAACTAATACTTTTGGACCAAACTTGCAATATGGATTTGTTACTATATCAGCTACAACTTCCTCAAGTTTCATACTATAACATTATTTAAGAGTATTTAACAGTACACAAGTACTCTATAAAAAAAAACTACGGCCCTCCAATAACCCCAGTTTTGATTATTATTTTTTAGGTTAGCCAATTAATATAAATTAGATCCGTGCGGAACCTAGGCAAAATGATGCTGCACTTTTGGTTAACGGTATGAAACTCGGTACATAGTTTACTGAAACCATATCGAGTAATTTTGTATGATGAGACAAAAAAAAATACGATGGGGGCCGCAGGACACCCCCTTTAATGCAAATTGTACACGGCGAATACCTCAGGTACTTTGAATTTACAGTTAATGAAATGAAACTCGAAAAATAGTTTACTGGAACTATATTGGCAAATTTTGCCCGATGAGACCAGAGATATCTTTGAAGGAGGCGCTACACACCCCCTTTTTCTCAAAAAGGGGTACTCGACCTACTTTTTCGCGAAAAGTATCTTTGCCGTATATTTTGAGAGTACTGAATCAATCTGTCCTAATAACGTATCCATCTCAAAATCCCCATAGGCACATAACCGCCATTTTTTCCTCTGGGTCTGTAAGCGCGCTTTTTCAAAAATTTTCAAAGAGGTCGAGTTAAATTATTTATATTTCACTTTTGGTTAGCGGAATAAAACTGCTTGCATACTTTATTGGAACTATAATGAAGTAATTTTGTCCAATAAAAACAAAAGAATTTCTAGGGGGTCGCTGCACACCTCTTTTAATGCGGGTGATGCTAGGGGAATACCTAAGGTACGTTGCACTTTTGGTTAATGAAATGAAACTCGACACATATTTTACTGGGACCATATAATGCAATTTTGTCCGATGAGACCAAAGAAATATTCCAGGCGGGGTGCTGCACACACCCTTTTTTATCAATCTTAGATTGGCCGTATTTTCTCGTGAAAAGTATCTTTGCCATATATTTTGAGGGTGTTGAAATCATATGTGACAACGACGAATCCATCTGCTAATCTGCATCCGTGTAAACACGCCGTTTTTCCCTCTACTACTGCAGGAACGCTCTCTCAAAGGTTTTTAAAGAGGTCGGGTAAAATGATACTAGACTTTTTGTTAATGGAATGAAATTTGGTACATAGTTTACTGCAACCATATTGACAAATTTTGTCCGATGAGACCAACAAAAATTCGATGGGGGCCACTGTACGCCCCCTTTAATGCGGAGTATACACGACGAATACCTCAGATACTGTAAACTTGTGGTTATTGGAATGAAACTCGAAACATAGTTTGCTGGGACTATATTGACACATTTCACATTTTGTCCGATGAGACCGAAGATATATTGGAGGGTGGCGCTACACTACCACTTTTCTTCAAAAAGTTGTACTTAACGTACTTTTTCGTGAAAAGTATTGTTCCCGTATACTTTGGGGATGCTGAATCGATCTGTCACAGTAACAGATCTATCTGAAAGTTCCCATGGGCACAAAACCGCCATTTTTGCCTCTGCAACTGTAAGGCAGCACTTTTAAAACTTTTAAAGGAGGTCGAGTAAAATGATGTTGGACTTTTCGTTAACGGAATGAAACTGGGTATACATTCTTGGAACTACATATAATAATTTTGTCCGATGAGTATAATCTTTTACTTTTGAAAACAGAAATCGGTACTGTGAAATTGTAAACTTCTCAATGCAATCGATCTTATTTCATTTTCTTATCACTGGTATAGGTAATGCTCAAACATTATGGGAAAGGGGGAAAACTTTCAGTTTGATATGTGCTCCTGCTCAAGCCCAAGATAACCCATGATCTTAAATAATTGTAAAATGGATGTATTTTTTAATATTCGTAATAGTAAAAAATTCATTAATTTTTTATTTATTACCTACGGATTAACCACACATAAAACACAACAATCGACTATTAAAAATTAAAACCACAACAAAACAAATTAACGTGGAGCAATTTTAAAAAATCAATCAATGATTGTTAGGATCTTTAATTATACGAATTACATATGGGAAAATCCAACTTCTTACGAGAATGTAATCATTGATTTATGAATTAATAAAATTTACAATTGACTTAACAGAAATAGATTGCGAATTGAGCAAGTACCTACATGTTTACATATTGTTCAATATTTTTTTATTATTTTTGTTCAGTAGACTGGAATAATATAAAATAAAATAGTAATTAATTATTATGTCAACAGTATTAAAAACGTGTGATTTTATTGTTTGTAAAAAGTTCAAAAATAGCAAAAAAATTACAATCAACCACATAAGTTCATAAAAATAAAAGATTTCCTCATAACCTGATGCCTGATGCTCGGCGAAGTGGTATAAAATACATTCTATCGTTTAATAATACAAACAGAGGTACAGTCAACCTCACAGTTAATGACCACCCTGGCTATTTATACGTCTAGCACGAATTGTAAATGCAATCATCATAACACCCCTTACTTAAATTGAAAAGTAACTTTATTTTGCCAACAAGTAGTAAATCAACAACCTCCCTTTCTGTCCATTTGTTGTCGTTGGCTAATAACTGTAAGGCTGACTGTACAAGACACCACAAATACTATTATTTTGGTATTTGATAGTGAAGTCATAAAAAATAATAATCTAAAATATAATTTTCTTAAAAGGCTTGATATTTGGACAATCTAAAAAGCTAAACGAAACAGCACAGGTGAATGTTCTGATCGAATTTTTTGGTAAATTCGGACCTTTTCATAGTATTTAAGCCTGACATTATTAACGACAGTAATATGACCAGCACTATGGTCCTAACTAGTAGTGTATTTACAATATTAACCACCGAAAATTGAAGCAAAGATCCAGTTGACATGACTAAAAATCAAATAACTTTTAAGACTGTTCTTGCTGACGGACCATAGAAACTGATGATGAGGTACCTACAGTTAAAAAAAAATAAAAAGTTATGCAACCCCTATACTCAATTTCAAGAGCTAGGGTTTAGGGATGTTATAAGATAGAAAAAGACCAACCTCTAGACCAAGTATCCACCAACAGGTTAAACACTACAAGACTACTAACTGTAATATGTTAGACGGCACTCTACTTACTTTATAACTCTTTGGACGTGTTTTACCGTGCTTAAATTCAATGTTAAAAATGCTTGCTCGTCATAGCATTCGTTTATAAACCTGTTTGCTTTATGTTTGAAATTAGTATGGTTTAAAATTTCAGGTGTGTAAGGTGAATTTATTAGTGTAATAGTGATATATAAATAACTCGATAAATATTAATTCTTCGTAGCATTAACCAATACGTATCGATAACTAGAGGTATGCATTATGTGTTAATTTTCATCTACTTCTGATTAACATTCACTTTTGTTTTAATCTATTGACATTAGATACCTCGATTATACCTGTAAATTAATACAATTTCTCTTTAATTTATTATTAAACAAAAATAATTCATTAAAGCATTTATAATAGTTTTATTTTTAAATTAAAAACAATATAAATTAAAGAAGAAAAATTTAAATTTTTACTAATGATATCTTGATGTCTCTGCTGCAGTGTTTCCCAAAGGGTGAGTTACGTCAAAGCTGGTATTCAGGGTTTCGATGGGAACATGGGAAGGTTGTTTTTCTACTTTATCGGTAGTTTTTATTCTCAAAATATTTTATACAATACAAATTCCCCTGGTGAACTTAAGTATTATTATGTTATGTTGTTATTGGGCCCATTCAGACGAGAGAACAGTTGAGCGAACAGGGAGTGATCATTGCCTGAATAGCATACACTTTTTGAATTGCTTCTCCTATCCTTGCCATGAAATCGATGAAAAGAGAAGATGAGCAATTACTCTAACTGTTGGGAACTTTTGCCAGTTCTTAATGAGCTGATTATTAAACGGTGTTGTAAGTATCGAACTGAAAATGCTTCATTTTCCTTATTGCAACCAGACGCCTTAATACACAAGGGTGTCAATTATAGCCATTACGTTTAAATATTGTTTAGATGTTAAGTCAGGGTCAGAAGTGTCATTGCTCACGCTTGTGCTAGCTCATCTTAGTCTATGAACTACTTTAAAATTTAGTACTGCACAGTTCAACAATGATAAACGCTGTGTGAGATTGATAGTGATCACTTCATTGTGACCACTGATCTTTGGAAACGGATTTTATCGTTAATTGTTTTTCGTTACCTAACTTCCCTGTGAAAAGGTAAAAAACCTAAAATCTCAGCTCTAGTGATCACCTAGATCCACCAGCACAACTCAATTTTTATATTTCTACTATTGACCTTTTCATTCAGTAAACGTTGAATTAATTTAATCAAAAAAATACTCCATTCTACACTTTAAATACTCTATTCTACACTTTAAAAACTTGTTACTATAATCAAATAAATCTGGCTGCAATTTACGAAGCATCGGTTGGTTAATAAGAGCCTTGAACGACATAACGGAAAACAAACAAAAAAACCATTGCTAATTGAATTTATTTCGTATTTATCTAAATTATTCCCATTAATTTGCAATTACAGTACATTTATACTTAGTAACCACATTTTTTCCATAATTTCTTATTGCTTTTCTTTTCTATTTTTATAATTGAAATTTTCAAACTCACTTTCTCGTTCTTAGATATTTATTTTTATTTTTTTATTTTTCATATTATTATCTATTACAATAATTTAAGTTACAATTTTTTTACATAAAATACATGAACTTGCTACCTTGTTATAGATAGTAAAATGTATAATTTTAGTACAAATATTTTGTACCTATTTCATTTCTATAAAATTCTAATACATGCGTTCATAAATACAAATAGACAATGAAATTATAGTAATTGTGACAATTTTATAAACCGTTACTTTTTTTATTATTTTTTATATAATACTCTGACTCACTTTATTGTTAGTGTCATGCTTTTAATTTTTATTACAACTTTGTTGATTAGATTAAACATTATTAAAACTTTGGAAACAAATATTACAAAATTACTTGTTTGATATCAAACCTTCAGAAACAACCCTTTTTGCATATTTTACCAGGGACGTAGCTAGAAGTGGACACAGGTTGGCACTGCCCATCTAAAGGCTCGCTCTGTCTACCCGTCTGACCACCTCAAATAATTTTGAAAAAAAAAAATTGTAAAAATGATTTAGGTTGTTGAATTTGGCTCGATTAACCAAAATATAAGAATTATTATACACTAGAGTAGGTGCATTTTTTCCTCATAATTTTTAGCCCTCCCCTCGAAATGAAGCTGCCCAAACTTTGCCAACCAGTATTTTAAGTCTAGCTACGTTCTTGTATTTTATACATTTAAACACTGTTTCCGGACTATAACAACACTGATTTAAACTACCATTAGATCATAGGAGGGGTCAGATGCCAAGGGATTTATGTAGAAAAGTAACATTTCTGAGAACAGTGGGTGTATTCACCGGACGTAACAGTTATGGAGCAGCTACGAACTGCTACATCACTAGCGCTACTATCTGGGCGTAATTTTGTTAAGTGGGCAAGATTCACGATAGTTCAACATAATGCAAATAAAATTCACTCGATAATATGACGATTGCTCCGCACACGTCCCCAAAGTAGGGGTAAGTCACTGAACGATTTGCTAGCTGCTCCACAACTGTTACGTCCGGTGAATGCACCCATTAACTTTAAAGTAATAATTTTATTATAAATACACTTTTATTTAGGCTTTATACCGACAGATATTAAAATCTATTACCTATATGGTATTAAAATCTACTTGAATCTCTTTGGTATCAAGTAAAATGTTACTTACATCTATTTCCAGTTTCTGCAACTCGATTTTTCAAATTTTTCTACATAGATCTCTTGGCTTCTGACCCGCTCAAGGTGATTTCTCATAATTTTCTATGCTATGTTATCATGCATTGAAATAGGGCCAGAAATTTGTAGTTCCTGACGACTTTTTATTGCAAGCAAAACAACTTAATTCATTAGAGTCTAGATCAATCTCCATGGTTATATTAATTTTTATAAAGCAAAAAATGGATCAATGTAGGTAAGTGTCAAACTTCTTATTTAATTAATTTTATGACAACTGTCATAAATTACAATTATAGTTCAGTTTAAAATTATTCACCTGCACTGATCCATTTAAAAATATAATTATCTAGACTGACTACAAGTTTCGTGGCCCACCCTGTATACAATGCTTACTTGGGCCCTAATATTTTTTGCTGTAGACAGACATACAGTGTAAACTCAGAAACCGTCAAGACTGTTTTTTAAAAAGAACGCTCGACACTTGACTTTAGAATAGCAAGTACTTATAGTATTTTTGAATTCTGCAGTGACCTGCTATTTCCTTATGTACCAACCAAAAACCATTTTAAACCCTGTATTTAAATAAATGAGTTATTTAACAATAAAATATTCTGTTCAAGAGCCTTGTTGTCTATTGAAGCGTACTATCAACACAAAAATTTGCCTTGAGATTTTTATTTTCCTATCGGAGCTAGGTCAAAATTTATCCAACAAAAATTCTAACCTTGACTTATAGTTGAACTCTAATAATTATAGCTAAATTCAATATTTTTTCAACCTCTCCTTCTTTGTTGTTAAAACCCACCACTGATGTAACAAATTTTGGTGATCAAAAAATAAAAGTGAAAATGTTTTCGTTATCGTCCATTTTTTTCTAAACGTGATAATATGTTTCAACATATTAGATTGTTTCTTATTTTGTTAAATTGAATTAATTAAACAAATTCCGAAAGAAACATGTGAGTTTAACTCGTATTAAATTGTTACACGGAAACTTACGGACTTCCTTTTTGAATAAACAACTAAATGGGCAGACTGGAGTTCCAAATTTTCCGTTTTGCTAAAATAATAATAGTCACACATCGTCTGATATTTTCGACGCCTTTGGATATGGAATGAAAACATCAAACATCCTTTATAACTATTTCACATCGCTTCCTGCACAGCAGTGCTCCAATTATGACCGAGATCCTGTTTTATCAATTTCTCACGTAGCTTTGTTTTGTGAGTAAATTATATTACGTCTTTAATTTCAGTAGGGTTTTCCACACTACAAATTATATCTGAATCACCCATTTATTGCATTCCAGTGGCGTAGAATTATGTACCAATATTATTTAATTATTAGTAGAACTGACGTAGAGACGGAAAGTTATCTGCGTCACTGTTTGACATTGCTTCTTCTTTAGTCTCGAGAAAGTGGTCGTTATTAGGTTACTCTCCGCTTTCTCTAGTAACAGTGATTACTTCAGTATACGTGAATTTAAAAAATCGAGCAGGTATTAAATTTGTTAACAATTTTATGTGCAAAATAATCAAAATAATTCAAGTGGCAAAATATTAAAAATGTTTTTAACTTGCAGATAAAATGAAGATAATATTAGTGTGCACGTTGTTCGTTGGTGTATTTAAAATAAGTGAGCAACAATGTTTAACACCAAACGATATGGCGCTACCAAATCGCAATGTACATAAAGGACTCTACAGTGGTCAACAAGAATTTTCATTAGCGCTTTTAAAAGCAATAAATCAACTAAATCCTCAGGAAAATATCTTCTTTTCACCTTATTCGACGTATCACGCTCTTTTGTTAGCTTATTTTATTTCATCAAATCATACAGAAGCGTATTTGAAGAGTACTTTAAGATTGGACCCACAACAGGTAATTATTCTAACAATTTAAATAATAGGTACATATTATTGAAAAAAGAGTCGATTAGGTACCTCGAAGTTAATTTGAATGGATAAATGGAAATTTAAAATTTATTTAATAATTAAATTTTATGTAATAATTAATAACTTTCTTCATGATGTTGTGCAATATTATAACTTTTGAGCAAACTTTTCCTTGTCAACTTGGAATAAACGGCGTCGAATGGCTATCTATTCTTTGCATATTTTAAATTTGATTAACTTTGCCTATGCAAAGGGATAGAAATAAAAAAATATTTTAATCGTCAAGGATGGTATGTGGTAGATATGAGCAAAAATGAATATTTTGGATAAGACCTGAAAGAGACATAGTTTTTTTATCACATTTTAGAAAACATATCATTATCAGCCATCAGGAGCAAAATTCAGAATGCTTAAGAGCTAACCAACAATGCACAAAAAATAAATAGCACAATAAATTCTTAATAAGTAGCACTTCGAGAAAGGGGTTAATATTAACAAGTCTAGAAATTAATATACTTGATATAATCTGGTTCTTAGACCATATTAGCCAAATATTGGATCCCTCAATAATCACTTTATGGTAAAAGTCAGTATACTGCAAAGTTATCATGCTTGCTATTCTAATTGAAGTGAAGATTTCGAGTTACGAGTTATCTCATACATATAGTATGATAATACATGAAATATTAATTTGGACCGTATATTCTCTGGATGTAAAGACAAAAGCCATCCGACATGACTTAATGAAGCACAATCTTCTCTAAGAAAATTTAAATTAAATAAGCAGTGTAAGCCACGACTGCCACGACTAACAGTCGTCAACAAACCTAAATAAATGAAGAAACAAATGTTGTTTCTTTTCGTTGCAAAAAGACTGTCGAAATCATGGCTAACATTATACCTATATCGTACAAATTTTTTCTTAAAAAAACTATATATTCAAGTATTCTGAACGGTTTTTGGCATCTTTACAACTGTGAGTCTATCTCGAGTAAAAAAATATCTACATCTCTGTTGTAGTATTTTTAATCTTGATGTGATTAGATAGGAGAAATGCTTTTTTCCTATCTGAGCGAGGTCGAAATTTATCCAACCAAAATTCTAACCTTGGCATAACCTTTCATCGCCCTTATACATCAACTGCTACAGGCTTTTCGCATCTAATGTTCAAAGAGCGTACTTGAACTTTGGAAATTAAGCAACAGTTATTGTTAATTGCAGCCTGACCTAAATGCACGGTTTTAGTTACCCTTCAAGGCAAAGGGACTCGGTTTAACAAATTTGATGGTTTTAGGACCAGTACTTTTGCTGTAGTTAAGGGTGTTGTTTAGTTAAAATGTCTTATGGGAAGTTTACGAATTTCAAAGTCACTTCAGGATTTTATAAAATCCTTTCAATAAATATAAAGATATCGTTAGAATCAGAAAATCTTGATCTAGACATGTAAATGCCTTGAATTTCGAAAATATTTATAATTATAACTATTTGAATCATACTGTTTATATTAAAATTAATTATCTAAGTATAAATATTTTTAAATTTATGAATTTTGAAATTCAAGGCATCTACATGTGTAGATCACGATTTTCTGATTCTAACGGTATCTTTAAATTTATTTAAATTTTTCAAATAAAGTCCTGAAGTGACTTTGAAATTCGTAAAATTCTCATAATAATTACCATAAGACAGTTTAGCTACACAACACCCTTAAAGTGTGTTCACACTACATGACTCATAGCAAAATAATAACCAAAAATAATAGGGAATGTTCAGAATAAAACTGTTAACAAACTGGGGTTTGTTACCCCAAATATGGTAAATAACCAAATATGGTAAATAACCAGCAGTTTTATTCTGAAAATTCCCTATTATTTTGCTATGACTGAGCTTATTATTTTGCTATGATTTCTCATAGGAGAAGTCATATGACTTCTCATATGTCTCATGTCTCATATGAAATCATTTAGTGTGAACACACTTTTAAACAAATCTAATACCTTTTAAGAAATAGGTAACCAATTCTCGCTCCCATTTAGTTGAATAATGACTAACCATGGTTAGTTGAACAGGTTTCTTAATCGACAGCAAAAGTACCCACTCTTTAGCGACTTTGAGGTATTGAATTGACGAGACTATCAAACATTCAAGATTAGTTAAAAAGTGCACATGCAATATACTTATTCCAAAAAATAATTATAAAGCTTGAAGATTATACTGAACAGTGACATAGCTTTTAGTTATGCTCTAGGAGTCTGTAAAGTAAAATATTGTCTTGGAAAGCCTAATGTGAGACGAAAGGAGCTTAATCTTTCATTACTTAGACCTAGTATTTAATAATAGTTAAAAGGGGGTCCAATAGTTTTAGTTACCTACAACAGGTCTCTTGTGGTCAAAGGGATTAAAACACGTAATATAGAAAGTTTGTTACTGCTTTTCTAATAATTTTAGACGAAAAAGCTTCAAATAAAAACTGTAGAGCATAAAATTCTAAGTACATCTAAACCGATAAACAAAGTTAATTTTGCAGGCTTTAATCATTATAACGGCAAAAATTTAATATGAAAATATTAAATGTCCCCAATATAGCGGTAGCCATCAGATTCAAGATTGAAAGCACGGTAATAATTATAGAGGTATGCCGACGACGTTCTAAGTTGAAGCAAAACTTGAACCTTTGATGACTGATTAAATGCAAATATTGTGCATTTGATTGGTGCGAATAATACCTCTTAATGTGCTTTCTCTGTCTTACAAAGTAGTTCACCAATCGCCTCAGTTTGCTACGAGTGGTAAAATAGCCCTCATACCTCTTATATTTATTACCGTAGTTAAAAGAAACACGCATGACTATCACCTTTTGAGATTTTTTGATATATTCATATCTAATTTCTAACATTTCAGGACACGCAAAATTAATTTTGTTTATTGATGTAAATGCAGAATTTTATGCTCTAAAACTTTTATTTGAAGCTTTTTCGCCTAAAATAATTAGGGAAGCAGTATTGGACATGTTAAATCTAAGTATATGATCGAGCGTCCGAGCCCCCTTAAGTGACCACTCTCTGTTTACCCAATTAACTGCCGTTTATTCCATTATTTATTCGAAATGTTGAGAAAAATTTAAACAAAATTCATTAAAATTTCACTTTATTTCAATCTAGTCAATGTAATTTATAATCAAATCAGATTTATTTTGTTAAAAGAGACCTTGTAACAATTCAGTGTATTACATTTAAATTAAATTAATTTTATTTATACTCTTTCAATCTGATGTGTATTTTTAATAACAATTTGACTTGACATAAATTTAAGTACCTAATTGATCCAAATAGTATTAAAATTAGTAACTATTAAATTGCATTTAACATACATTTATATAAACTACTATTATATCGGAAAATGGGTAATTAATACTTAGAATATTTACTGAAATTCAAATAGCAAAATTAAGGTCTCAATCATGGTTTAAACTGGCTTAATAACCTCTCTTACTGACTCATTAGTGATAATGCGGGAAAGAGGGTTAAAATTTATAACTGGTAAAGCCTGCGCCATACATATAAACTTGCCGTCTGAGCGTCTGGACATCGTTTAGGCCTATGCACTACGCAGGCCGCTTGCACAGGCCAAACTGGAAGACAAGGCTGTGTGTATGGAGCAGGCTTTAGATTTAATTGGATAAGTGTAAAGGCCGTGTCACACAACAGGCTTACCGTCCCGTTTGGCCTGAGCAGGCGGCCTGCACAGGCCTAACCGAAAGGCAAGCTTGTGTGTGTGGCGCAGGCGTAAGGCCAATGACGATTCCATAATTTATACCTTAAACTGCAAATTACAATTTTTTTCAAGACCAAACTAAATATTAAGTAATTCGTTTTTTTTTCTAATTTAGAGCAAAAGTGATATTTTCAGCGCCTACAAATTAGATAAATTTGCAACCGGATTAAGGGCAGTAAACAGTTCGTACGAATTTACCAACGCCAATAGAATATATGTAGCTCAACAAGTAGCTCTTCGACAATGTATTACATCAATTTTCGAGGAATTGGTACAGGCAAATTTTCAAGAACAAGCAGATGTCGTCCGAAATGAAATTAATCATTGGGTCGAAAATCAAACTCACAATATGATTAAAGATCTCTTACCTGCAGGGAGTATTGACGCTGCAACCAATTTGGTTCTTGTTAATGCAGCTTACTTTAAAGGAGTCTGGGAAAATAAATTTGACGTGAAAGAAACTCAACCTGAAATATTTTACATTTCTCCATCTAAACAAACCATGGTCGACATGATGCATTTGGAAGCAACTTTAAATTACGGTAAATTAAAATAGAAATTTTTTTGTACGCTGTTGGCTAAATAATAAATTTTAGATGTGTCCGAGACTTTACAAGCTCACATTCTCGAATTACCTTATCAAGGAGAAGATATAAGTATGTACATTTTACTTCCACCGTTTTCAAAACCAGGCGAATCTGAACCAATTGAAACAGTATTGAAAAATTTAAATTTGGAAAACTTCAGAAGTGTTGTTAATGGCTCCTTGTTGCCCAGACAAGTTCAAGTATCTTTGCCAAAATTCAGTCTTGAACATAAAATTGAATTAGTGCCGGTAAGATTTTTTGAGAAATTATTAATTAGTAAATGAATCAGTGATTGTTAAAACCCAATAAAAAAGAAGTTTTCGAATTTCGAAATGTTGTTTTGGGATGTGTGAAGTGGGAATGTAAATTTGTAAATATTCAGAATGTATCTTTAAATGTTTGAATGCTCTTATAAGACCTCTAATTTCTAAAACAACCACAAAGATTTATTTCCGAGGAATATCTGGGAAACCATAAGAATAAGGAACCAAAAACATTCATTTGCCCAGGGCCGTTTTACACGGATAAATTCTCAACTCAAGAAGCAAAAGCACGGAAATCTCAGCTTTAACGCCGTCGAAATTTCTACTCACGACGTTTAAGCTTAGATTCCCGTGCTTTTGTTCCTTGAGTTGATTCAGTACTAGCAAGTTAGTACGATTTTTAGTCCATGTAAAACGGTTCTTAGGATCACAATCACAAATTAAATTGATTTAACAATCACTGACTAATTAAACAAATTATTGTTAATTTCAATATGTAGATACAAAATTGAGTGAACTAATTTTAACGTTTTTTAACATTTTAGTTTAAGAAAAAACTGTCTTTTGTAAATTTTACTAACATAAAAGCAGTAGCTTTGTGCACTAAATTAACATAAGCTTTCCTGTTAGATTCTTGAATCTTTGGGTGTTGGCAATCTCTTCCAACCAGATGCAGACTTTTCAGTTTTGACCGGATCTAAAGGTTTATCAATCGGAGCTGCTATTCACCAAGCAAAAATTGAATTAAACGAAGAAGGAACGAAAGCTGCTGCTGCCACTGCCATTTTTACTTGGCGTATGATGCAAGACGAATCTGACATTCCAGTTGAATTTAGATGTGATAGTCCATTTGCTTTTGTACTTTTTAACAAAAGGATGAATACCGTGTTATTTGTTGGTGTTTATAGAAAACCTGAGTGAAGACGTTGCTTGTGGTATTATAAGAATAGTAAAAAATTTTAAATCGAGATCTGCTTCTTTTCAACAAATGCTTACCTTTTTTAACTAACAAACGTGCTAATGCTCAAATTGGTTTTTTATAACTAATTTTGCAAAAGTACAAATAGAATTATTTATTTTTAATTGTACATACTGTATTTTTTTTAAAAGTCTAAATAAATTTTTGTATCAGTACCTTTAAAAGTGCAATTGCTACAATTTTTTATTTCTTATTCTTAGCGCATTTGTTGATTTTTTTAGATTTTGGAACGGATTGGTGTTGGCGATTTATTTAAATCGTCGTCCGATTTATCGACGTTAGCAATTAATAACGATGTAGATCTTGGTTCTGCTATTCATCAAGCAAAAATTGAAGTTAACGAACAAGGAACTAAAGCTGCTGCAGCTACAGCATTTGTTACATTTAGATCTAGCAGGCCATTAGAACCAGCAAAATTTGTCTGTAATCATCCATTTGTGTATGTTATTTTTGACAAAGTCGAGCAATCGATTCTCTTCACAGGAGTTTTTAGAAGACCACATTAATTAGTTAATATTTATTTAGTACTTTGTTATGTATCTATACCTCGATGTATTTTTTTGAAATACAATAATTAAGTTTTGTTAAATTTTATTTCTTTATTTCAACATCCCTAATATGTTAAAGCAAAGCCTATACTATACAGTAAAACTGGCAAAGCGTATGGACCGAATGTGACCAAAAATGCTCGCTAAAGAAGATGTCCCTATTCACTCCAAGGATTTTTTGAGTGAAAAAGATAGCTTGTCGAGACGGGAGCAACGAAGAAAGGAATAAAACAAGTTTATCCTTCGAGGGAGTTTAAGCGATTTTCACCTTAAAAGCCTTTCACATTTTTTAATATAGGTTTCGGTAGTCTCCTCTATATAGTCTTTGGTTAAAGCTATGTTTACATTGATTTGTAGCTTAATGCTGTGGCTCGACTAGAAATCAGCTGCCTATTTACACGATTCCAGATGTCGCTGTTCACAGTACTATATCAGCACTGGATTGAAGCAACTGTGGGTACTACAGTACTGCTACTGGAATGGAATAACTGTTAATGGAATAACATTATTCCAGTTACTATACAGTACTGGTTTTAGAATTATATGCCCTCGTTTTCGTATTAAAAGCAAAAATAAAGTAAATTTCATTTTTTTGGAAGAAATGGGAGGGAAAAAAAGTAGTTAAAAAATTTAAATAAAAACGTAAATCTCGCATGAAACACAATATCTCTCGTACCAAAAGCCCTTCCTTCAGAGCTGGGTGAAGCGCATGGGGCGAAAACTTCAGGGCCAGGTGTTGTAAAGGGCCCAGAGGAAAAGAAAAAAACTCAAAAAACCTATAGGATATTAAACTCGAAACGTTGGGTCTTAGGGAAAAAATTACTTATAGCAAAATTAAAGCTTAGCAAATTCCCTACAAAGATGTTCTTATTTATTTTTTCTCTATTGCTTATCTGAGAATATATCGAGATCTAACAGTAAAAATTGTTAATGTATGAAAAAAAATTGCCTCATATAAATTAGTAAATGAAATTTAATGCTCTACAATTTCTTTTCTGAACCTTTAACTGTAAAACGAAGGGATAGGGTGCTAGAGGCAAAAGTTTCACCAAAAACGTGAGCAAAAATTTGTTTTCATACATTAACAATTTTTGCAAGCAAATATCTCAAAAACTAAAGGAATAGAGAAAAAATTAATACTATTAATCTTGTAGTAAATTTCATAAGCTTTCTTTTTACTAAGAATAATTTTTTCCCTAGAATCCCCCATTTTTGAGATATAAGCAAAAAAACCTAAAACAGAACCTATTCACCCCTCCTTCCCTTAACCATGTAGCTAGAACCGGGGACTTTTAAGTATTTTAATTTTTTATCTCTTAACTAATCCAAACACATTCCTAAAAAAAATTCAACCCCTTCAATGTTCTCTAGGTATAACACCTTCGTTGCCTAGAACAAGGGTATAAATTAAATTTTTGTTTTGTAGAGTGCAGTGTATTTTTGGAGAGGTCTGAAAATAATTAGTGCCTCAGGCCCCAACGTTCGTTGATCCGACTCTGCCTTTCTTATTTATTTTTGTATTATTTTAAAATTTTAACTTTTTCCAATCCAAGAAAAAGTTGTTATAATCGAGAAATAAAAATATTAATAATAATAAAATAATATTTTTTACAACATGAGATGAAACATCAGTTTTTTCGTGAGATAGAATTTAATTCAAGAGCCGCGTAAGCGACGAGTGAAATAATCTTTCGAGCGAAAAAAACGGATTTCATCTCCAGTCGTAAATGCTGTTTTTTCTACGACAATAATTAGTACATTTTAATATAATTGAATTTTAAATGAAATTGGTATTTTAGATAGTTTATGTCGAAAAATTCTGCTTACCCGCACAAGTCCTAGATTCGATCCCGGACGAAAGCAATTTAAAAAAATATTTTTTTTTAAATGAACATGTAATTTATATTAACATAAAAATAAATTTAATCATAATTTAATAATAATAACAACGGATGTGGCCATACGCGAAACTTTTTCCTGTCCTTCAAATATTATAATTTTATATTTCGTTTTATTAAAATTTAATTTGATATATTAAAGAAAATTTTAAATTATAAACTTTTAAAGAAGTGCACAAAAAAATACAACAGGAAAAAGTTCCTCATATGGCCACTGAGCCACATCCGTTGTTTTTGAACATATTTTGACAATCTCCGAATCGTATTCTCAATTCTTACCAAAGCCAATTTTGAAAGTAAATACTTTTTGAAATTCCATAAAATTATAATCTATACTCGGATTTTTTAAAGACTACCGACACGTGACCACCTTGATATGTATTAATAAAGGTGAAAACGACTTATTTCGTCAGTTTAATTATTTAATTTAGTTAATACATTTATTGTAAATTATTATTAAATATTTATTTAGAAAATTTATAATTAAATTAATTATTTATTGAATATTTTAAAAGTCACGTGTCGGTAGTCTTTTAAAAATGCGACTATATCTCTTTCTATTCTTATACCAAATATTACAAATCGCTTAAATATTTTTGAAAAAAATATTGAAAATAATTAATATTTTCGAACCAGGTACAGTAATTATGTTAACGGTAATACATGCGTGTATGTTGGGGTGCATAAGTGTAAGGCAAATACTATTTTATTTATTAAAAACGCAGCAGTTTTTCTTTAAATTAAAATTACTTTCATGACATAAACATAGTTTTTCTAAAGCTATAAATAACCCGCATTTTTTCAAACAAAGCCAACTAAATTCCATTATTAAATAATAAAAGTAAAAATGTTTTTAATAATTTCATTTTAACAAAACCGCTCACTAAATAGCTCAATATGAGCGATCTCCTGAGGGCAAGACGTAATATTATTACTAATAACTACTAATTGTGATGTTAATTATATTTATTGAGTGTATTCATTAACATAACAGGAAAATAAACAATCAAAAAAGTTGTAGTCATCATAAAAAAAGGAATTTACAATACAATTCTAAAGAGCGACAATCAATTTCAAAATACAATGAAATCTACGCGAACAATTTTATAATTTAAATATGTAATAAAAATTTGGCCAATGCACTAATCATACGATGTAACGTCACATAAAACGTGGCCAATGCCAACACGCAGTAATGGGGATGTGGCGCTTCGTTTTAAATTAATCGATATAATAGAAGCGGATATAAGTTATCCATACACTCATACTATTCTTTAAACTAACATATATTTTTGTTTTGTTGTTTTGATAAAAAATATTAATGGTGTTATATCTATGAAATCTCTAAATTTTTATTGATATAATAATTTAGTTCAAGTCACGTTATTTCACTCACGCCACGAAGTTGCGTCAGTGTGAGTAACTGTCACTGTCAGTGGTACCGTGAACATAACCTACAACGTATTTAAGAATTGCTCACGTCTACTTTATAATTTAGTACTGGAATCTCAATGCAAAAAGTGGAACATAATTTAAGTAATCGATAAATATTGACAAATTTTTACCTTTTTTTAAATTAAATTCTACAGTCTGGAAAAACGTTTCGTGTCTTGGAATTTATTTACATGTTAGCATTTTATTAATTATGTTAGGTGAGTGTATACAAATATACAAAAGTGGAAATTATACCAACATTATGTAATTAACATAAAAAAATTTTATTTGTATTATTGTGTCAATGTAAAAAAATTATTTTTAGTTTCTTACGATCCTAAAAGTAGGTTATTTTTTGTCATTTACTCTTAACGAGTAAGGAAGTTTATAAGTAAAATTGTTTTTGCAGATTTTCCTCCACCTATTGCTGATTCACAATATTCAATGGCCATGTCTCGTAAACGTACTAGAAGTAGATCGCAAGATAATATTTTTAATAATCATAATAAGAATCAACCAACGATGGTATGTTTATATTTACATTTTTTTTTATTTGGTGTGTTTTTGGGTTTAAATCAACTGTTATTGGTCAAGTATTCAGTCATGTGATTTTTTAACAATTTGAAGATAAAATAATCGCTTTTAAATACCTATGTGGTTTAATCATTTGTGTATTTCACATTTGAAGAAATCAACGTTTTACCAAAACTCATTATTGATTTGCACAAATTAAACCCTATTGATTTAATTTAAAACTTATTGAATCATATTTACATTATTAATAATAAATTGCTTTATTGATTTAGAAGGCCCGCTAAAAGTTATATTTACACAACTCATTGTATATTGTTTGGTGAAGCAAATCATAATTTCAAAAAACAGTTATGAAAGTGCTTGTTAAATACATGCTATGAAACTTGCCAGGAAGTTTGAACTTCGACAACCAATTAATTTTAATACAGGCGAAAAAAAGAGTAACTTGGTAGTTTCCAAGTTCATCTACTATTTTGTAACGAAAGAAAAAATTAAAAGTGATGGGAGCAGGAAATGCTGTTATCATTTTTATATTTATATCGTATGATGTTATTATCATATTTTATTTTGTACTTCAAACACTCGTGATAACATTGATTGAGTTTTTGTAAAATATGTACTTATTACTCCCTTGAGGCTTTCCAAGAATTACATTACGAGAAGCCAAATAATCAATTTTGCTTGTCAAAATTTAAAATTTTTTGCATGTTTCTGCTCGTGTTGATTATTGAATATAAATTATGTGGATGATAGTTTTAAAAAATTTTATTTATAGATTCAAATGTACTTAAGGTTTTCTAAAATAATCCAGTATTTGAAAAATGTCACGATTGTTATTAATCTAAAGTGGAATCTTGTAGACGATATTGTAGTGGAGCCTGTTTTAAGTGGTACTTTCAAACTGTAAGAGATTGCTGTCTCCTATTTTCCAATCCAAAAAAAAGTTGTTATAATCAAGAATAAGAAATAATAATAATAAATTTTTTTTTTGCATTTCTCGACGTTTTGAGTCCTCTTGATTCCAAAAATGCAAAAAAAACTTCGATTTTTTTTAACTAAAATATCAGGATGTATGTATGCATGTACCCCCCCTCCTGGAGCAAAAACTACTGAACCGATTGCCACTTCAAAATTATAATTATTTCATCGGCAAACTAAGCTTTTATAAGAAATCTATACAGGGTGTCCAAACATAAGGTGGTTATTTTGGGCGCATAATTGCAAATTTGGGCCAAATTCGTTTCTACTAGGCTATAAGATAGTACATGTGAGGCCCGATTGAAAAAAAAATTTGAAAATCCATTTTTTTTTTTTTTTGTTTTTTTTTTTTTTTTTTATTTTTCATAGGAATTTTAAAACGGCATTGTACAGCTAAAATATAGGGTTTTCGTCCTAAATAAGTCGATTTTCAAGATTGTTTCAAATTGCCTATCTTTAATGGGCCAAAGTAGTTCCAAATTTTGAAATGGCTTTTCTCAAAATTTCCTCTGCCATATTTTTTCTTTTTTGGATATTTTACAGACAACGTAATTGTCTATCGAAATATAAATTTTTATCAAAATCTCTCGAGCCGTTTTGAAGTAATGATTTTTTGAATGTCTATAATTTTCTAAATCTATAATTTCTTTTGTAATAAAAATGAAAATTTGAAAATAAGATATATGTGTCAATCCCATGAATATCTATTATTTGACATTATTTTCGGTTAACAAAACGCTTCCGGTTAAACCGGAAATTAAAAAAATTTCAAAATATTTAGAAACACCCTGTATATTTGTAAATATTTTGAAAGCTCGTAAAATTAGCTATTACACGATACCAAACACTTTATATTTTGACTTCCGGTTTAACCGGAAATGAAATAAAATTTCTTAATTTAAATGGAACACCCTGTATATTTTTTAATATTTTGAAAGCTCATTAAATTAGCTTTCTGAAGATATAAAATAATGTATATTTTGAACTTCATTTTATGCCAAATTTAAATAGTTCATGACTAAAAATTCTGCTTACACACAGAAGTCCTTAAATTCGATCCCGACAGGTAGCAATTATTGTCAATTATTGCAATTTAATATCATGTAATTTATATTAACATAAAAATAAATATAATAATAAAAACAACGGATGTGGCCATACGAGGAACTTTTTCCGTCCGTCAAATATTGGAATTTTTTTATTAAAATTTCATATATCTTATAAATAAAATATATTAAAAAAACTTTTAAAAGTGCACTAAAAAATGCAACAAGAAAAAGTTCCTCGTATGGCCACATCCGTTGTTTTTGTTTTCTTGTACATAATAGTTTTAGCAATTTTGCATTGACGATGCACTTATAATAGAGATAATGATTTTGCTTCCAAACTATTTTTGAGTATGTATTTTAAATTTAACAGTAAATTTATACTTTGTTAGTGCTTTATGAACATTGGAGTTTGTGACCATTTAATATTTCTTAAATTGCACTATTAAAATATCGAATCGTGAATTATTAAAAGATAGTAAACTTTAGTAAATGGTTGATTGGTCATTTATAACACTATTATTTAATGATAACCAGGTCAGCAATTTAGCATTTTATTTCACAATAAATCTTAATTCTGGTTCATTATAACCAAATATCAAATTAAAACTTAATTCTGTCATTTGTTAATCTACATCTTAGTAAAATCGAAAAAGTGTGCTAACTGGTACATTACAAATAGTGCAAATGTACAAAATAAATCATGAGGTATGTAATAATTTATGCGATTTAAATAGTAAAACTTTTTTTAATTGGCCACCTTTGAGCACATTAATGAAAACTATAAAATTACACTAAAGTGTGTAAATATAACTGTACAAATTAATATTGTATTCAACAACTACAGTTATTTGTGCTAAAACTAAAATCTTATTTAAACATCCCTTGAAAAGTTAACATGAAAAAAAATAGAGCACAAGTAATGAGTTTGTAAGGTTTAGGTCAACCTTTTGAACTTAAACGACCAAAGTATAACATAGTAAGATTGATAATAGATTCTACTTTTGTGACCTTGTTTATAGGGTATTAAAAGTTTCTATAACTCCATAATCTAAAATCAAAATATTTTAATCAAAAGTTATTTTTAAACGAACTTGACCAATAATTTAAAAAAATGTTGATTTAATTGGTAATTTTGGGCTGCTTATAATTTTTTATGTGGGTAATGGTATTATCATTATTTAAGTTGGACAATATGTTAAGTTTTTTGTAAATTTAGTCGATTATAGTAATTGCTACGTCGTAGTTGTTACTTTAATTTTAATGTTGATATCGACGTGCTCAATTAGCACTTTATTACACAATTAACTTAATACATATTGTGTAGGTTTTGATTGTCTAAAATTATGGGTTTCATTAGCTCTAAAACAGTAAAGCTTAAACACTCATTGGGAAAATATTGGCCTTTGCATTACTCATTATTTACTAATAAAATATATTTGGCCCATACAACTTTCTTTTGAAACGACTTCTTGATTTATAATCGGGCTGTAAAGGTGTATAGATACCGGGATATGATAAAGGTAATAAATTGTCTGTTCATAAAACTAAAATGAATTCCTCATGGGTCTTACAAAAGTCACAAATAAATTGGCATGGAAATTAAGTCAAAACATGTTAAAAAAAAGATAACATAATTAGAATATTTTCATAAACATTCATTTTTATTTAAATCAATAAAATCTAATTAATTATCTTGAGGTTAAAGTTACAACTATATATTTTTAAATATTCATCAAGTTACGTCAAATATTAAGTCTTCTGTATAAAACTTGAATGAATTATTGAAATTTTTTGTCTGTAGGTAATCACGCAATTTACCTGATGAATATTTTAAAAATTGATACTTGAGTTGAAATTCTTTTGTAACTATTATTTTTAACTTCGCCCTCTGCAATATAAAAGGAAAGGACATTTAAAGTTCACGTGTTGGGCAATTTTTTTATCGTGCACTGCTCAGAAAGATGTTCGTGGTGAAGAAAATTTTCATCGTATTTATGTATTTATCATAATGAAGATATGAACAAGGATTTAGATCAAGGATTGCGACACTCCCTTTTACAATGAAAAATTAAACAACTTTTGAAGAGGCTGCCGGTAACGCTTTCCCAAGATAAGATAAGATAAAACTTATTAAAAAATTCAGAAAGAAGTCAAGAATGGATGACTTTTTGGAGAACTATTTGGCTATGTGAAAAAGTTACTGTATCCTTCCATTAGAATTCCGATTTGTTTAAAAAGGACACTGTGTTCCTTAGGTATAGGACCACCTACAATTTTATTTAAAAAATTTTCCTGTAATACTCGAAGGCTATTTGAGCGAGGTGAGGATTGTGTTGAATAAAATATTTATTTGTGGTCGTAATTGAATTGATTAAGTAGGAGGAAGCCGGAAACATAATATAAATATTAAATTCATTGCAAAGACGCTGAAAGGGTAAATTAAAAGGTCAATAATCTGTACTTAATTTGATCAGAAACAGAAAGATGAGAAAATGTACTTGATAAATTTTAATTCAAGATGTCAAAGATGCATCAGAGTTACAATCTTCAAGTTTTAACTTTTAAAATCTGTGGCATAGTAGGTTTATTATGACCTTATTGATTTTGAATCAACATATTCAATTTTGTGCTTCAAGGAAATTCTAAGTTTGCCACTTAGGCCGGCTCAACTATAATTTGCTTACCCTTCATGTTATCAGTCATATTATCGGAAGTTTGGATCTTTACCATCACTATTATTAATTATAATTATACTGGTCACAACAGTAACCTGGTCACCTCTTCATCTTTGTATCAAAGTTTTGCGTTTTACCGGAAATAAACTTACCTTTAATTTTTAAACGAGATTTATTTTTAAACGTCTGCTACTATCAGGACTGTACTAGTAAAAAAATTAGTACTGGGAATTCTGAGAGTCCAGGTTTATATTTTTTATTGTTTCAGTTTATTTGAATTTTTGCAATATATTTTTTCATTGTCACATCACGGGCCACCGGGAAATTCTCGGTAGCCCGCCGGACCAGCCCAGCTCTGTTACTATTTGTAGTAGAGGGACTTAAATTTAGTAAGCTACAAACATGAAATTAATAAATTTTTGCTCAAACTAAATAGTTTTTGAGTTATTTGCTAGAAATATATTTTATGTTCATTTTTACTTCTTAAAAACATATGACCTAGGTCAGTGTTTTCCAACGTGGTGCGAAGGGCGGCTTTACGGGACTTATTGTTGAAAAAAGGTACCGTTCATTTATGACCTATTGTATCTTCTTGTTTTTTTTCTTAGGCAAAAGTATTTATTTTGTATTCACCACTTTTATATATTCAAAAAATAGCTCTGGTTTAGTCTGTAGGAAAAGTACATCTGATGGTAATGGTAGCTACAATAAAAATTTGCCAAAAATTACTTTTGAAATTCTTTTTTTGTGAGCAGAATGCTGAATATACATTCTATCCTAAAATTTGAATTTAGCCCATGCTAGAAATTTCAAACATTTAGATAGAACTATAGTATTACATAGCCCCAAAGCGTACCACCCCCTCTCCCGGAATTATTTTTATTTTTTACATTTTTATAGCCCCCCCCCCTCATGTAATTGTTACAAATAATAGTCAACAGTTTTCACTATTGATTACCCCCAGACTTTTTGTTTACGTAAACAAACCACGGGGGCAGTTTGATTATTAAGGGGCGCAATTCGAAAATGAACTCATTTACAGTTTCTTCAGTGAACAATTCAGTTCTGGAATATTAAAAAGTATGTACAGTCGGCCTCACATTTAATGGCCACCCTGGCTATACGTTTAGCACTAATTGTTGATGCAACCATCATAACACCCCCTACTTGAGGGGTCACTTTATTTTGCCAACAAGTACTAAATCAACAGCCTCCCCTTTTGTCATTTTTGGCTAATAACCACTCTGGCGTATAGCCAGGGTGGCCAATAATTGTGAGGCGTATTAGATGTTGCATAAGGGTAATTTTAGAAAGGCTTAAGTGGGGCATGGCACAAAAAAGGTTGGGAAACACCGACCCAGCTAGAGATGTCATAGTTTCAGTTTCTTAAAATATACGTATCCGAGAACCTGTACACCAAGTTTTCTTCTTTAGAGAGATATTTGAGAGATTTTTCGCAAAATCTCGCTTGCCTTGGAAAACAATGTTAATTCCGAGTGTTCTCGGATTTAGTTGGTACCGGCCGGCTGACCGGCGATCGCCGGTGGGGCTAAATGAAAATAAATGGAAAAATTAAAAAATATCTCAAGTTGATCTACGCTATGAGGCCTGTGCGAAATCTTTGAAACCTACCCCCGTGATAGTTTTGCTACTAGCTACGCCACTGCATTTAGAGCCACATTATTTTGTAGCCAGTGGGACCAACCACTAGCCAGTCCGACCCTGCAGCTCCCCCAATAGCTGATCAAATGCCCTGTCTATTTCAGCACTTAAACAGAAAAGGTATGAGCAGTAGGGAGGTTCTTATTTAGGTTTTTTGGAATTTTTTTTTGCCTTGGAATTTCGTTGCATCTCTTTATTGCATTATTTAAATGTTACTAAGAGTAAAACCCATATTTTCGGAATTTTTAAGTTTTTGATTCGATAATTCGTTGTTTAAATATGTCCGACATGGTTTTGACTACACTATCTATGTATAACTGACCTTTAACATTAAAAAAAAATCAAGGGGAAGGCAAAGCTCATTTTGTAACAATTGTTATTTTAAATAATGGAAATTTATTACATGGCCATTTTAAGTCATCTTATCAAGTTCAGATTGCCTACTTTCTCCAAAAAAATAAATGAATGGAAACCAAGAAACTTCTCTTGAACATTTTCTACTAGAAAATGCTTAAAATTCTTAAATGGTGGATGGTTGGTACTAATAAAAAATATTTCATCTCACAAATCAACCAACGCGTTTTGTTTATAATTAAAATTTAATTTATGCATGTTTTATAAAAATTAATTACGTGCATCTACGTAAAGGCTAATGATAATGATGATATGGCACTTACTATTCGTTTTACAAACAATTTATCTTGAATCGGCAAAACTTATTTCACCTGTTTTGCTACAATGTTTCTCAGCTTCTTAACTTACAATTAATTACATTTGATATTTAAAATATGTACAATAAATAAGCAAAGTGAAAAAAGTGTGCCATTTTCTTTAAACCACCAGTGGAAGATAGAAGTGGATGCACTATAATTTAATTTAATTAAAAAGTAAATATCAAATTCTTTCGTAATGTTTTTTGAAATTAAGGTAATTATAAATGATTCATTCTATAAATTTTGTTGTAAAATTAGAAGAAGACGCATGCAGGTCGTTATTTCGCGTGACA
Source organism: Malthinus seriepunctatus (assembly GCA_963924605.1). Classification (NCBI taxonomy): domain Eukaryota; kingdom Metazoa; phylum Arthropoda; class Insecta; order Coleoptera; family Cantharidae; genus Malthinus; species Malthinus seriepunctatus. Next base: position 26,315,036 of record OZ004600.1, on the reverse strand, counting down.
TTCTTACAAAAATGGTAATTAAAGAGACCACAAACATAGTTTCCAAAAAATCTGCATTCATTTTCTTTAAATTTTAAATTCATCATTGCATAAATTTCTTATCTGTATTCTGTTATTACTTTACACTATAATTTTAAACACTTTTAGTTTTATTATTCATTGTGTACGTTTTTATTTTTAAGCACGCTTAAGCAATCAATGTGTTACTAGCTTATATTTTTCTTTCTATTATTGTTAACCTTTATTTTTGTATTAATTACAGTCTCTTTCTTCGGAAGCACCCTTTAGCAACGAGCCTAGAGCAATCGAAACACGTAAAGCTTGCAATTATGCCATAAAAATTACCAAAGAACAAGGCTTGAGCGGTAAAGCACAACGCCCTATTAGAGTTTATGCCGATGGTGCATACGATTTATTCCATCAAGGACACGCTAGACAATTACAACAAGCAAAAAACGTTTTTCCAAATGTATATCTAATAGTTGGAGGTTTGAAAAATTAATTTACACGTAATAACTATTTTACTATGATATAATTTTTAGTTTGCAGCGATGCAATGCTTCATAAAATGAAAGGACGGACGGTTCTGAATGAGTTTGAAAGATACGAAGCTGTACGGCATTGTCGTTATGTCGACGAAGTTTTAAAAGATGCCCCTTGGGCTGTTACCGACGATTTTCTAGAAAAAAATAAAATTGATTTTGTGGCGCACGACGATATTCCTTATGCTACTGGTAACGTAAGCGATATTTATGCGCCTTTAAAAGCAAAGGGTATGTTTGTATCGACCGAAAGAACCGAAGGTGTTTCGACATCGGATATTGTCGCTCGAATTGTAAGAGATTATGATGAGTACGTGAGACGAAATCTTGAACGCGGTTATTCTGCTAAAGATCTCAATATTTCTTATTTAAAAGAAAAAAGGATTAGGCTAAAACGAAAAATGCATCAATTGAAAGATGTAGGCAAACATGTTATAGAAAAAACTGACGATATGTTTACTAAATGGGAAGAGAAATCTAAAGATTTTGTTGATACCTTTTTAAAACGATTTGGAACACAAAATTTAAAAAACATATGGAACGAATCTAAAAATATGATAATGAATGCACTTAGTCCACCAGGTTCACCTAATAATAGTAACAGTTCTTCACCGGATGTTTCAGACGACGAAGATTTTATTTCTTACGAAACACCCGCCAAAAAATCGCGGTTGTCGTAACGTATTTTCGAAAATTATTGTTTTGATTTTCATTCGTAAATAAACGTTGTAGGTTTGTTTCAATGTGTTTGAATTTATTTAAAACATCTATGTACCTTTATTTATTAATATTTTAAAGTATAGAAATTTCCTTTATTATTTAATGGAATATTTATTTAAAGCAATCTTATTTAATTAATACCTTTGCATTAAATATTAATTATAATTACTTGTCCTTCCATTGTACTATTTGTTAGATATTATGCAACAATTACTTTTTAAATTGATTTCAATTTTCAAATATGTGGTTAGTTACTGTGTTTTATGAAATAGTTTTATTAAAAAACATTAAAATGCTGGTAAATTTATTATTTTATGTACCATTGTTATTAAATAAATATATTAAGCAATGTTTAAAATTTATAAAATTAATTGTAACATAGTTTACCCGTATAATTCCTTGTATTTCATTTAATCGTTTTATATAATTAAAACGATAAATAAAAAGTTGCAACGATGGAAAATTTTGTAATTATTTCCTTTGATTTGATTTTACTAGAACGATTGTTCTAATTTAATAGGTGCTTTCATTAAATTTCTTAGCAAGCCTTATTTTAGATTTGACATTTTATTACAAATTATTGTATTTTTGTCAAAAATTTTATAAGCCTGTATATACACGTTTGCTATTGACTTGGAAATGTAGTAGATAAAAATTACAAAAAAATATGGCGTCTATTCCTTGTAACTATTTTAACGTCTTATTACAGTCGATTTGCCGTGAAGCACCATTTAGCGATGAACCCATTGCTCTTGAAATATTAAATCGATGTGACTACAGTAAAAGAATTACCTACGATATGGCGATAAATGGACAAGTGCAACGTCCCATTCGAGTTTATGCTGATGGAATATACGACTTGTTTCATCAAGGACATGCGAGACAATTAATGCAAGCAAAAAATCTCTTTGCCAATGTTTATCTTATTGTGGGAGGTAGGTCAAAATTATCTTATAAAAATCACTACTTTATTTATAACTCGAGTAGCACTTTAAGAGATATTGATCTCGATGTTTATCAATATTAATTAGAAACCTGTTTTATTCCATATATTTCAGTAGTACTTGTAGTTCAATCAGCTTAGTGATTTTCATATAGGTCAACCTCTAACTAATTAGTAACAGGACACCACTTTTAAAAATTCTCATTTGTTGAGTAAAATCAGGGGAAAAAAGTCTACCGTTTTTTTTGCATACATACAAAGTTATAGATCATCTAAGAAAAAAGGGTGTTCTGTAGTGCTTTTTACAAAATACTTGAAAAGGAAGCCAAATATCGATAAATGTATAGGAGCAATCTTGTTGAGCATAAAATTACTAACAAAAAATATGTTACATGTTTTGAGTTTTGACAATCTATTAAGGTGGTACAACCATTTTCTTAAAGTAGTCATTTTTCCAAATTGTTAATTAAAAAGTAATGTTTTAACCTATTATTTGCAATGCAATTAAAATTCTGAAAAAAATCACCTGTTATTTGACATTGTTAGAGAAGACATACTATGAGTTTCAGGTTGTTTGAAGCTCATTTGCCTAAATTATGGTTTTTTGTTCATTAAAAAAAGGGATTTTTTTTTCCATTCTAGTTTTTTGCAGTTTTAACAATTTTAGAGTTGGCAGAGACTAATTAAACTATGTTCATCTTGTTCCTTATGAAATTTCCGACGAAAATTCTCCCCTTCACTTATTTATATCATCATTTGTTATTTATTAATTCGCGTGCAAACTTAAAAATTTTCCACAAATTAATAAAACAGTGGAAAACAGGGTGTTCCATTTAAATTAAGAAGTTTGATCTCATTTCCGGTTAAACTGTGAGTCAGAATATAAAGTGTTTATTATTGTGTAATAGCGAATTTTACGAGCTTTAAAAATATTGAAAAATATACAGGGTGTTTCTAAAAATTTTGATATTTTTGTAATTACCGGTTTAACCAGAAGCGTTTTGTTAACCGAAAATAGTGTCAAATAATAGATATTCATGGGATTGATAAATATATGCATTTTCAATTTTTCATTTTTATTACAAAAGAAATTAGAGATTTTGAAGTTTTGACATTCAAAAAATCATTTCTCCAAAACGGCCTGAGCGATTTTGATAAAAATTTATATTTCGATAGAGAATTACGTTGTCTATAACATACTCAAATTTGTTGAAATCGGCCGGACCAGTTTTTGAGAAAATCCATTTCAAAATTTTGGCCTACTTTGGACCTTTAAAGGTAGGCAGTTTTTAAACAATTTTTAAAATCGACAGAATTAGCACGAAAGTCCGATATTTTGACAGTACAGTACCGTTTTAAAATTGTTATAATAATAATTACCGGCCAAGTTATAAAAGAAAAACCACAAAATGGGACAATTGTTCTATTGGCCGCCATTTTGAATTAAAAATTTAAAATTTTTTTTTCAATTGGAGCTCACATGTACTATCTTATAGCAAATTAAAAATGAATTTGGCCCAAATTTGCAAATATGCACCCCAAAATAACCACCTTATTTTTGGACACCCTGTATATATTTCTTATAAAAGCTATTTTTGCCGATGAAATAATTTTAAAGTCGTTAAAATCAAATTTCATCAAAATCGCTTCAGTAGTTTTTGCCTTGGGAGGGGACATACATCCAGACATTTTGGATGTGTTTTCAAAAAATTGAAAAATAAATTTTTTAATTTTGGAATCACGGGCACTCAAAACGGCGAGAAATGCAAAAAAAAATTATTATTATTATTTTTATAGTGTGCATGCGGACACCAACGATAAATGTTGATTGTCAACTGTTTTAATAAATTGTGGAAAATTTTCAAGTTTGCACGCGAATTATTAAAAAACTAATGATGATAGAAAAAAGTTAAAGGGGGAATTTTTGTCGTAAATTTCATAAGGAACAAGATGAACATAGTTTAATTAGTCTCTGTCAACTCTAAAGTTGTTAAAACTGCAAAAAACTAGAATGGAAAAAAATTCTTTTTTTTAATGAATAAAAAACCACAATTTAGGCAAATGAGCTTCAAACAACCTGAAACTCATAGGATATCTTCTCTAACAATGTCAGATAACAGGTGAATTTTTTTAGAATTTTAATTGCATTGCAAATAGGTTAAAACATTATTTTGCAATTAACAATATAGACTAGGACTGTTATCGGAAAAAACGTATCCTTAACCATACAAGCGGCATTTCATATAACATTTTGGTAACCGATGTTTTCCCAGTATTTCAACCCTGCTGAATACGAAAATTGCGGTTATCAAAGCGAAATCTTAACCGGAAGCGTTATATTCAAGATGACACCCAAGATGTCAGCTTTGTTATTTTTGATGGAATCATTATGGACAATTAAGACAAATATTTTTATTGGTTCGGATAGATAATTTTATACTCTACAATTTTTATTAGAGGTATAACTATCTTCAGATCACTCCTTAAGGAGCTACAGTCGGAAGAAGCACCGTAAAATTAGAACAAAATCCCAGTATCGAAATGCTAGAGGAATTTCATATAACATTTTGGTAACCGATGTTTTCCCAATATTTCGACCCCCCTGAATCCAAAAATTGCGGTTACCCACAGTGAAATTTAAACCGGAAGCGCGATATTCAAGATGGCGACTAGGTTGTCTGCTTTATTAATTAAGATTTATTTGGATGGAAGAATTATTATTGAAACTTGGACAACTGTTTTGATTGAATTAGATATACAAGGTTCTCTACAATTATTATTAAATGTAAAAGTACCGTAAGATTGCTTATTAAGGAGCGAAAGCCAGCTAAAGACATCGTGTGCGTAAAAATCGTCCTAATATACATGTTTGCTCTTTTTATTTATTTTGATGGATTAATTATTATGGCAATTAAGACAAATATTTTTGTTAGCTCGGATAGATAATTTTATGGTCTACAAAAAATTACAATAAAATCACTCTTTAAGGGTCTAGAGAGTCGGGAGAAGCACCGTGTGTTATCAATACAGAAGACGCGATATTCAAGATGGCGACTAGGTTGTCTGCTTTATTAATTAAGATTTATTTGGATGGAAGAATTATTATTGAAACTTGGACAACTGTTTTGATTGAATTAGATATACAAGGTTCTCTACAATTATTATTAAATGTAAAAGTACCGTAAGATTGCTTATTAAGGAGCGAAAGCCAGCTAAAGACATCGTGTGCGTAAAAATCGTCCTAATATACATGTTTGCTCTTTTTATTTATTTTGATGGATTAATTATTATGGCAATTAAGACAAATATTTTTGTTAGCTCGGATAGATAATTTTATGGTCTACAAAAAATTACAATAAAATCACTCTTTAAGGGTCTAGAGAGTCGGGAGAAGCACCGTGTGTTATCAATACAGAAGACGCAATATCCTCTTTATGATCGACTTTTATGGACTTGATTTGCTCTGATCATGTTTTAACAGATACATCCTAGCTGGATACTGGGAAAGCTACCTCGCTGAACTCACCAAGATGCTTCCATATACTGCTTTATGTATTAAGACGGTTTATACAACACTGGTGCTTTTATCGACTCTAGCTCCTTAAGGAGTGATCTGAAGATAGTTATACCTCTAATAAAAATTGTAGAGTATAAAATTATCTATCCGAACCAATAAAAATATTTGTCTTAATTGTCCATAATGATTCCATCAAAAATAACAAAGCTGACATCTTGGGTGTCATCTTGAATATCACGCTTCCGGTTAAGATTTCGCTTTGATAACCTCAATTTTCGTATTCAGCAGGGTTGAAATACTAGGAAAACATCGGTTACCAAAATGTTATATGAAATGCCGCTTGCATAAAATACTTTAACTTTTGCGCCTAGTCTAATAAGGAAAAACGACTCCCTTAAACCAATGAAAATGAAAATTTTTAAAAGTGGTTCCGTCTTGTTACTAATTTGTTAGGGGTCCAATTCTAAAGGCGGTCACAGACATGTGTGAATTGGCAAATACCAAATGTACAGTCAGCCTCACATTTAATGGCCACCATGGCTATACGCTTAGCACTAATTGTGGATGCAACCATCATAACAGCCCCTACTTAAATTGAAGGAAAACTTTCCTTGCCAAGAAGTAGTAAATCAACAACCCCCTTTCTGTCATTTTGTCGTTGTTTGCTAATAACCATCCTGGCGTATGGCGTATAGCCAGGGTGGCCAATAATTGTGAGGCTGAGTGTACACAAATGCTTGTCTCCTTTGAGTTGTGTATATTTACCGACAATCGACGGGAAATAATATCAAACATTTGCTTATTTTCATATTTGTGTATCTAAGCTATTTGTCAAATGACTAGCGTTTGTTTTTTGGTATTTGCCAATATCACACATGTATGTGGCCACCTTAATGTGATTGGACTATTGTTAGAAAAATCTTAATTATTTTTTTATCTTTCAGTATGTAATGATGATTTAACACATACAAGAAAGGGAAAAACAGTGATGAATGAAGATGAGCGTTATGAAGCAGTCAAACATTGTCGTTATGTAGATGAAATAATAAGGGACGCTCCTTGGGAAGTCGACGAAGAATATCTAACGAGCCACAAGATAGACTTCATCGCTCACGATGATATACCTTATGGTAGTGAAGACTGTAATGATGTATATGCTCTTTGGAAAGCAAAAGGAATGTTTGTTGCGACCCAAAGAACTGAAGGTGTATCGACATCTGATATTGTTGCTCGAATAGTAAGAGATTATGATGTGTACGTTAGGCGTAATTTAGCGAGAGGATATTCTGCTAAAGATCTTAATATTTCATATTTAAGCGAAAAAAAAATTAAATTACAAAATAAAATGCACGAACTTAAAGATAAGGGTAAAAAAGTTATAGATTCGATTGGTGAACGAAAAGACGATATGATCGCTAAATGGGAAGAGAAATCGAGGGATTTTATAGAAAATTTCCTATTGCTGTTTGGAAGAGAACGTCTGAGTAACATTTGGAACGAATCTAAGGGTCGGATATTAAATGCTTTAAGTCCTCCTAGTTCACCTGCACGGGAAGATTCTCCAGAACCTAATCTTTATATGAATGGAGGTGAAGCTTGTGAATACGAAGACGGTTTATCGCCTCCTAGAAAAGCGCCGCGCTTTGACAGTCCATCGCCATCCAGTAGTCGACCTTCGTCGGTACAAAATAAATATTACAACAATGATTTTAGTGACGACGAAGATGAATTGTCTAAATAAAAACTAGAGTAAAACCAAAAAATATTTAGTAGTTTACAAAAGAGGAATTATTATGGAACATTTTAAGAATCTCGAGTCGTTACTAAAATTAGACTGTATAGTATATTGGTTATTTTACTTATATTTATTAAATTATTTATATTAATTTATATTTACATAATATTAAAAAAAGTGATTACTTTTAAATAATTATAATTACACTGTTATTGCTTTTTAAGAATTTCGAAACACAATAAAATTTATGTGGTATGTTTGTAAAATTTCAAATTTACACTTTTATTGAAAGTATTTTACAGTATTTTTATTCTTAAGGAATAAAAATTAAGACTGACAATATTATATGCCACAAACTTGATCTAATTGGTGTTTTAAGTTAGAACTTCCACGCTCGATTTACTGTTTAATGTACTAAAATTGAAACAGCGGAACGAATTTTAAATTAGATTTTGAACTTAACAACAAGATAAGTGATTTAAAAATAATGAAAAAGTTCAATTAGTATTATTTTTATTGTGAAAAGGTTATTCGATTGTATGTTTTTTAATATTCTGTTCCTATGTGTTACTTAATTACGTTTGAATTCAATTGTATAATGTTAGCTCATTAATTGTATCTTTTATTTTGTATTTGTATTTTATTATTTTTAATTAAGTGTATTTGAACCAAAGATTTGTAAGTTTGTGCCAAACTTCATTAAAGTGTGTATCAATTCTAAAAAACACGCGCACATTAACGAATTGATAGAGAATTTTTCTTTATTTTATTTTATAAAGAAAGTAATTATAATTAAAGCGATAGAATCTCGAGAAAATTCAAAACTAACTGTAATTCTCAGGCTATTTTAACGTAATTTGGCGAATATTTTTCTAACTTAAAGTGTGGAAGTTCTGCAATTTTATTATTTTTAAATTACATTTTTTAAGCCTTTTAAAATTAAGAAATAAGCTTGTAAATTTACTTTTTTTTTAACGAGTATTTAATTACTTCTCGTGCAAATTAATTACTTTCTTTTGAACAAATTACAAGTTTTATTTCTTACTTTTTAAACAAATAAAACAACTTTTTATACAAATGTTAGAAAGGATAAAATAAACTTGTTTTCTGTGCTAATATACAAGGTGATACTGAAATTTTATACAAAAATGACTAAAAAATGTCATCACTAACCTACCTACAGTTGTTATCCTTAAAGAACTTAAAACAAATTAATAATTGCTTGCAGTTTTACTTTAATTTGTTTGCACTTTAATAATAATTTAAAATACGATAATTAACGAATCTCAATTTAAAGAATTATACAGGGTGTATTTTAAATAGCGCCAAATATTTAAATAGCGCAATTCTACGTCGAAAATCAAGCAAAAAACTCTGGCAGCAGTTTTCTTAAAACCCATTGGTGAGCGTGTTATTAATGGTCGTAGTTTGAATTTTATTTTGACTATGGCGTAGAAATCTATTTCAATGGTATCGGTGATACATAGTTCAACAACTAAAATAAATAACCGAATATAAATTTTACAGTTTCGGTAATTAGTTTACTTGTAATTTAAGTTTAAAAAATGTGAAGTCTTTGCTACGGATTATTTTGCAAAATGTTGCAACAGTGGATTGTAAAAAATAAAATTAGATAGGTAAATGAAGTCTGACAGTTGTCATTTTTGACGATTTTCGTCAAGCTGCTGCTGTTCCGCTTGCAGTTTGTTCCCAAATTTAAAAACTTTTAATTGCTTATATTTAAAAAAATATTGGATTAAGACCAAATTAGAACTGGAATTTTTTGTTTAGTTTTTGATGATGAATAGCGTGATGTAAATATTTGGCGCTATTTGTAATACACCCTGTATACAACCGCTTCCCAAATTGAAGTTCAAAATGGTATTGAGTAAAACGAATACTTAGTGGTAATAGGTAATTTGTTACTATTTATTATCGATTTTTTACTATTAATATAATTTAATATTAAATCCCTTTGGTTTACAAAAATTTATATTTCGATATTTATTGCTACAATATTTTCTCTAACGTGTAATTAATTGATTTTCACCATAATAAATATGCTGTGTGGTTGTAAAGCCAATATTATGAAAGTTTTTGCAACAAATATTGTTAATGCCAAAATAATATCTAGGTACATCTTAAAAATGCAATACAAATAATAGAAATTAGTTTTGTAATAGGAATTTGTATACCACTTATTTGTTGAGCTTGTTATACCTAATATATTTATTTACAAAAATAAAAATTTTTCAAAGTTACATTTTTTCAGTAACAGCAAACGGTAAAAAGATTTTTAAATTATTAATTTTCTGTTGTTGAAATCTTCTAATAAATCAAATCCATTTCAATTCTGCATGCACTTCTACCAGATGTAATTTCGCCTTGTAGCTAAGTTTGTGTTCTTTTTATAATTATGAGTTCGGAAATTTTAAAAATCAAGTACATACTTCTAAAAGACCCCTTTGATAAGATAAGTTGATAATTTAATTAGACATGAGATTAAAAAAGCAAGCCTATTGTTTGATAGACTGTTTGAACACCTTTAAAATGAGCCCTATTTTAACCTCAATAGATTCCCATTTTATAATGAACCAAAAACCCGGTTTTCAAGAAATTTAATCTCTGGTGTAGAATCCATTATACTTTAGTCACAGCATAGGAAACAATTGTTTCCTATGCTGTGCTTTAGTACAAGTTATCGCAAACTACCACTGATTGGTTTAAAAATTTGTTTCAAGTAAAAATAAGTCACTTTTATAATTTGAGACAACTTATTTCTTTCCTAATACCGTTACAACCGACGAAAAAAGGGGAGTTTCTTGATTTATTACTTGTTCGCAAAATAAAGGTTCCCCTCAAATATAAGAAGGGGTGTTATCGTGTTATGATGATTGCATCCATAATTCGTACTAGGCGGATTGGCCGGGGTGGCCAATTAATGTAGTCTCGAGTGTATGTACAGTCAGCCTCACAATTATTAGCCACCCTGGCTATACTCCAGAGTGGTTATTAGCCAACAGCAACAAAAGAACAGAAGGGGAGGTTGTTGATTTACTACTTGTTGGCAAAATAAAGTTACCCTTCAATTTAATTATGGGATGTTATGATGGTTACATCCACAATTCGTGCTAAACATATAGCCAGGGTGGCCAATAATTTTGAGGTTGGCTGTACACCAAAATTTGCAGAGTGGTCAACCACTCGAGATTAAGGCCGCGCTGACAAAGCGGCAAATGTTGGAGTTAAAATAACGTTAAAAATAAGCCTTTAGTTTGTCTTGCGGAATTTAAAAACTAAACGTTATATGAACTTAATTTTTTTGAAATTTTAATAAGGAAAGATCAATGAAGGAGATGAACAATTTTCATTGCTTTATATTATGAATAAATAGGTTAAATTAATTTTTGAAAACAAGAAACTTTCAAATTTTGAAGCAACCAATATTGATGAAATTCCGTTATTTCCTGGTGGAGATCGTTATAAGAACAATACCTAATTTTTAAGTGATTCCATCGCTAATTAAACGAAACAAGGAAGATAATACTGAATCAAAATATGTCCTTAGCGGTCTTTTCAACCAAATCTTTCGACAATAGTTCAGGCATTGCCTTTTAGATGGCCCAAGCAAAATTTTAAAGTTCCAGGTATAAATTTTTAACTTTACTATTCTTTTGTAACAATATACTCATTACAGCATCGAAAACCGTCCAAAACGATGTTGTAATGTTCTACTTTTAAATACTGTTTCTTGTTTTTTTTAAGTTTGAGATTGGTTGACATTGGTAATTAAAATAATTATTTTGACAGTATGTTGGCACCATCTATATTTTTTTTTCTTCAACTTAAAGTGGTAAAAATACACGCTATGGCAAAAATGTCTCCCCTCCACTTTAGCAGCGCGCCCTTAAGCAATAGGTACTTGTAACAGAAGTATCATGAAATTGTTATTTACGAACCATGTGTGGGAACACGATTTTCCCGCGTGAACGCTGTTTGAAAACACGAGCGACGTAGGAGCGAGTGCTTTTTTCATTGCGTGAACGCGGGAAAATTGTTCACGCATGAGGATCGTACAATATTTTTTGTAACGAACAAAACCGTTATCATAATTCTTAAATAAAAGTTTTATTTGATTAGTTTTGACAATTTAGGTATACAAAGCAACCTATGACTTCATAGTCAAACTTCATTCTTACGTCAAACAAATTCGTACTTTGACAGTTAATTGTTCTAAAAGTTGTTAAATATTGTTATTAGATGTAACGAAATAGTTTAGTTTGCAAATTTAAATGTTCTAAAATATGTTCCCTTACATTAATAAATACACATTACTTTATTTTATTACCATTTATTAGTGTTGTTTTGACAGTTTACTTCCCGGTGTAGTAGACCGGGAAACACTATTTCCCAGTCGACCACAGAGTGCGTCAAACGTCACTTTCGAAGCAGTGAGTACAAAAATTAACTTTTTATTAAATATATTGACATTGATAGTAACAATAAATTCTCATTACAGTTTCACCTAACCGTAGCTACAAATAAAAATAAAACGAGGCTTCATTTTAAACTTAAAGTGTGCAAAACTGCATCTTCAATTTCCTCAATTATCAAAAACACCCTAAGAGAAATATTAAGAACAATTTGTTGTTAGGTACACATTAAAACATCAGGGTGGGTTGTGGGTTCTTGGTAACCGAGTTTAGTAACCAAGTAAAATATTAGTGAACAAATAAATGTGGATCAAAATTTGAGATTAAAACTATGCAAAACTTAATCTTCAGTGACCCCAGTTACTAAAAATGCCCTTACAAGAACATGAAGAACAGTTTTAGTCACAAATTAAAACTCAGTAACTGTTTTAGTGTTAAAATTGAGCATAAAATGACTTACCGAGAGGTGACTTCGAACAAGAAATTTGGAGAATCTCGTCATTGTTGCAGTAGCTGTAATTGTTCATAATGCACTTCACTTAAGTTTAAACACAGAATAGGTAATTAAATTTTCAACAAATTTGTACTACAAAAAGAAATTCTCTAAATAAACAATTTAATAACTAGTTAAAGCTCTCTCCGAGAGTATCACCGATTATAATTTTCAAACACTTAATAGGAAATTGAGTGAAACTTACATAAACTTAAGAATATGATTAATATAAAATTTAACGTAATTAGCAACATTTAATTTAATTGTAAACCGAATTTTCCAAGTCTGAAAACTTAGTAAACAATTTTTGAACAGCAACAAGGGACGCCTAAAATTAAAAGTGTTTTGTTTTAGCAAAACGAAACAACGAAATGGTTGACATTTCCCAAAATGCGCTATTTTAATTATTGTCATTAATTAATTTTAATAATTTTTATACAATATAGAATTTAAATCTTATCAAATAAATAAAATGTTTATTTTAAAGTAGAGAAGAGTATTTTCTAAGCGTTTTGCGTAGCACTACCGTATTTGTCACGAACTAAAATAAACCAATCAAAATTCACCGTTGTTAGCGTGGCAAATTTGAATGATTTTGAAAATTTTTAAAACTAAAAAAAATTGTTTAAATAAAAAAAAACTTAAAAATTGCTTCCGTTGAGGATTCAACTTCGAACTTTTGTATGTAAGCAGAATTTTTAGATATAAACTGTTTCAAAAATTTTATTTTTGTATAATTTTCAGGGGGGTTACCACTAGGCTAACCTAGGCTGTAGCCTAGGACCGCAAGCCCAAAGGGGTCGCACAAAAATGAATGGTACAAGTAACAAATACTGTAATCGAGGGCTCATGTATTTTAGTTGTTTTATTATTTATGGAGTTAAACTGGAGTTAGCCTAGGGGGCCCAAATTTTACAAATCCCCCCCTGATAATTTTGGCATAAATTGAAGTTCAAAATATACATTATTTTATATCTTCAGAAAGCTAATTTTACGAGCTTTGAAAATATTTAAAAATATAGAGGGAGTTCTATTTAAATTAAGAATCTTGATCCCATTTCCGGTTAAACAGGAAGTCACAATATATAGTGTTTAGTAACGTGTAACAGCTAATTTTACGAGCTTTCAAAATATTTAAAAATATACAGGGTGTTTCTGAAATTTTTGATATTTTTGTAATTTCCGGTTTAACTGGAAGCGTTTTTTAATCGAAAATAGTGTCAAATAATAGATATTCATGGGATTGTTACATATATCTATTTTCAAGTTTTCATTTCTATTAGAAAAGAAATTCAAGATTTTTGAAGTTTTGACATTAAAAAAAACATTATTCTAAAACGGCTCGAGAGCTTTTTATTAAAAATCATTTTTCGACAGAGAGTTACGTTGTCTGTAAAATATCCAAAAAAGAAAAAATGTGGCGGAGGAAATTTTGAGAAAATCCATTTCATAATTTTGACCTACTTTGGCCCCTTAAACGTAGGCAATTTTGAAACAATTTTGAAAATGGACTTGTTTAAGACGAAAGCCCTATATTTAGTCTGTACAATGCCGTTTTGAAATTTTTATAATAATAATTAGAATTACCTGCCACGTTATAAGCCATATCCTGCCAATCGTTCTATTGGCCGTCATTTTTAATTAAAAAATTTGAAATTTTTGTTTTCAATTGGAGCTCACAGGTAAAGTTCAAGGAAGGCACTAAAGTATTTGTATATAAAAAATAAGAGCCTAATTAGTGAGAAAAATGCAGTTGAACTTTGTGTAATTCAAAAAAAACAACGGATGTTGGGTAGAAACAACATCCTGTCTTTTTTTAAATTTCACCAAGTTCAACTGCATTTTTCTCACTAATTAGGCTCTTATTTTTTATATACAAATACTTTAGTGCCTTCCTTGAACTTTACCCTATCAGGAATTGTAAATATTAGTGATATCAACCGGATATTAAAGTCGCTAAAGCTTAAGAGCGGAATGTCTAAATATCACCTTCCCCGCCCATTTGAAAAATATCGCCCTCTTAATAACGTCCTTATTTTATTCCTATTTTAGTTAGTCTAAAAAAGGTTATACGATAATTCCATAATGGTTTAAGTAAAAATAAGTCACTTTCACTTTTATAATTTGAGACAACTTCTTTCTTTCCTTATACCCTACAACCGACGAAAAAAGGGGAGTTTGATGATTTATTACTTGTTGGCAAACTAAAGTTACCCCTCAAATTTAGGAAGGGGTGTTATGATGGTTGCATCCATAATTCGTGCTAGGCGGATTCGCTGGGGTGGCCAATAAAATCGCTCTCGAGTGTACTTCTATCTTATAGCCAAATAGAAATGAATTTGGACCAAATTTACAAATATGAGCCCAAAATAACCACCTTATTTTGGCTAAAATAAAATTTCTTAAAAATCGCTTCACTAGTTTTTTCTCGGGGGGGGGGGGGGCAGGTACAATCAGCCTCACAATTATTGGCCACCCTGGCGATACTTTTAGCACGAATTGTGGATGTAACCATCATAACACCCTATACTTAAATTGAGGGGTAACTTTATTTTACCAACAAGAAGTAAATCAACAACCTCCCCTTTTATCGTTGTTGGCTAATAACAACCCTGGCTTTGCTTATATAGGATTATTTTTTTTAAATTGCGTTTTTGAAGTTTCATAATGACACCGCAGGGTTGCCACATACCAACAAATCAAGCTAAAAAACATTGAATTTCAAACAAATTAAATTGTAATGTGACAACTCTGTACAGGGATGCCAAATTAAAATAGTCCCTAACTGCATTGTCTCTTCACATTTCTAACTAACTTTAGGTTTGTTCCGGTAAGTGTCAAAAACGCAATCTTAGAAAAATAATCCTATAGCCAGGGTGGCCAATATAGTAAAGTCCAAAGTAGGTTTGAGTTGAGAGGTGATAAGCAACGTCTGGATTAAATTTTGAAGAACGTATGTCTATTTGTTCAACATTTTAGTATTGTTAAGTGGTTAACGAATAATTGACCCAAATGTTTCTAGATATTTGAAATATCTGCCGCCTAGTTTGAAAAATGCGCTAAATAAATTTACAAATAATTAGCATTTAAAAAGAATTTTTCTGCATATTTGTAAATGTTGTAATGTATACTTGCTCTTTACTTACCTTCATCTCCCTATTTTAATCCATTTAATTTATAAATTATATAAATTTGTAAAATCTGACGTTTAAGTTTGAAATTCGCGAAAATCACAAAGGGTGCGACACCTATCGGTTAAATATGAAATACTTTCCGTAGGGGCTGTTACGTGTTATTTGTTTACAATTTTTATCTAAATTTTATGGAGGGCGTCAACATAACCTCAATAATACAAATTTATTTTAGCAATAGAGCTACAAAAAGTACTTCAAATATTAAAATTTAAATAAAAATATGTTATAAATAACAAATACAACCGCCTGTAAACAATAAACTTGATTAAACGAATGTAAATAAACAGGGTGTGTAAACATCAAAATCATAATATGTCCAATGTTATCCCCACGGTTTCCGACATCTTGGAATGTAAGTGGCGCCTCTAGTGGTTATGATTTTCTCGAATAATGTAGAAATTTCTTTTAGACCTACATTTTTGACAGGTACATTTAATTGTATAGTCGACGTTTGTTAAAGCTTGCTATCTCCTTTCATACGCCGATAGTAAGTGAAACAGATATATTTATTTAACTATTTCAATTTTGTAATCAAACGAATATAGGCACAGTGCAAGTTAGCATCAGCGCCACTACCGGTAACTTCTGTAAGTAACGTGGTTGGAAATACCAATTGACACATGCATGAAAATTTGTAATTTTATAAACGAGTGCGAATTTTGTGCAGGTAATAAGTAAATGACATATCAAATCCGTCATTCATGGATTAGGGAACTCAAACCAAGAGCAAATTTACAGAAATGTGCGGTGATAGTTATATTAATTGGTCAATTGTGAATTGCCTCAAGTCTGCCAAAAATGCGGATAAAAGCATTTCTTTCTACAGTTTTCCCTCAAAACTTCATAAAAAAGAACACTGAGCCTGGTCTTGCCTTATAGAGCCACAGTGTGCAACAAAATATGTTATTTTTAAAATAAAAATTTATTTTCATATTTTGACAATTAAAATTTTTAGGTTATGTTTGACGTTTCATTTTATAGAATTTTCTTTTGATTTAAAATAATGTGTAACACTGAAACTGCCGCCCTTTTTAGGCAGCTCAGTCGAAGTAGGGAGGGTTCTTTTGTTTCAATAAAACACGAGATATACCAGTAAAAAAAATAAAATGTTTATTCAATAAAAAAAATTAAAAACACTTTCAGTACATACAACAAACAATAACTTTCAAGTACAATTAACTCGACAGTACTTGGCATTCCCTCTCTGAAAGACCGACCACGAGACCACTCTTTAGGGAGTGACCACTGAGGCCAGTGCCGCACGGTAAAGTCGCTCCCCAGACCTCGAGACCCCACTCTGACGAGTGAGACCACTGAGTCCCAATGAACGCAGGGAAGTCGTATACCAGACCTCGAGACCCTTCTCTGACGAGAAAGACCACTGAGTCCCAGTAGACACAAGGAAGCCGTGCACCAGACCTCGAGACCCCACTCTGACGAGCAAGACCACAGAGTCCCAGTGGACACAGGGAAATCGTATACCAGACCTCGAGACCCTTCTCTGACGAGAAAGACCACTGAGTCCCAGTAGACACAAGGAAGCCGTGCACCAGACCTCGAGACCC
The DNA here is from genome assembly GCA_963924605.1 of Malthinus seriepunctatus. Lineage (NCBI taxonomy): Eukaryota > Metazoa > Arthropoda > Insecta > Coleoptera > Cantharidae > Malthinus > Malthinus seriepunctatus. Next base: position 26,297,894 of record OZ004600.1, on the reverse strand, counting down.
CACTCTGACGAGCAAGACCACAGAGTCCCAGTGGACACAGGGAAGACGTACACTAGACCTCGAGACCCTACTCTGACGAGCAAGACCACAGAGTCCCGGTGAACGCAGGAAAAAGATAGTATTCCAGACCTCGAGACCCTTCCCTTGCGAGAAAGACCACTGAGTCCCGGAAACTAGAGAGAAAAGGTAGTATTCCAGACCTCGAGACCCTTCCCTTGCGAGAAAGACCACTGAGTCCCGGAAACTAGAGAGAGAAGGTAGTATTCCAGACCTCGAGACCCTTCTCTTGCGAGAAAGACCACTGAGTCCCGGAAACTAGAGAGAGAAGGTAGTTGTCCAGACCTCGAGACCCTTCCCTTGCGAGAAAGACCACTGAGTCCCGGAAACTACGAGGGTTGGTAGTTGTCCAGACCTCGAGACCCTTCCCTTGCGAGAAAGACCACTGAGTCCCGGAAACTAAGAGGGTTGGTAGTTTTCCAGACCTCGAGACCCTTCCCTTGCGAGAAAGACCACAGAGTCCCAGAAACTAATAGTGCCCGCTTTCTACCCGACCACGCGACCACTCTATGAAAGGAGTGACCACTGCGACCAAGTAGTAAAGCTGATCACCCAAGGTGTGGACAGGGCTTTATTATTTAATAACGAATGTTGGCTGATTATCAAGATTAGCCGTTGGCTAATAAACGCAGGTAAAATTTTACGCAAAATACAATTTATGACAATTAACTTAAATCGCGCATCCGTTCAGTCTCACAACTGAACGAAGACTTCCCCCATCATTTTTCGGTACTTGTATTTATAAAATTTTTCCGTTTTAATTCGGTTTATTTCGAGCACCAATGAAAACGCTTGAAATGTAATCAACATGAGAGAGGGAGTATTAATTATACGTTATAATTTTTCTTAATTAACTTAATAGAATTTTAATTAAGGGAAACTCGAAGGTACGATGGGTTCCATCGTAACCGCACAAAATTCCTGATCACGCCGGTCTAAAATTTATTATTGTAAAATGAATTTTAAATTTTTAACGTTAATAAAAATTAATTAAGAAAATAATTAATTAAAGGCTCAAAATTATCTAGGGGTGGTACAATTAAATTTAATTATAAAATTAGTCGCTAAAAATTAACATGGGTTGCCCAAAACGGCCGAAAAAGATTCATCTGTGACTTATAATTATTTATTAATTACTTACGTTAATTAACACGTTATCCATTTTAATTTATAACTTCAATTACACCCAATTACACCCACAAAACTAATTTTCCTTTAACTTAATTCGACAGGTGAACGTTAACTAAATTTTAAGGATTTAAAACTTTTACAACTCAATAATTAAAAAATTTAGATAAGTAAATAATCACTTGATAAGGGTAACAAAAATTAAAACAGGGTAAAAAGGACTCCTAGATTCCATTAAAAATAGAACGGTAGCTTTATCTATTATATTTAAAAAGTTAGCGAAGAATCAGCTGCGTGGTGATAATTAATTCCATGATAAAAATTGAAATAAAATTAAAGTGCGGTAATTTTCCACCAATCTTCTCAAGATTGGGCTTAAACGAAAGGGCTTGAAAAACTGAACTAGGGAATATAAAAATTACTTTAAATTTCAGCCAGGGCCGGCTTTGGAAAAATTGTCCAACACCAAAAATGAGTTAAAACAGGCACTTCGCTGATTAAAACGACGCAAAATTTCCAGGGTGCTGTAATACCATATCGGTATTTTAATCCAGCATCCGGATAAAATTCTGCATCGTTACACAGCATCACCCTCCGGGGTAAGAAAGAGAGCTGGGAAGCCAAGTCTGAAAAAAAAAAAAAAAAAAATACCTATGATTATACAAAAAAAAATATGATTATAAATGTGATTACCCTGTTTAAAAAAAAAAAATCACCACTTGGTGTAAAAAAAAATTACTTAGCAACTAAATAAAAAATGTCCTCGCCTGAAAACGTACGTACATAATGAATATAAAAACAAACTAAAATAAGTATAAAAAAAACCAAAACCGAACTTAGTTCCTCCCTCCTTCGGCGTCACCCAGCCTCTGGAGCCATTGGCTTCGGTGACGCTGGGCAGAAGGTTTCGTCCTCTTGTTCTTCTTCTTCTTCTTCGCCGCACCAGACACGGCGGATGTGCTGGGTATCGGCGCCGGGATCCGAGCTGCGATGGCGGCTTGTGATTGGGTGGCCATCTTCCGACGTCTTATCGCCGGTAACGACAGCGGCCTCGCGCCGGCATATTCATTATGAATCTCCACTCGGAGTGGAACCATGTCTCGGAAAGGCCCTCGACGCAGAACCGTATCGCCCTTGGTTCCTTGTGCCGCCGCTAACCGGCTTGCCGAGTTGCCGGCTCCACTCCGGGGATTATCGCTGGGTTTGACCGCTTTGCGCTTTCCCGCTTTATTGGTCGGTCGCGTTCGATTTGACGACTTGGGTTCACTGTTGGTGTGCCGATGGCGGCGCAACCGTTTCCTTTCCCGTGGCGGTGTGGTTGGTTTCGGCACTACCGTAGACATGAGGGGCCGGGGTTGTGGGCGAGGTGGCCACACCTCAAGCCTCCCGGATGGACCGGGTTGCTCCATCAGGGGGGTTGCCGGAGGTCTCCGTACCGACCGACCGGTTACCTTTGCGGGACGGGTTCTTCGCCGCCTAGCAACAGTAGCCGACGGTACTGCCTTTGGTGATCTTACCCGGCTTATTGCTGGGGGTTGGCCTATCAGGCTAATCCCGGCCATAGCCAATATGGCGGTGTCAACGTCCGGGTTGGCGGTCAGTGGTGGATCGACGGCCCCATTCAGCTCTCTAACCAGCGCCACGTCGCAGCCCTCAATTATTTCGTCCTCCTGTAACAGAACAAGTACATTTAAGTCAGGGTTGTGATGTTCAGGTGGGAGGATCTTGAGGTCCTTGACGTGGGTGCGCACGCGGGTTCGAGGGTGATTCGGGTCCGAAAGCTCGACGATGACGGGGGAAGTTACCGCGGAAATGACATAGGGCCCAGAAAATTTGGGTGCCAACTTCGCGGTGAACTTATCTGCCGCTCGGGAAAGGGGATGTTCACGCTTATAAACCCAGTCGCCCAACTGAGGTTCATAAGGTCGCCGGCGGAGGTTATAGTGCCGAGCCTGAACATTAGCGGCAGTCGCTAAGTTGTCGCGTACCAAAGCGAATTCGTCATCGAGCTTTTGCAGCTCCTGCACCCGTACTGCAGGGCTACTGGGAACGACGGGATGTGTGGCCTCCAGTCGTTGTCGGAGCGCAGCGGGAGGGGTCAATTCACGACCGCTATTCAGGTAAGCGGGGGTGTAGTGTGTGGAATCGTGCCGGCTGGTGTTAATAGCAAACCGAATCTCGGAAATCGCCGAGTCCCATTGCCGTTGGTCGGCTGGGGTACTCTGAGCGATCATGGTTCCGATGACTCGATTTGCTCTCTCCACGAAATTGCACTGGGGTGCATACGGTGGAGAGAACCGGTGTTCGATTCCCCACGTGGCTACAGCTTCCCTGAATGCTCGCGAGGTGAATTGGGGTCCATTATCCGACATTAAGACCCTTGGGGTGCCGTGGCGAAAGATCACGGAATCCTTGAGAGCGGCAAGGATGGCTGGGGTTTTGGAAGCTCTCAAGGGGATGAGTTCTACCCACTTCGTGAATTTGTCTTGGAAGACCAACACGAAGCGGTAGCCATGGATGGATCTGGGATACGGGCCAATGAGGTCTGTACTGACTGTATCCCAGGGGCCTTCAGCTCGAGACCAATACATCTGACCTAGGGGAAGTTGGTTTTCGGCTTTGTATCGCCTGCAAGTGGGGCATTGGTCCACGAACTTGCGCACGTCACGATACAAGCCGGGCCAGTAGTATTGGTCTTGAATCTTTCGCACGGTCTTTGCAGTGCCTGTATGTCCCGCGTGGGTGGGCTCATGGCATTCGGCGATCACCTCTCGTCGTCGAGGTTGGGGAACACACAGCTTCCACTCAGGATGGGCGCCGGGAATGCGCCTGTAAAGCTTACCTTCCTGAGTTGCGAAGCTGGTGTCCTCTTCGGGGTGATCACTGGCACGCTGATACTGGGTGTTATACCAGCGGCACCATTCTTCCACGGGGAAATCAGTCACCGGGGCATTGATCAGGGCTAAAGCGACCTCTGCCTTACGGGAAAGAAGATCTGCTACCTGGTTGAGGCGGCCCTCGCGATACTCAATAGTGAACGAGTATTCCTGTAACTCGAGGAGCCACCTACCCACTCGTCCCATGGGGTTGGGGAGCGACTTCAGATAGCTGAGACTTCGATGGTCACTGATTACTTTGAAATGATACCCCTCCAGATATCCTCTCAATTTTCTGATGGCCCAGACGACTGCCAGGCACTCTAAGTCCAGTACCGAATAATTACATTCTGCCGGGTTAAGGGCGCGACTCAGATATGTAATTACCCGCGGGCCATCTTCGTACTCCTGCGTAAGTACGGCTCCCAAACCAACTTTACTGGCGTCAGTTTGTAGCACGAACTCTTTATCCCAATCTGGGCAGGCAAGAACGGGGGCGGATGTTAAAGCTGCTTTCAATTGCTCGAAAGCGGCTTGTTGGGGTTCTTGCCATCGAAAGGGTTGTCCTTTCTGCAGGAGTTTGTGCAGCGGGGCGGCGAGCGTAGCAAAGTCGGCCACAAAACGACGATACCAGCTTGCCATACCCAAGAACGATCGAACCCCCCGTACGGAGGTCGGGGGTGCCAATTCTCGGATCGCTGCAACTTTTTCCGGGTCCGTATGGATGCCATTGCGAGTCACGACATGCCCTAGATATGTCAGCTCGCTCCTTCCAAAGACGCATTTATCGGGCTGCAGTTGGAGGCCTGCAGCACGTAGCCGGTTGAAGACGATCTGGAGGTTGCTCAGATGTTCCTCGAACGATTTACCGAGAACGATAATGTCGTCGAGGTAGCAAAAGGCTTTCGCATCCAGATCGGGGCTGATAATGGAATCTAACAACCGTTGGAAGGTGGCGGGGGCGGAATGAAGGCCAAATGGCATGACCCGGAATTGGAACAGGCCTCTTTCGGGGACAGTAAAGGCCGTTAGAGGCTTGCTCTCTTTGGAGAGGGGTACCTGCCAATACCCACTCTTGAGGTCGATAGTACTTAGATAAGCTGCGCCGCGGAGCTTATCCAAGATGCCTTGAATGAAGGGGAGAGGGTAAGCGTCAGGGGTAGTGTTCTGGTTGAGCTTACGGTAGTCAACACAGAACCTATACTTCCCCGACTTCTTCTTCACCAGGACTACGGGAGAGCTCCAGGGAGAGTGGGATGGCTCAATCACGTTATCCTCTAGCATTTGATCGACCTCTGCGTCTATCACGGCCATCATCTCGGGGTTGCGGCCGTAGTACCGCTGCTTGACGGGGATAGCCCCAGGTTTAAGCCGGATGACGTGCTCCACAAGATTCGTGGGTCCTCCGATACTCTCGAATCTTGGGAGTTCCCGCTCAAGGAACTGGTTTAGGCGCTCAACCTGTTCTTCAGTGAGAGGACGGAGTCCAATCGATGGGGTTAGAGCTCCTATCGTAGATAGGGGCTCTGCCGATTGGAGGGGAATCTCGACGTCTCTCAGGGTTAGACGAAGAGGGTCTAGCGAAATGGTTGCGCGGTTGCTGCGCAGCAGGTCCATTCCTATGACCACGTCTTCAACCAGTTCGGGCAAGATGTTCCAACGATGGACAATACTGATGGGACCTATGTGTGCGGTAAAGGTATATTCCTCCACCAGGGGGATTTCTCGTCCATCGCCAAGTTGGATTCTCCGGGCAGTGGGAGATTTATAAACATCTTGGCGGGCTTCGATGTCTTTGGCCACCTTGGCTCGCAGGAAGGATTCGGAAGCGCCCGTGTCTACTAGGGCCAGGTAGTGGACGTCTCCGACTCTCAACGAGACCAAGATGCGCTCCGGTTCGACGGGACATAGGGATAGCGCCGGGGTGGACCCGTCTACCGTGTTCGGCGCGTGGCATTTCCCGAACATGGGCACGTTCTAGTGCTCGGGTTTTGCCGACCGCACACCAGGCATTCACGCCACCGACTGGTGCTGTTTGGTTGGGGTACCTCTGCAAAGGTGACGGCTGGGCGTGCAGGAGGTGGTGTTGTCAAGGGGGGAGGGCTCTCGCGTACGGACTTTTCGACCTGGGCCGGTCTCTCCGACTCTTTGATGGCCTCGAATTCGCGAGTCGCATCAAGCAGTTCCTCGATGGTGTGGATTGAACCCCGACGTATGGAGTACTTATACTCGGCCCTCAACCCAGAGTATAAGTGGCCTAACTCCTCCATCGCAGGGAAGTCGGTGCGCCTCATCAGGGTTTTCAACGCGTTTATATAGTCCGCCGAGGATTCTTGCGGCCCCTGCTTCCGCGAATAGACTTCCGCCCGGCGTGCGCTTAAGTCTACTACAGGGGCGTACTGCCGACGCAGGGCCTCCTTGAGGGTGTCCCAATCTGTAATGGCCCCCTGGTGATTACGCCACCAAAGGCTGGCGTCCTCCCGAAAAAGTTCCGGAGCCGCCAGAAGGAGGTCGTCGACCCGGAGACCGTACGAAAGACATCTTTCCTGGACGTCCTCCAGGAAAGAGTCACAATCGGATTTTCCGTTGTATCTTAATCCCCACTTGCGCACTGTGTCGCACAAGTGGGCCGTAGGGGGTAAAAACGACGGCACCAACGTAGCGGTAGGATATAATGTGGGGTTTACCGTAGTTGGATTTGTTGGTAGCGTGGGAGGGATCCCTACTACATTACCAACGGAGCCCACGGTCGGAGGAGGGGCCGCCTGGGTCGTCACCACCGTTGGTGGAACAATGGTGGGAGGGGCTGGTCTGAGAACCAGAGTAGGGGGCACATTCAGAGGGTTAAGCGGATGAACCTGTTGGGGAGTTGCAACCGCAGGAGGGACGTTGGCCGCGGGAGTGATCACTATTGGAGAGAGAGGCAGTAGACCGGCGCCTCTTTGAGGGGAACTTCTACGGGACCGTGGATTACCGGATTGTAAAATCCGCACCGCTATAGACACGGGGAGACCCTCGCGGACTTCATTCAGAATCCTCTCCCGCATCACCGCCGCAGAGCCTGTAAAGGGGAGTGCCAACTTTTGTAAGCAGGCCTCCAACTGCTCATTACGGCTCTGCCCCAGCAACAACTCTAGAGCTGCGCGCTGTATGGCCGCTTCAGTTGGTTGTGGGAGCGACTGTGTTTGCAGCTGTTGATGTTGTTGCTGTTGTCTTAACAGCTCTTCGTCCTCTGTTAAGACTTCGTCGTTTGTCCCGGTACTCATGGTAGATGATTGGTCGTCCTCGTCGTCTGAAAAGTGGATATCGTACAGGGAGCCCCACGTTAGCCGTCTCGGGAAAGCCACCACGTGAAGTCGTAATCCACAAGGGAAGGGGGTTTAAAGAACCTTCAAGGTCCCTGCTCGGGCGCCAAATGTAACACTGAAACTGCCGCCCTTTTTAGGCAGCTCAGTCGAAGTAGGGAGGGTTCTTTTGTTTCAATAAAACACGAGATATACCAGTAAAAAAAATAAAATGTTTATTCAATAAAAAAAATTAAAAACACTTTCAGTACATACAACAAACAATAACTTTCAAGTACAATTAACTCGACAGTACTTGGCATTCCCTCTCTGAAAGACCGACCACGAGACCACTCTTTAGGGAGTGACCACTGAGGCCAGTGCCGCACGGTAAAGTCGCTCCCCAGACCTCGAGACCCCACTCTGACGAGTGAGACCACTGAGTCCCAATGAACGCAGGGAAGTCGTATACCAGACCTCGAGACCCTTCTCTGACGAGAAAGACCACTGAGTCCCAGTAGACACAAGGAAGCCGTGCACCAGACCTCGAGACCCCACTCTGACGAGCAAGACCACAGAGTCCCAGTGGACACAGGGAAATCGTATACCAGACCTCGAGACCCTTCTCTGACGAGAAAGACCACTGAGTCCCAGTAGACACAAGGAAGCCGTGCACCAGACCTCGAGACCCCACTCTGACGAGCAAGACCACAGAGTCCCAGTGGACACAGGGAAGACGTACACTAGACCTCGAGACCCTACTCTGACGAGCAAGACCACAGAGTCCCGGTGAACGCAGGAAAAAGATAGTATTCCAGACCTCGAGACCCTTCCCTTGCGAGAAAGACCACTGAGTCCCGGAAACTAGAGAGAAAAGGTAGTATTCCAGACCTCGAGACCCTTCCCTTGCGAGAAAGACCACTGAGTCCCGGAAACTAGAGAGAGAAGGTAGTATTCCAGACCTCGAGACCCTTCTCTTGCGAGAAAGACCACTGAGTCCCGGAAACTAGAGAGAGAAGGTAGTTGTCCAGACCTCGAGACCCTTCCCTTGCGAGAAAGACCACTGAGTCCCGGAAACTACGAGGGTTGGTAGTTGTCCAGACCTCGAGACCCTTCCCTTGCGAGAAAGACCACTGAGTCCCGGAAACTAAGAGGGTTGGTAGTTTTCCAGACCTCGAGACCCTTCCCTTGCGAGAAAGACCACAGAGTCCCAGAAACTAATAGTGCCCGCTTTCTACCCGACCACGCGACCACTCTATGAAAGGAGTGACCACTGCGACCAAGTAGTAAAGCTGATCACCCAAGGTGTGGACAGGGCTTTATTATTTAATAACGAATGTTGGCTGATTATCAAGATTAGCCGTTGGCTAATAAACGCAGGTAAAATTTTACGCAAAATACAATTTATGACAATTAACTTAAATCGCGCATCCGTTCAGTCTCACAACTGAACGAAGACTTCCCCCATCATTTTTCGGTACTTGTATTTATAAAATTTTTCCGTTTTAATTCGGTTTATTTCGAGCACCAATGAAAACGCTTGAAATGTAATCAACATGAGAGAGGGAGTATTAATTATACGTTATAATTTTTCTTAATTAACTTAATAGAATTTTAATTAAGGGAAACTCGAAGGTACGATGGGTTCCATCGTAACCGCACAAAATTCCTGATCACGCCGGTCTAAAATTTATTATTGTAAAATGAATTTTAAATTTTTAACGTTAATAAAAATTAATTAAGAAAATAATTAATTAAAGGCTCAAAATTATCTAGGGGTGGTACAATTAAATTTAATTATAAAATTAGTCGCTAAAAATTAACATGGGTTGCCCAAAACGGCCGAAAAAGATTCATCTGTGACTTATAATTATTTATTAATTACTTACGTTAATTAACACGTTATCCATTTTAATTTATAACTTCAATTACACCCAATTACACCCACAAAACTAATTTTCCTTTAACTTAATTCGACAGGTGAACGTTAACTAAATTTTAAGGATTTAAAACTTTTACAACTCAATAATTAAAAAATTTAGATAAGTAAATAATCACTTGATAAGGGTAACAAAAATTAAAACAGGGTAAAAAGGACTCCTAGATTCCATTAAAAATAGAACGGTAGCTTTATCTATTATATTTAAAAAGTTAGCGAAGAATCAGCTGCGTGGTGATAATTAATTCCATGATAAAAATTGAAATAAAATTAAAGTGCGGTAATTTTCCACCAATCTTCTCAAGATTGGGCTTAAACGAAAGGGCTTGAAAAACTGAACTAGGGAATATAAAAATTACTTTAAATTTCAGCCAGGGCCGGCTTTGGAAAAATTGTCCAACACCAAAAATGAGTTAAAACAGGCACTTCGCTGATTAAAACGACGCAAAATTTCCAGGGTGCTGTAATACCATATCGGTATTTTAATCCAGCATCCGGATAAAATTCTGCATCGTTACAAATGTTATAAATAATATTAACATATTAAAAAAGCACATTAGTAAATATAAAGCATAGAAAACCACAAAATTTCAAGTAAAATCACTTGGCGCAATTGCAAAGTCCTTAAAACCCTATACTACTACCAATGGCGCGAAAATACTCTTAAAAGCAAATCTCAAGATATGGAGTTACAAACTATTTTTTTCTAACGAAATATATGCTATACTAATCAGAAAGAGTTGTTTTAGGGTTTTCGTTGCTATTTTGGACTCGAGGAGTCTAAAAACGTCCAAAAATTAAATAACAAAATAACTTATTTTTTCGATCATATGACTTTATCAAAGCATAAGGAAAAGTTAAATTATGTAAAAGGTACAGACAGGCTTATTGCTAAACTCCTTCCATATCAATTATTATAAAAATCTAACATTTCTTTGTATTTATCAATATTTAGAAAAAAATTATTTGAATTTGTAACCACGTAACTTACAAATTTGACCACTACGAGTCGCTAATTCCCATGATATGCACTCCGCCTATTGCCCACCCCAAAGCTACTTTGGATCGTACTTTAATTGTGAGGCTGTGACTGTACATACATCCGGACATTTTGGTTCAAAAATCTAAAATTTTAAGATTTTGTTACTGTACAAGTAAGGTTAAAGTTCTACTTTTACATCCTAGGAGGTAAAAGTGAACGTAAAAGTAAATTCTAACCCTAAATATTTACAACAAATTGTAACGTAAAATGATATTTCTCTACATTTGTAATGTAAAAAGGTAATGTTTTTATAAATTTTCTGTTTTAATTTATTCGATGCGTTTAATAATTAGCTTCTTTTTACAAGATAAAGTTATTTTTTTAAAATATTTGACAATTGAACTACAAATAATTTTCAAGAGATGGCGACACTTTTTGATTTTACGTTTGAAGAAAAAATTAAATGTTTCATACGGAGTAAAAATACTTTTTTACTCCTAATCAAACAATCTACTATTATTTTTTTTTTCTCGATTATAACAACTTTTTCTTGGATTGGTAAATTTTCAATAAGCGAAATTACTTAGTCTTTAATATCTTGCTGGATGCCGTTTCTAGCTCCCATATTCTCCGTAAGTACGCTAGTTGAAAATCTGCCTAATTAAAATTTAATTAGATTTTATAAATTAATACAATCGATTACAAATTAACACGGTTGTTACGTCAGAGCAATTGAAAACAGTTACTATCCAAATCCAATTAAAGTGAAGAAAAGGAAATTTCATTATAATTAAGTAGATTGATTCAAATCTATTCATGAACTTCCACAACGGTTAAATAACTGCTCATTGGTTTAAAAAAATAACTAATTTTCCCGCGCATATTATAAATATTCATTGCAGTGAAATTACACCTTGAACTTCATTCGATCAACCTGTATGGCAAGCTAAACGGGCAATATATAAACTGCCTTATATGGAAAATCCCTCTTCATAATTTCTATCCAATTTAATAAAAACTGACAAAAAAAAACCATATTTACTAAAAAAAATAAATATAGAACGCAAAAAAATAATTATGGAACGCAACCAACATTCTTATATTTTAATAATTTCCCATACGGCGTGATTCGAACGTGGAAATATATATTTTTTCTTATCTCAGTCGGCGCACGCGTAAACGTTCACTAGTTAAATGTTTACTGCGTCGACATGACTAGCTTCGAGCGACTTCATAAACCGCATTTGAACTACCACAATAAATTTGTTTTTAAATTAAAGTTTTCGAATATACACAAGTAAATTTTACATTTTAAGTATACTATGATTTTAAGCATATTTTAAGTATCACGGTCGAGATTTTAGAAGAAAATGTAAGGTTGCTGTGTAATTTTATTTAATCGAATTAAAATTCAGTAAAATCAAATACGTAAAATTAAAGGGTAGCCGTTTGTACCTACTTAATATTTTAGTACATTTTTTTTGGAGCATCGTCCATCGTCTGATGTCTTTTGGTCGTTTGCAAGATCTTAAAGTACATACAAAGGTACTTATTTATTAAAAGTACAATTATTCGGTTTTCAATCGCAAATTACTTTCAACATCTATTTAAATAAGTAACTTCGCAGTTGTATCGCTATCACACATTTGCTCACAGGAAAATCCAATCGTAAACCAAAATGTAGCCTTAAGCAGTTTCGCAGTATCGGTTTAAGGTGTTGTTTTAGGGCTACTTGGGCCAGTTTACACTATCAGCTGAAACTGTGGTTTAAGCCAAGTTATGAGAAGACTGTGAAACCGAAAGACGAAGTAAGCTTAGCTTTCAGACCATGAGCAATCCAAGTTTAATTATAAAACTAGATTTTAAACCAAAACTGTCAATCCGAGGCTTAGCACACAAGACACGGGCCTAGGGCTCAAAAGCATAAGCAGAATTGCGATAGGGCGTTTTTTATAAGTCGGCAATAATTAAGAAGTAGGTACCGATCGAAGAATTAAAAGTGTACAATTATTGTTCTTTCTTTTAAAAAATAAACGATGGTCACCGTATAGGAGTTATTTGTAAAGTTATGTAGGTAGGTGGGTTCTTTAGGTAGATCTATATCGCTAGCCCGGAAGAAAAGTGACAACTCAAAAAATGCAAATGTTCAGGAGAAGCACTTGAAAAATATTAATAGTTAGAAACTCGTTCTGGCTGTCAATGTTATAATCTAAGATTTGACACTTTTTCTGTTAAAAGTAATGTTTTGTAGTTTGTTTACCTACAAAACTGAAATATGGCATTTTTTGAGTTGGTCACTTTCTTCCGGGCTAGTGACATGTATTTGGTTCTACTTCTACGAAAACATACAAGAAGATACATAATCTTTATTGTTTATTTGTAAGCATAGAATGAGTTCGGTATCTTCACTAAAAGTTAAAATAATTTTGAGAGCAATTAATAAGCTTATACACACACAAATAAAGAAAGCAATTAAAATAAAGACTCTTTATTATATTGTTTTTATGGGTTCAACTAGACTTCTCTAAAACTACACTATTCACAAAACATATATATACCTACATACTTAAGTTGTAAACATTAATTATTACCAATAACATTTATGCAGATATGATTATGGATTAATTTCTTACGAAAATAACATCGATGAGATTCATATTGAAAACACATTAGGTAGTAAAATTTTAAAACGTCTATTACCAGTTAAAAACACAAAGTTTTTGTAAACAAATATTATTCTTCTAGATGTACTAGTCCGAAAGCATTATATCTCTAATAGTTAAAAAGTGAACAATTCCATGAGCGTGGTACACAATTGACAAACAAAAAAGACCCACTTCGCTATTTTCATCTAATAGATGTTCTTCTTCCATATACAAAAACAAATCTTTGTAGTATTTTGAAACCACCGTTTACTTGGGACCAAAGTCTCTCGATACGTTGGTTATAGACAGATCTCTGCGCAATGAAGCTGCCTCTATTTAAACCTCTGCGCTCAATCGTCAGTCTGGCGACGCTAATGTTTTTCGTACATCTGTCGTCTAATCAATGCTCTGTCTGTAATAAATTGAGAAACTTCTAGGTAAGTAAGATTTTTTTATATGAGAAAACTACGAACCATAAATAATTTACACCTGGTACACTGAAGTCCGCCTTTGAACTGTCCTACGACTTCGAAGTTCCCTTGCAGTAATTGGATTGACAAGTCTTATTGTTGTCAAATTCTCGATAACATAGCATTAATTCCTGTAGTTTTTAAGCTGCTTCTTATGTATACTTGCTGTCGTCCTCGACACCTTTAAGAAGTTTATGTTAGCTTGGTGGTTTTATTAAGGTGTATAACATAATTAACTCATAAAAATAAATAAGAATTACCTTCAACCTTCCAAATTGGAAACATTCCAGTAAATTTCCAGATGAAGGAAGACATTCATCAACGTTCTACAGTGACGGTATATTGCACTGAGAAATGTGGTAAAAACTCTTCGAAATATGCGTCCATCGAGTTTTTAATAAATGAAAACACATACTTGAACAATTAATTAGAGACACAGCACTTATTTAAAACAAATCCAAATTTCATCGTCATGCCCAACTAGCTTTGCAAAATATATTTTCATGTCTATTTATTAGGTTTTATTATGACGCCGATGGAGTTTTTAATAAATGAAAACACTTTCTTATATAATTAATTATTTATTATTAAAACACGAGGTAGACGAGGTAGACGTAAATTCACATTGTTTTTCTGTGATCTGTCAAATCTGTGGTGGTTACAAAATTTAAACTGGAAAAGCGATGTTGCCTTTTTTCAAATATATACAGTATGCGGAAAAATTTTTGAGATAAACTTCTCTGCGAGTCGGGACGCTTTTAAATTGAGATAAAATTTCATGATATGGGTTGGGATTATTATTTTGTGCGATTTTGATATTGAAAGCAATAATAAATAAAGGAACTGCATGTTATTTTATTATGTCTAAAAAATTATTACTCATAAAGCATAATTAATTAATTACAGAACTATTATAAGCGCTTAGCACAAATTAGTAGATACGTAAAGGTAGATAGATAGGTACATACATATAAATGCACAAAATATGTGGACCTATTTTGATATCGATTTATTACAATTATCTCTTAGCACAGCACATAAGTTCTATTTTTTTAGAATTTATCTTTTCGAATAAAACAACTGAAATATACCTAGTACTTAGAATTATTAAATGGTGTACATAGTAGGTATGGCAAAATCGGCATTTTTTTACATTTTTTATTATTGTTAAACAACCACTAACTGATTTGAGACTAGGCCGATTTGGAGGGAGATTATATTCATGAACTTTTATGATGAAAATTGGCTTAAGAATCTAGAAAAACACTGACAACATGCCAACTATGATTTATTAAAATTAGTTACACCTATCTAAAAAATTACATCAAACGATATACAGTTGTTCCAGGGAATCTTTGCCGCTGTATGTCAAGATAAGCCGACATACGTCGTTACAATTTAGCAGGCGTCATATTACGTAGCGCAAACAAAGATGCTACTACACTACGTATCAGATTGCGTGTTTTTGCGTACTTAGCCGAGTTCTCCACCGGCAAAGATCTGCTGGAACAACTGTAGAACATTTTATTCTCTATGTGCGCAATTGTTTTTGTAACTAATATAATAGAGGTACCTACATAACAAAATTTTTTGGTGGAACTGGAATAACTGAATAAATAGTGGGAATACTTTAATAGGAATATCATGATAAGCGACACGACGTCTGGCGGATTTTTTTGTACTATGACATCATCGCATAACATTTGACGTATGTTTTGACGTTTGGCGCATGTTTGTATAGTTTTTTTAAAAGCCATAAGTTCTTCGATATGAATTCTAATAAAAATAATAGTTTTTGTTCAGTGTCAACGTAAATCATGGATTAAGAGAAATCCAAACTTAAATGTGTGACTTAACTGTGCCACTGTGCGATGTCTTAGTTCACGGTTTTATTTTGAGGGCGCTGCGATCTTAACCTGAGATCCCTAGACTTGTGGAAAATCACTTACTCTATGATATAATGTGATATACTCAGTTATACAGTTATACAGTTATATACAGAGTTGGACATGTTACTTATAAAATGTATCTTTGATTCAAGTTACATCGAGGGTTTACAACGGCTTACAAACGAGGCGTTAAAGTGAGGAAGATATTCCATCACCACGCATGCTCAAAGGCGTCGCTGTGTAACTTCTATTATTCTAAATTTTATTTTTTCGATTAGGTTAAAAGTAGGAAACCAATTTTTTTAATTAATTTGTTATTTTTATAAGTGCCGTATGATATTAGTGGAATATTTATTAAAAATAGTTAAAAAAAAAGTTGGTTTCCTACTTTTAACCTTATGATGGAATATCTTCCTCACTCTAACGCCTCCTTTCATATAACGTTAACCACAAAAGTAACGTTTTTGAGAATCGATGATATAACTTTTAAGGTAACCTACCCACTGTATAAAAATATTACTTACAACCCATATAACTTGGAAAATATCAATCGTAGAGGTACAGTTTTTGACACTTCATACCTTGGCCTTCAGTATTACCGATTCTTAGCATTATCTCAAAAATCAATGTTTTGTAGTTAACGTTGTTTAACTCTAAGCCTTCGACATAATAATTCAGTTTCAATATCTCTGATACTACTTTCACCGCGAGTATCATAGGTACAAGATAAAAAGTATCAAAGATATCTATCAAAGATACATGTATCATTGATACTGCCCAACTCTGATTGTCATAGTTTAGTTTTATTGTAAAACAATCGGTCACTTAATTAATGGCCTGTACCCAGAGTTGGGCAGTATCAAAGATACATGTATCTTTGATTCGTATCTATGATACTTTTATATCTTGTATCTATGATATACCAACTGAAAGTATCTTGTATCAATGATACTGAAATAGAATTATCATGTATCTTGTATCAAAGATACTTATTAGCCTCAATGTGTCCAGATACTTTTTTAAAACTTAAAACTTAAAAATTAAAACTGTTTAGACAAGATATTTACTGTCCTCGTAGTTGAGACTGACCCCTTATTATTGATGCTTTCCCATCAAAGAAAATTGATTTTATTGTATACAGGGTGTTTTTTGAGGGGAACAAGCTTAGTTATATTCAAGTGATGAAATCTTGATTTTTTTTAAAGAAAACACCCTGTATATTTTTGCGTAAAGTGGTGAAGAATTTAATTATGTTTCAAATTGTACTGGGGTTTACTACTTATTTATGTACACTCGATAACTTTTTGAAGATAATGATCTAAATCGGTCTATTCCGTTTTCTTCTTTCTAAAACTGTTATTTTGGCAGCAGACTTTTAAAACCCCGCGAGTGATAGTAATACAGCCTTTGTTGTAGGAAATTTTACGTTCTACAAATTTGGTAATAGCTATTCTTATCGAAAATTCGATAGTTTACACGACCTTTTGTAAGGTAATATGTACTTTTGGTCATTGGCCTATTAATAACGTATTATTCGCCTTTCTTCAATAAGACATAAGACTCAAAAAATTGAACGCCTAATAGGTATGATATAATTACATTTTTAAAAGGAAATTTTTCTACAATAGAAGATAATCAGTTTTTAAGCAATAATTACTTTTTTATTTTACGATAAATCCTAGATATAAAATATAGGCATAGGTAATAATTATTTAGGTGTAGATTTCTGTAAAACAACAAACGCCGAAATTTTACACGTAACATAATTATTATTCCTTGGTTCAATTAAATTTGTAAATCCGCAAGTTGAAATAATTTAAATCTAAATAATTTAAATTGTACATTTATTCATTTTGTAGTTTGTAGGTAAACGTGGCAACGTTGCTTTACGTCGTACGTGATATTTTCGTCTCTAAAAACTAATAAATTTAAAACATAATCAAAGTGACGACATGGTTGAAAAGACCGTTAAAAATGCTAGCGCTAGCGGGGAACCCCCTCCCAAAAATGCGCCAACGTTCGCATTTTCTTCTTTCTTGCGTTTTTGTGTTTCCAACATGCTGCAAAAGTGCAAATCCGTTTTCAAAATTTTAATGTGTTTTCGTATAAAATTTTAAGTAATTTAACAAAATGTGACGTCGTGTTTTCATTTACGTGTGTTTTCAATTGAAGTTTGTTTAAGTAAAATGGGTAAGTAATAATTACGTTTTATTTAAATCTCCACCCTTATTTGTTAATCCCATACGAATTTAATTGTTTAAAAAGTACTATGGGGATGTACAGGATGGACCACAGAAAAATAAACGAGCGTTTTTATTTATTTTCGTTAATTCGAATATTGCCTAACATAAACCGCTCGCCCTCCAACCCTTTAAAAATACTTCTAGGATTTCGTTATTAAACGTTTTGAGCAAAATTTTTATTGAATCCTGCGTTGTTCACTTTTGCAATTTACTGTATACCGTAGGGTGTGCACTAAAAACACTTTGAAACGTGCAAGTAAAAATTACATCATCTCTGTACAGTGTACAGTCAGCCTCACAATTATTGGCCACTTACTTAAATTGAGTAGTAACTTTATTTTGCTAACAAGTAGTAAATCAACAACCTCCCCATCTGTCCTTTTGTCGTTGTTGGCTAATAACCACCCTGGCGTATAGCCAATTCAAAACGCAATTTCTTCAAAATTATTGATACGAATTTAAAATCCGAGCGAGATACCCTTGAATAGAGATTTTGACCAGCATCACCAAGATGCACCCCTCTTGTAAAATTTTGGATATTCATCTCACGACCGCTAGGGGTGTGTGGCGGTTTTTAATGTAGGAAATAAAATTGACCCCCTTTCAAATGAAGTTGAGAGAATAAATTGAATTTAAATTACAAATAGAAATTTAAATCTAATAAAACACGCTTGTTAAGTTTTCGGTGGTTCATTTTTCTGTGAACAAGGTAAACTTATAGAATTTGCTTAAACTTTTTTTTCCATATTTCAGGAGGTATCGAACTCTCTTGGTGCGCCGTAAAATTACATCTACATCAATAATGCACAACAATAATGAAGTTGATAATATTGTATCACAAATTCTGCTCAGCCCACAGTTGCGAAGGACGCTGGAAACAACTGTGAGAAGTTTTAACGGCACCGAGACCACCACACCGACAGCTACAGAGACAAATTTTGCAAATTTTAACTCTCCTGCTGGAACGCAACCTTCGTCCCTTGCGAGAAGTTCAAGTACGTCTGAAATTGATCCGACACCATCAGCATCCACGACAGATAATGTTCGACAAGAGCTCCACAGGCTCTTTCCAAGCATTAGATCGAATAATAGACCATCGCCTTCGCTCCCAAAGTTGAAAAAACGAAATAATAAAAAAGGAATAGTCACATGTTTCAAGCGAGATGTTCTTTTATTGAACGAACCCGATTGTCTAACAACTTTAAAGGGAATCGCTAAATCTTTAGCTTACGAAAATGGTAAGTCGCTTTAAACCCTAAAAAATTGTAACGACATCATAGTTCATAATTATCCAAAGCTACATGATCTTTTGTAAGGTAAACCCACGCTTTTTACGACCTAGCCAGTGGGCTATCAGATAATTATGGTATTTTTTAGGTTTTGCGTTTTCAAACGTCAAATTTTTTACAACATGGACTAACAAAGATATTTTAGAACATATAAAAACGTTATTTGAAGATCGTCTTTGTAATAGTGCATTCGAGATCTTAGTTCCTATGGGAGGTAGGGTTATAAAGCCTTCTCTACCACCGGGCGAACTATTGGAAGGGACATCACTAAAAACTTTGTTTACGCAAAAGGTTATATATGTAAGGCCTTTCGACAATATTAAACGAACTGCAGATGGGGTTGTCGATGACGAAAAACCTTTGCTAAATAATGTAGATGCTGATGAAGTAACGTTCGCTGGTTTTGATGCAGTTGTCCCAAATGTGCTACACGATGACAATGACGAATTAGAGGAACAATTTCAATACGACACCGAACGAGCCATCGTGAATAGTTGCCAAGAGAGTTACGATACCTTCGAAATTTCAATAATAGATATTTTAAGAAAATTAAGAAGTAAAATAAACGACCAAGTGATCACCAAAATAAATATTTATAGAGAAGATATATTTAATTGCTGCTTAAGGGCTTTACGTAGAGAATCGTTTTCTCCGTTTAATAAAATTTCGGTCATCTTTAGTGATATTGAAGGAACATCGGAAGGAGCGGTAGACGTTGGTGGCCCCACTCGAGAAATGTTTCGCTTGGTCTTCAAACATATTCAGAACAGTTACTTGTTTTTTGGAGACGGACAGAAATTTATAACTTTTAATAGTGAGGCCATTAAAAATAACGAATACTTCGATGCGGGACGATTGATTTCTCTTTCATTAATACACGGATGTTCTGGTCCGCATTTCTTTTCCAAAACACTATATTCAATCGTCATTTATGGTTTTAGCGAGACTCGGCCGTCGATCGATGATCTGGAACCGGATATTCGAGAAAAAGTGGATGAGTTCCTAGAAATTGACGACCTATCTACACTACAAGATTATGTTACAAACGAACAAATATTTACAATTGCCGGACGTCAGTTTATCAAAAGCTTGGAAGAGAAGGAACAGTTCGTGCAAGGTTTGTCACGCATCCACCAGTTAGTGTAACTTAAATTGGTTATTGTCTTTATGTTTCAGATGTTTTGAAATTCTACTGTTTCCATAGAACGAGGCCAGCTGTGGAGCAATTTCTCGATGGTTTAACGACAGGTGGTATACTCGATCTAATGATTAAACATCCCTCCTTGTTCGAGGATGTAATGTGCAATAATCAGGAGGAAATAACGGCGAGCGATCTACAGAACTTGTTCAAAGTTCAATTTAGCGAGGTGGGCAGCAACCGCAGGACTGTTGAATATAGAATTAATTGTTATTGGAGAGATTTTCTGATCGATTGTGAAGAAGGTATGTACCTATGTTTTATTGTCCGCATGAATATTTGTTCATTTTTAATGCTGTTCTAGAAAAAGAAGCCGTCGTTACGCCAAAAGATATTCTAATATTTTGTACCGGAGCTGAAAGACTACCACCTCTTGGTTTCGATTGGGATCCTAAAATTATATTTCATCATGGAGAAAATATTTACCCCACAGGGAATACCTGTGGTTTAGAATTACATTTACCAACTGTGCACAAAGACTACGTGGATTTTAAATATAAAATGGAGATAGGGAACTCGAAGGATTTTGCATTTGCCTAGACACTGGATTGTTTTCATCTTTCATTATGCTTTAAAGTTTGTAAGAGGACGTATGTTGTTAATCTTTTACTTGTAATAATTATGGTTTTATTTGTTTGAAATTGAATTAATTGTTACATCTAACAAATTCGATGGATTTGTAACGAAAGTACAAAAATGTTTTTTCTAATTTATTGGTTGTTCTTTAACTTGGAAAAATTATTAAAAACCTTTGTGTTAAGTTGCTTTGCTGCATTGATAATAAGAGAGTCATTTTGGCTTTCCACATTTATTATTGATTAGTAAATAAGTGTTTTAAAAAATTTATAATTGTTTTCATCTTTCATTATGCTTTAAAGTATGTAGGAGGACGTATGTTTTTAATCCTGTACCTACTGGTAGTAATTGTTGTTTTATTTGTTTGAAATTGAATTAATTGTTACATCGAACAAATTCGATGGATTTGTAACGAAAGTACAAAAATGTTTTTTCTAATTTATTGGTTGTTCTTTAACTTGGAAAAATTATTAAAAACCTTTGTGTTAAGTTGCTTTGCTGCATTGATAATAAGAGAGTCATTTTGGCTTTCCACAATCATTGTTTAATTAATAAGTGTTAAAAAATTAATAATTATTTTATGTCGTTGGTTTTTATGTACTTAAGAAAGATGTGCATTAATTCTGTACTTTGTAATAATAAGTTGCTTTGCTGCATTGATAATAAGAGTCATTTTGGCTTTCCACAATCATTGTTTAATAAATAAGTGTTAAAAAATTAATAATTATTTTATGTCGTTGGTTTTTATGTACTTAAGAAAGATGTGCATTAATTCTGTACTTTGTAATAATTGTTTTTATTTATTGAAAATGGAATTAATTGTTAAATCTCACAAATTTGATGGATTTGTAACGAAAGTATACAAAACTATTTTTTCTATTTTATTGGATGTTACTTCAACTTAAGAAAATTATTAAAAACCTTTGTGTTACGTTGCTTTGGACGATTAATAATAATTGAAGTCATTTTGGCTTTCCACAATCATTGATTGATAAATAAGTGTTAAATTACTAATTTTGAGACTAAAATGATGAATAGTTTTATTTGCTTGTGTGTATTTTAGGCCATCTCTGTTATTCGTATCCAAAAGGCTTTATAAAACAAGGAACTTGTTGAAACGCCCAGATTTACATCGATTAATTGGAGCCTCTTTGTATTGTTTTAATTCACAAACTTCCCCTTTCGTGGAATTTCTTGTCGATAGAATGCTTTCGTTTTAAACAGTTTTACTTCATTTTTATTTAATACGTTATAGATTTCGACTTGGCTCTGTTTTAACAATTACCTAGAATTTTGTTTTAATGTGTTTCTAATTAACAATAATTACTTATTAATTGCAAATATACCTGTGGCAATAAAGTGTTGAACTGATGTATAAATAACCTCTAAGTTTATTGGGAGTATGGAGAAACGAATTAAAAAACACTCTTGGACTTACTATTGTATAAAACATGAAAATTGTTCGTATTTTAATTTTGCACAAAGTGTTATTTAGTTTGGTTATAATTAAAATAACGTCATAAGAAATGTTGACCTTGTTCCTTTTGCCTACTAGAAGGTGCCTGTTACCAGCTGTTAGTAGGTTAAATGTCACGTTTAACTTAAGTCGTTCAAATGACGACATGTAAACGAAGTGTCGACGATTCTTGGTGTCGCGCGCCCTCCGTGGTAAAATGTGAAAGCCGGTTTTTATAAATATTGCACTCGACGACGCGCCAAATGGGAAGAAATAAAATATTTATAAATAGG